>JARKIB010000091.1:0-425487 GCA_029378385.1 Mycena metata
GGTCGGAGAACGCGCTCAAGTTTGCGCACGAGTTTGGAGAGGGGTAATGGCGATGCTCAAGTTTGCGCACGAGTTTGGAGAGGTAATAGCGATGCCGATTATGCTCGAGTGTATCACTCGCGTGCGTGCATCACCAGGTAGCTTTCCAACTTTCTTGTTTGAGTGATTGTTGACACGTCGCAGGCCTCCGGCTGGTGTCCTTGCACGGCAACTTTTTTCGTATATGAAGGGGAAGGATTCACTCTTTACGTGTACAGGATATACAGGGGACGAGGAGTTGCGGTGCGGACACGTAGGTATTCTTGCAAAGCATGGCTATTCTGTTTGAATCGTTGTACAACATATTTTTTAAGTACAGTGCGAAATATAGGATGCTGAAAACACATTATTCAGTCGTCGCTGGAGTGGTTTCTTACATAGAATGTCAGCAGGGGATGAGGATGACAGAGGTATAAGGTAGTTACCATCGTCCTCAATTTTCACCAGTCGCGCCGCTCCGTTTCCCCAGATCTGGTGGCGAACTACACCAATCTGCATATCGGCGTCCAGTAGGTTGCTTTCTGCGGCCTCATTCATCTGCTGGTAATATTCCAGGCGCAAACGTTCCTCTTCAGCGCGGACCTGGGCCAGTTCTATCTCGGCCTGGCGTCTTGCAAGGGCGATTTTGGTCTCCTCAATGAGAAGGGTGTATACACGCGCTTCAGCTGCTCGTGAAAGTTTGACTTTTCGTGCCATACTGAGCCTGTAGGTATCTTGGTCCACCTCGTTGGCAATGTGGGGGCCGTCCTGAAGTACAATTGATCTCAAAAGCAGTGTTCACGGAGGACATGCGCACCATACGGAGGGTGGAGGGAAGGTTGATGGTGAGTCCTCGACGTCCGCTAACTTCGCCCATGGCGGAGGGTGGTGGTGGTAAAGTGTTATGGTTTGCGCGCTCACGTGCCATAACCGAACTCTCTCAAACTCAAACTCAAACTATTTCTCTGATGTCACGTCCGCAAAATACTCGCTGCCTCATATGCAATAAGAACTTCAAAACCCCAACGCGCGTGTTGCAGCACATGAATCAACCCAACAGTCGCTGTAATCCCTCCTTGCACCCAGCCATCTTACAGGCTGCAGAGCGTTTCAAAAAACGGCGTGCTGCCCAGGATGAAGGGGGATTGGATGCCGAGGATGTTGATGAGGGGGATGGGGCTAAATGGGATGGGATTCATGCAGAGGACACCGAAGATGAAGATGAGGTTAGGTTCGGTGGTAACTACTCGGAGGCAGATCTCCAGAACACACAGGACGAGCCTATAGAGGACTTACCTACGCAGGATCCTGATCCTCAGCCACCCTGGGACGGGCCTATCAAGGATTTTTATGAAGGCGCGGCCGAGACTTTCGATGGAGGCGAAACGTTCCAGGACAAGTTCCAACAGGACCAATACGCAAAGCAGCGGGAAACTAATCTTCACTATCCCTTCGCCTCCTCAGGAGAATGGGAACTCGCTGCTTTCCTTAATGGGTCTGGGTTGTCTCTTGCCAAAACCGAACAGTTTTTAAAGCTTCCCCTCGTACGTTGTCTGACTTGCGTAAAATCATAAACTAAACTAATCACTTTCTTTCTACAGGTTGGTCGAATGAATCTCTCCTTCAAGACTGCCAAGGAGTTGCGTAGTCGTATTGAGAGCCTACCCAAGGGCCCCTTATGGAAGTCGACCACTTGGAAGACGCCATATCCCACCAAGAAACCGCTCACCCTTTATTACCGGGACCCAATTGAGTGCTTGCAAAGCCTGATGAGCAATCCCCTGCTTAAGGGCTCTATCGACTTCACTCCCTTTAAATTGTGGAAGACCGCAGAAAGAGTCGTCAGGGTCTATAACGAATGGTTATCCGGTGATGCGGCCTGGAAGATCCAAGTGTGTTTGTACTTTTATTCTGGTATCGCGCCCCCTCATCTTGGGTTTAGGATCAGTTGCCTGAGGGCGCCACCGTCCTGGGAGCTGTCATATCATCGGATAGAACACAACTTTCAACAATGACGGGGAATCGTCAGGCCCACCCACTCCTCATCACCTCCGCCAATATCCGCATGAATTGTAGGATGAAGGCGTCATTCCACGCCTTTCTCCTCCTAGCCCTTGTTCCAATCCCCAAATTTATTGAACGCGACGTGGAAATTTGGGGGGTCTTGGAGAGCCGGACGTTTCATGCAGTCCTTGACTTCGTTCTAGGGCCCCTGAAAAAGGTCGCGGAAATCGGCCTTATGATGTCTGACCCTTTGGGTTGGCGGCGCTTCTGCTTTACCCCCCTAGTGGCCTATATCCTGGACACCCCAGAGTCTGCGATGGTTGCTGGGGTCGCGGGAAAGACATCTTCTGTCACGACTGCATCGTACAAGAATTTTGGAGACGCTTATCGCCATCCACCTCGCACTCGGGACTATACCGTCCAACAGTTACACCAGCTAGAGCGCCACACAGATCCCTGGGATCTAGGACCATACGTTAAGAAAGCTAAACTACTTCGACTCAACGGCGTCCATCGGCCTTTCTGGCACGACTGGCCCATGGCTGAGCCTTCCCTCTTCTTGACACTCGAAATTCTGCACCATTGGTTCAAATTCGCTTACGACCATATCGTAAAGTGGTGTATAGCCGCGCTGGGAGCCGCCGAGATAGATTTTCGGTTCTCCGTGTTGCGCCCCCACACTGGGATGCGCCATTTCAGGGAGGGTATATCTAAAGCCAAGCAGGTAACGGGACGCGAACACCGTGATATCCTGCGGTACCTGATTCCTGTAATCGCGGAGGCCAAAGTCGTCACTAAAGCCTTCATAACTGCCCTCACCAGCATCATGAACTTTTTCTACTACGGTCAAGCTCCTGAGCTCGATGACGATGTCTTAGATCAAATGGACCATGCGTTGGCGACCTTTCATCGATGCAAATCCGCTATCTTGAAGGCTGGCGTTCGGAAAGGGAAAAACGGTCCAATTAATAACTGGCATATTCCCAAACTCGAATTTCTTCAGTCTGTAGTCCCCGCTATTTGTGCCAACGGCGTTCCTCTTCAGTGGACAGCTGATGTAACCGAGCATGCCCATATCACGGAAGTCAAGGACCCCGCTTCGAACTCAAACAACCAGGGTTACGAGGCCCAGATTTGTCGTCATTTGGATCGCCGAGACAAGTGCCATCTTTTCAACCTCGCCACCTCTATGGAAACGACCGGGAACACTCAAGATCTGGACGGGGATGATCTCGACGCCCCCGACCACCAGGAGCCACATCCACTCTTGGCAGGTCTCTCGTCGGGACGTACGGCCGTGAATTATTTCACTTATAGTGCATCTCTCCGGGATGGGGAGTACCCTAATGCACCCACCCCCTTTCGCACATTCACCTCCGAGAACAAGGTTACTGCTTTCCATCTCAACCGAGACCACGTTGGTCATCGGGTGACTATTGAAGACGCGTCTACCAGATTCTGTGTCCCGGATCTGAAAGACGCTCTTCTTGCTTTCATCCAGCGTGGACCGACGAGTCCGCTTACCATCGGTGGCAGACGACCCAAACTCGATGATATCCAGCCTGCTTTTACTTACCTACAACTTTGGCACAGCGTCCGGATACAAACTCGTTCCTATCACGATTCCCAGCAACTCCTGGAGCCCGAGACTGTCAAAGCGGAACCTCCCAAAGGGGTCTGGAAATCGGGGCGTGGAGATCCGGTCCTTGTGAATATAGACGATGATTACCACTGGCCCAGGAGTGGCCTTGCAGGTGTGTCGTGGAATTATATGATTTAATTTCATCTAACTATTTATGCCCCAGGCCATGCAATCTGTCAATTAAAGATTATCTTCTGTGTTGTCCCTCGGTCGGGCTTCGTAGCGCCAGCAGGGACTGATCAGTTCCTGGCGTACGTTCAACGATTCGACATTGTCAGCCAGCCGAATCCCGAGGGGGGAGCAAATGGCCCTTTTCCAGAGTCGTCAACTGGGATGTTCCAGCTTAAACGGTCTCGTCGGGCAGATGGCTCAGTTAAGGGCGACATTGTTCCCCTTCACCGTGTGAGAGCTAGGCTGGAGTTGACACCAAGGTTTGGCAAGGTTGCAAATAGAAAGTTGACGAGCGCGACAAGTTTGGACTACTGCGAAGATTTTTGGCTTGATAAGTGGTTTACAAAGGAACTTTTCTGGACTCTATCCCACTAGCTATTCAATATATCTTGTTCTAGATCTATGCTAGCTATTTAATATGTTCTGTCCCCTACTACAAAATACTCTGTGGCGGGCCAACTACAGAGTACTATAGAGTTGTGGCCAAACTACAGAGTACTATAGAGTTGCGGCCAAACTACAGAGTACTCTGTAGTGTCACAGTCCACTACAGAGTGCTCTGTAGTGTCACCGTCTACTACAGAGTGCTCTGTAGTGTCACCGTCTACTACAGAGTGCTCTGTAGTGTCACCGTCTACTACAGAGTGCTCTGTAGTGTCACCGTCTACTACAGAGTGCTCTGTAGTGTCACCGTCTACTACAGAGTGCTCTGTAGTGTCACTGTCCACTACAGAGTGCTCTGTAGTGTCACCGTCTACTACAGAGTGCTCTGTAGTGTCACCGTCCACTACAGAGTGCTTTGTAGTACTCTGTAGTAGAGGGGCTACTACAGAGTACTCTGTAGTTGGGGCTCTACTATGAGCCACTATGGGCCACTACGGGAAAAATCAGGGTTTGCTGATGCTCCCGAACCAAGAGGTCCAAAGCCATCCAGGCCAATACACCATTCAGTACAATGTCGATGTCCTCACCGAAGAGGTCCAAAACCCAGTGTTGGCATTGTCACGCCAAGAGTTAATCTCCGGGCTTGGGCAGCTGAATACCCCCGACGAGGCCAGTCGTTCCCGTGCCCCCATCAACACCGACACCGAGCCCCGTCTTCCCCTCACTTCTCACGCCCAAAACAGCCGTTCCCGTGCCCCCATCAATACCGACACCGAGCCCCGTCCTCCCCTCACTTCCCACGCCCAAAACAGCCGTTCCCGTGCCCCCATCAACACCGACACCGAGCCCCGTCCTCCCCTCACTTCTCACGCCCAAAACAGCCGTTCCCGTGCCCCCAGCAACACCGACACCGAGCCCCGTCCTCCCCTCACTTCTCACGCCCAAAACAGCACTTTGTCATGGTCTCCAGGGAGGTTGATTGCGGGCTCAAGTGACTGGTCCGGGCCAGGAGAAAATGCCGTGACTGCCGCGGCATTGCCGCGCATTGCCGCGCCAATCCCAGTTTTAGACTAAAGGTTGAAACTGCCATTCTCTTGTCTCCATCTACCCCAGGGTACGTTGCAAATGGGCCCAGGAGGCTTCCATTCCCTCACCATTGCATGTATTCACAGAAAGACACTATTTACCCATGATTTTCTCACAAATTTCTCTGCACCGAAGTTCACCTTACATCCACCACAAGGCTGGTGATAGTATAACTTGCTACAACGTAAAATGAAGACATTCAACAGCTTAAAAATCTTTTTATTTCAAGTTGATGGTCTTGGTCGCATCAACTGCGCGGCACTGTCGCGTCAGTAGCGCGTCACTGCGCGGCACATGCACACCAATAATGCGAGACCAGCACACTGGTCTGCAATGCTCCTTTCTGGGAAAGGTAGATTTTGTCTATCTGTGAGTTTCCGAGAGTGAAACCAAGGTGAAACATAAGATGTTTGCGGCCGAGGTGGCGGTGCTGTTGACGCGCCAGTGCCGCGCAGCCTCGAGCTAGTTCGCCAGGCAGTTTTGGGTCAGGAGGCAAGTCGAACCACACATTTCTAATTACAATACATTGTTCAGCCCCTATTATTCCTACTTTTACAGTCAGGATACTCACTTGAGTTAGCCAATCCCAATCTTTGCTTACTCTGATTGCGGCCTTCTCTGTGGCTTTAAGGCCGAAGGTGTGAATTAAAACTCGTTGCAGGTGTCAGAGTCCTACTGCGGACTGGCACTCACGAGAGATCTTGTCGGTACGGCATAGCAAGCTTAAACCAGTTTCCCCCAAGTATTCAAATGTGGTTTCAAATCGCGTCAAGAGATAGCTTTGAGCTGTTGCGTGCCAAGAAAAGGGCCACTCAATACTTTGACCGAGGACCGGTGCAAGTAGTTGAGGACTCGGTTCTCCCGTACATATACGTATCCGCTCGTTGAACCATTCAGGACTTAAGATCAGCATAAGGGAGACATTTGCAACATGCGCGGACGCCTGGGCCGCGTCAACATGCGATGTTTAGGTCAGTTCAAACTTCAAACTTGAAGTGCACCGGTCTCTAGGTGGAGCCCTTGTTTCAGACTTACCTGTCAGGGAGTATTTATAAAATTCTTAGCCTCAGTTGACACCTTTAGCTTATATGCGAAGAATCAAAATAGTTGCGAAGATATGCAAACATCGGGATTGGTGAACCAACGTGAGTATCCCGGCCGTAGAAGTGGGGATTTTAGTGTCTAAAAAATGTATTGCTGTTATAACAGGATGGTTCAACTCACCTCGGGGCTCAACAGTGCCTGTGGAACTAGCCTGAGGCCGCGCGGCACTGGCGCGTCAATAACACAGCCACCGCCGCGGCAGTGCCGCGGCAAATCGCGGCAGTCGCGGCATTTCCTCCCAGCCCGACTGGTCCGAGGGAAGCGAGGTCGGATTGGGTGGTTTCCGAGTGGGGGCAGAAGCAGCGAGACCATATGGTTTCAGTTACTAGGCATTTCCTTAACTAGACTTTGCCTTGTCCTCAAGAAAACCTCGTGTTGATCGATATCACTAGAAATCGATCTAAGTATTCAGCCAAAAGTAGGGAAAGCAAAGACTTGTAGCGGTGGTCCGTACCTGCCACACCTGAACGACCCACAAAGGTCAACGGAGAAAGATTCGTAGCGGTGGTCCGCAGCTGTATCACATCAAGGTTTATGCAGTGTTTACAAGCAGGAAACTGGTTCGATTCCGGGTCAGGAGGACGGCTGTGCGAGCGACCAAGAGTCCCTCCTCAGCCCAAACCTCCCCCCGCGCTTCTTCGGCGGTTCCCCAAACGTCAGTCCTCTGGCGATCAACACGACGTTCCCGCGCGCGGCGCATCTGGGGACGGCGGTGAACGAGGCACTGGGCGGGTTTGAGGTGCCGCCGACCCCGGAGTCGAAGCCTGGTGAGTGGCAGTGGCGCGCGCTCCACTTGCGTCCGCGCTGTGCTGATTGACTCACGGTGACAGATGTGGAGGCTAACCCTACGACACCGCTTGACCTGACAGGGCAGGTTTGGCGGGAGGGACGGTGCGTTGACCTATCTTTCACAGGCCGCTGATGCTCATTCGGCTGGTGTTGCAGCTACCCGCAAGCGCACGGCGGATTTGCCGACGTCTGGAAGGGCGTTTGGGACCGGCAGCCAGATCGATGGGTGCGCCGCGCTGCTGCCTTGCCCGCGCCAGCTGTTGACGTAGATTATTAGGTCGCGGTCAAGGTCCTCCGCTCGCGCCTCAACGACCCGCAGAGGGAGGCGAAGATGCACAAGCGCCTCGCGCACGAGGTCTCCGTCTGGAAGCGTCTTGACCACAAGCACATTCTGAAGCTCCTCGGGACGGTCTCGGACTTTGGGCCGTACGACAGCATGGTGTGTCCGTGGCTCGAGCAGGGGAGCGTGTCGAAGTACATGGAGAGGCGAGGGGACCTTTTGAGCATGGCTGATCGTTTGCAGTTGGTGTGTGCCGCGCCGCGCCTAGCCAACCGTCTTTCGTTGTGTGCTGATTCATTTCGCAGCTCTGCGGAGTCGCGGATGGGCTGAATTATCGTGCGTCCCTCTTCTGTTTGCTTTTATCATCGGGCTGATGATATTTTCCCTCAGTACACGAGAACTCGATCGTTCATGGCGATCTCACTGGCGTGAGTGTATCTTTCTCCTCCGACCTTCCTTCTGAATGAATACTGACGTACCTTCCTTCACCCAGTACAACATCCTCATTGACGATGACCATCGCGCACGCCTATGCGACTTTGGCCTCTCGAGTATCGTGGTGGAGTTCTGCGGCACCACGGGGCTGACTTCGTGTATCGGCGGTGCGGTGCGGTGGGCCGACGCTGCGTTGTACAGTCTCTCGTCCTCCGAGGATGGTATTGACGAGGGGGGCGAGATCGTGAGGCAACCGGGGGAGACGAAGCCAGTGATCACGACGCGGAGCGATATATATTCCTTCGGGAGTGTTACGCTCGAGGTGTGTCCTCCACCGTTTCCTTTCGAAAGACCCGCTGACGTCGCGCTCAGATCCTTTCCGGCCGTATTCCATACCACTACCTGCGCCAAGACGCGCAAGTCGTCATTGAGTTGCACAAGGGCAACAAGCCACGGCGACCGGCGGTGTCGTTCGTTACGGACGCGCAGGTGGGTACTTGCTTCTCCCGTCTTGTGTTCCTTCACGGTACTTACGCTCCGCACCCAGTGGGCTTTTATACAACGCTGCTGGGCCTCTGATCCGCTCCAACGGCCCGACGCGGCGGAGGTTATGCGAGCAGTAGGCGCGCTACACCGCGCGAGCTTGGAGTTCCAGCGGCATATTACATGTTAGGCGGGTCTAGGGAGGACCATGCATGCACGCACACAACACACTCATTTTGCTTTTGCTTTTGCTTTCGTTTTTACGCATCCACGCTCTCGACGTTCTCATTACTCATCCACGCTCTCTCACGCTCTCTACTTGTGTCCTCTAGATTAGATGTGCTCTTTGGTTTTCTTTTTTTTTTTTTTTTTTTTTTGTGGAGACGATAATGAATGTTTGCGGTAGCGCGTTGCTACCCGTCGGCGCTGTTTAGCGCTCGCGCGCTTCCATGCACCTTCGGGCCGACATAGTCGTCCACTCCCAATCCGCCTTTTAGTGGCCTTGGACTTAAAAACCCGGCCTGACTCTCACCCACCCGAGGAAATGTCTCCTAGACACTGGCGTCATCTCGGCGCCGCGTGTGAGACTTCGACTTCAAGCGCGCTATGTCCCAGTAAACTGGAACAAGGTGCACCATCATCAGCCGATACCCACTAATACCCCGGTCTCCCTTGTCCATTCCTTAGGGAGTCTGTCTTCGTTCATTAGGACCTTTTTCCACGTCTCTTCAACGAGTTTCTTCTCTAGTGCTTTTTTTCCGTATCTCAGCTTGTTGGTTAGTATACAATCTAGGCTGAGCTTGCTATTTATTGCTCTCTTCCAGCGGTTTCGGATTTCGTTGTCATCGGCTTCTGGTTTCCCTTGTATTACTCTCTCGTTTCTCAGTTTCCAAATCAGATACGCCGACTCCGATACTACGATGCGGAATAACCTTGACGTGCCTTTGCCGCCTTTCGATATTGCTCCGCACGCCGATATCTCCCCGAGCGTTGGCCTAAGGTCCTTTCCCATCTTCAGCTGCCAAATTTCACTGGCTAGGTCCCAGACGAGAGATTGTCCAGCGGCATCACACCGGGTTAGGATGTGGTCCATTGATTCCGTTACCCCGCATTTCGCGCATATGGCTTTATGGTTGTGACCCTCGATGTCTTTCCAGTGATTCCCGACTTTATAGCCACCGTGCATGATCATCCACATGAAAAAGCGAATATTCCTCGAGAAGTCCTTATGTTGTGTTGCTTTCCATAGCTCCCTCTCTTGTGGTATTTTCCCATTTGCCTCTTCGGCCGCACCGATAGCGTACTCCATGTTTCTGCGAGTTGCCTTGCGGTCCAGAGCATCGGCGTAGCTGTCTTTTTCCATTTTGATTTGGCGTATTATTTTGTAGGCCAGGGATTGTGTCGTCGCGCTCAATTTCGCGCCGTGTACTGCAAGTGTTCGGCGTGTCTGATTTTCTATCAGGTCAGGGGTTGTCTTCCCCGCTCCTTCGCTGGCCAGTTTGTCCGCCTCTTCGTTCCCTTTTACACCTGAGTGTCCTTTCACCCAGTGGAAGCGCGTCTTGGCCCTACGTCCTCTCAGTTTTGCAATTGTTGCACGGATCACATTTGAGTTTGCGATGGTGTAGTACCCTTCATTTTCCCATTTCATGAGGTTTCTCATGAGGCCGTCTATCGTGTACTTGGAGTCGCTGTATATATCAATTGGGGTACTTTTTGGGTTTCCCTCAACGGTTTCCTTCACAGCGAGCATTTCAGCCACTTGGTTTGAGGGGGCGAGCTCGTCGGGTATCCTTATAGCCCTATTTTTGGGGTTGTTGTCCCCATAGTATATTCCAGCGCCCGCCTTTACCCTTTCCGTGCCGTTGTCAGTCGCTGATCTGTCGGTGTATACCGTTATTTTTTCGTCTTGGTCTGCGCTGTGTTTTGTGTTCGGGGCTTTCTTGCTCGGGTCTGGGCTGGCACCGGGTTTGGTGAAGATTCGGAAAGTCTCGGTGAGTCCTCCGGTCTCAGTGACTTTGGGGTTGAACTCCACCCATTCTGGGTTGTTTGGGTCCTCCGTCTCGTGGTCATTCTCGTAGTCTTCCGGTTGGGGGCGCATCGGGTTCCATTTGTCTTGCAGGGAGTCCAGCAGGTCCTTGGCTTTTTGGTAGCATTTGTGTGGGCTGGCACATTTCCGGGGTCTGCATTCTCGCCTCGTGTCTTTGCATGCCTCACAGCGGCAGTTTTTTCTCGCTACATGTCGGTTTCCTTTCAGTCTGTCTGCTAGCTTTTCTACGTCGCCGACCAGTCTGATCGCATGGTTTATTCTTAGGCATTTAATTTCAGCTCCATGGTTGAAAAGCTTCTTCGTGGCCGAGGATTTATTGTGGTACCATATTGGCATCTCCCGCTGTGTTTCCCTCGCTATCGCGAGGCTCTCCATGCGTAGATCATACTTGTCCCCTATCTTGATCATCCGCGCTAGGTCCTCGCTAAGGTCAGACAGTTTTGGTCTCCATGTTTGCAGGTACGGGCATGTTCTCAGGGTTTCTTTGACATGTTTTGCGCTCCCTAGTGCTTTTATTGATAATATTTCGTCCGTCACATATGCCCATATCGGTCTATCTTTGCCGAACGTGAGGTATGCCTTGAGCCATGTTATCGAGATAGCCTCGTTTCTGGCTACGATATCTAAGAGGTTTCTTCCTCCTACATCCTTGGGGGCATATATAGTTTCTTTATTCACCGACACATTTGTTTTCTCCGCCCATAGGAAATGTCTTATCCTTTTTTCGAGGCGTTCTTCAACATCCTTTGGCATCCCCTGTACTTTTGCGAGGTACTGGGTCATCCCCCCGACTACCATAAGTACAATAAGGCGCCGGCCTTCCATTGTAGGGTGTCCCATATCCCATCGTTCCAGGGCAGCATCTATTTTCTTCAAAGTCCTGGCCCATGTATCAACTTGGACGACACCATTGCCCACCCAAGCACCTAGGGTTCTTATGGGTTCCCCTTCTTCCGCTATCTTGATGTGGTCCGGGATGGCTGTTCCATCCTCCCCATTAACTCTTCGTGAGTCTCGGACCACGTCGCGAAATTCGATGTTTCCGATGGGGATCATTTCGGTTTTATTGATATTAAATTTCGCCCCGGAGGCTAGGCACCATTCATCTAAAATTTTCACGAGGGTCCCGAAATCATCCCTTTTTTCCAGATATACCAGCGTGTCATCAGCAAAGAGGGTCGCTATTATCTCTTCCGGTGCGCCTGGTACGTGGATTCCGTGTAGGTCTGATTGGCGCATGGATTCTGCTAGAGGCTCTATGGCCAGGTCAAAGAGTAAGCACGAAAGGGGGTCTCCTTGGCGTACTCCTCGGGTTACTCTAAACGGTTTCCCGCTCCTTTCGCCGTTTACCATAACATATGTAAATGCGTCGTTGTATAGGGCCTTGATTGTGTTAATAAATTCAGCTGGGATGTTGTAACTTGCAAGGGCTTTCCAGAGGTAGTCATGTTCGATTTTGTCGTACGCCTTTTCCTGGTCGAGTGCAACGATGACCCCGCACATTTCAGAGGCTTCAGCGAGCTCAATGATTCTTTTGGTGAGCCATATTTGATCATATATGTGGCGTCCTGGAACGAAGCCGGCTTGATTCGGATGTATTAGGTCCGGCGCTATTTTTGCCAGCTTAATTGTTAGGGCTTTGGTGAAGATTTTGTAGTCCGTGTTCAGGAGCGATATTGGGCGGTAATTCGCGATGTCCGCCTTGTCGTTCTTTTTATACAGTGGGCACATCCAGCTCTCCGAGAAACCGGAATTCTTTGCCATCCCATTCCTTTCAATGTCATTGAAGACAGTACACATTGTCCTCAGTACGTCGAAAGCTGGCTTTTCTTGCGATTTCGCCGTTTGGTACCTTCCTTCCAATGTTTTCCATAGTTCATAGGTTATGCCGTTTAATCCCGGGGCTTTAAAATTTGCTGATAGTCGGAGGGCCTTTCTCACATCCTCGACTGTTAGGGGTGCTTTGAGTGTTGCAGCCTGTTCTTCTGTCACTTTGCGTGCTGTGCGACTTAGTACTTTCCGAATTTTTTCTGCTCGTTCATCTTCTGCGATGTCGGGCCGGTCGCGTTGAAGTTTGCAGTGGTATGTTCTAGCTACGTTTGCCATCTTTTTTGAGTCTGTCTCGTATTTCGGAGGGGTACCGGCCGGGGCGTCCCTATTCGTTTGCAGACGATGGATAACTTCCCGCGGTTTGCTTTCCTTGTTGACTTTTGACCAGTATCGGCCTATTATCTCCCCTTCGAGTCGGTCGCGCACTTGTGCGTTCATCTTCTTTGTGTTGTATCGCTTCATCTGAAGCTCCGCCAGTTTTTGGGTGAGAGCCGCTCCGGCGAGTTTCTTCTCGTCTAGGGGGATATCACTGTCCATTATGATCGTGAGTTTAGCTTCCACTTCCGCTATCTCCTTGTTGATCAGGGGAATCTTGACTTTTGCTCTCTCTCGTGCTTTTTCCACTATATCGTCTTTGAATTTCGCCCACACGGTTTGGGCGTTGTACTTTTCGTTCCAGGTTTCCCAATGTGCTACCCTGTCTAATTCGTCTTGTAGGACAAGGCCTTTTTCAAGGATATACTTGGTTAGGGTCTTGTCTTGTGAGAGATATGCTGGCCATACCCATCGGCCGTGCCCAATGGTCGGTGCTTTCGCGGTTGACACTTTTACAGTCACCATTCGGTGGTCTGTTCGTATTCCCACTGTTTTAATGCTCCATTCGTAGGTTTGTTCGAAGAGGGATCTCTTGACCATGATTCGGTCTATCCTCGATTGCGAGCCCGTGTGTGTCTGTAGGTATGTGTATGCTTTGGTGGTCGGGTACGTCTCCCTCCACCCGTCCATCATGTGGAGGTATGACTTAAGTTCATCAAACGCCGAGACCGCGGCCTGGGGGTCGCTTCTCGATGGTAGACGGTCAATCGGGTCTTCCACCAGATTCAGGTCTCCTCCGAAGACGTCTGGTTTGGGGGCATTCGGGTGACTCTCAAACCATTCACGTATATCATTCCAGAATTTTTCGCTCTCGGCGGGTGAGTTCGGGGCGTAGACCCCTAGAATGGCGATCCTTTCACCGTCAACGTTCTCCATCTCGAGTAACATCGCGCGGCCCGGGATGATCTCCCAAGTTTTCAGGTTGTCGGTTTTGACCATGTTCTTGTTTAATACAAATGCAAGGCCCCTCGCGTTGGGTGTTTCGGGGTCTTCTGTGAATTTTATCTCCATTTTACGGCCGAAGAGCTTGAGAATTTCTTTCTGCCGTTCCTCGTTGAGGTGTGCCTCTCCCGTGATTAGGACCCCTATTTTCTCGTCACGCATTAGCGACCATAGGTTGAACCACTTGTTGTCGTGGTGTCGTACGTTCACATTTCCATGTCCATAGATATTGAGCGCAGCAACATGTATGTTCAGCTTGGTTGTTTTCTGGCCTCCGCTGAAGTCCGCGGTCTGCGGTCCTGGGTAGTCCCTTTCGCCGTCGTTGTTTTCCTGGGGCCGTCCTGGGCCGTCAATGTTGTAGTCCCAGTCCCTGGGGAGTTGGTATTGGCCGTTGTTCACTGGGACATTATTCAGGTTCACCCCGTTCATATTTATGTTCAGGTTCTGTGCGTAGTTCCATGCGGGGACATTCCCAGGTACGTTGGGGAAACCCTGGTTCGGGGTTTGGGGGTTGGTTCCGTTCCCCTGCGCGTTTCGCGCGTTAGCGTTCGTATTGACGCCCCCCGGTCCGCCTACTGCGTCCGGAGTATTAGCACGCCCTTCATTGGATCCCTGGGCAGCGCCTCTCCCAAGGTCGAGGTAGCCGTCCCAGTTCACCTCTGGGCGGCCATTAGTATCCCCTCCTGCGGTACGACCCTCTTCGGTGCTGCGATGGCCGGTGGCGGAGCCATTGCCCCCTCCGGTTGTACCGCGCGTGTTCCAAAAGTTGAATATATTACCTATAATATTGTTGGCGTTTGCGCCGTTGTTGTTGTTGGTGGTGGTAGCGCGTATTTAACGTCGGGCTGCGCTAAGCCACGACGAGAGCCCCTCGACTCGGCTGCGCTAAGGCTTGTGTCGAGGGGCAAATAGGGTTGTCGGCGTCCTTCCGGCATGCTTCTTGGGAGCATGCTTTCTGGATGCCGACGCGCCAGGACTGCTGGCCGACGGACCCCGGCCCGCTGTAGTGGAGCCCCGCCGTTGCGGCGCAGCCATTCTCCGAAGGGGGTCGACCCTCCGGAAAATGGCTGCGCTAGAGACCCTTACCCGTTTCCTGTCCCGCGTTGCCGCGGTCAGTATATGTGGCGGGTTTGGGTTGCACTCATCTTGGCGAGCGACTTCTTCCGGGCCCAGACCCAGGTCACTTAATTCATGCACACTAAGCCCCTTAATTCCTGCATTTGTTTATCAAGAAGGACTTGTATTTTTGGGCGCTACTGGTATATACAAGTACATTGTAAGCCCAAGGCTGGGTGTATGTAGGTAGTGTACAGCAAGATGTTTCAATACAAGATGTGCGGGTAGTAGATAGGCCGTGGTGGTCCATGGTAAGCAAGATAAGGTATACAGGATTGGTACACGTAGGCGTTAAATAATGTGTGCGGTGAGTGGGTGCGAGGCAACAATGATTTACATGAACGGGGGCGGCGACAGCGACGACCGCGACGACGACGATGAGGGTGGCAGCAGCGCCGGCGCTTAGGAGCGGCCACACCCGCGTCCGCCGCGTCCGTTTCGACGACCTCCGCGCCCTCCGCGAGACGTCCCGCCGTGCGAGCCGCGCGGTCCCGCAGCGCCGCGTCCGCGGCCGGTGTTAGCGTTGGGAGGCATGGTGGACAGGACCCCCTCCGTCAACTTGGAGATCTGGTCGGGGGGTCCCCACCACTCGTGAGCGGCGACGTCGCCGGGCGCGGCGTCGGCGTCGTATTCTCCCTTGGTGAACGGGCAAAGGTACGCGATGTGCGTGTCGTACTTGCATATAACGCAGTGGGGGGGGATGTGGGGGTCGTCGGAGAGGGGGGTGAAGGCGAAGGTCTCGTGGGCGAGGATGGCGCCGCGCATGGTGACTTTGATATGTTCCCATGCCGCTTGGTCGGTGGTGGGCGGCTGCATATAGATAATGATGAGGGGGTCGGTGGCGTGCGCGACCCATTGGGCGTCGACCGACTTCGCGACGCGAAGCGCGCGCTCGGCGGCGGTGCCGGTGAGGGTCCCCTGCGTCGCCTGTCCGAGAGCGGTGACGGTGGGGGCGTTCGTGATGAACTTCTTGCCGAACGCGACGCGCGCGTGCTGGAGGAGGACGAGGGGGGAGATGGTGCAGGAGACGGGGCGCCAGAGGCCCATCACCCATGAGACGACGGAGGGGTCGATGCGCACCGCGTGGACGGCGAGGTCCCTATGCATCGCGAGAGTTTGGTGGGCTGCGACCTGGGCGATGACGGCGGGGTCGTCGCTGCGCATGAAGAAGATTCCGGGTGCCATGTATTTTTCGGCGTTCCAGTTGCCGGTCTGGACGACCTTGGGCTGCGGACGGAGTATGTGGATTTTGGCGGGGTCAACGATGGTGGAGAGTCTGCGGACGAGGTCGGGGATGGCGTTCTTGGAGACGATGACGGCGCGCTGGCCTCCGTCGAACATAACGAGGGCAAGGTACTTCTCGCGCGCTGGGAGGATTGCGTTGGTGAACTCGTCGTCTATGTTTTCAAAGACGTGCGCGGTGGTGAAGACAGCCCTATTGAACTGCCCGGCGTTCCTCTGGAAGGGGGGGGTGCCGTCTGCGAGGAGGGGAGGGGCGTCTTGGGCAGGCTTGGTCATTGTTAGTTTATGTTCGTTCGTGGTGGCGACATGGCTCGACGTACCGCATATCCGCGATGGGGGTTGTCGTTCCTGCCCCATGCGAGCATTTTCATCCACTCTTCGTCGGTGGGGACGCGCGACGGCGGCCGCTGCTGCTGTTGTTGTTGCTGCTGCTGCTGCGCCTGCTGCTGCTGCTGCTGCTGCTGCTGCTGTCCCTGTGTACTGTCGGTCGCGTTCGGAGGCGGCGGTTGCAACTTGTCGACATCCATTTGTAGTTCGACAGTAGGTGTAGTGGGCGAAGGCGTCGAAGCGACGGAGGGGGTTGCCGACGGCAGGGGTTGATGGGCGCCGGGGGTTGGGGAATGGTTCGACGAGCCTGCGCTCGAAGGGGATTTGGGGAGGGACAAGGAAGTGAGGTCGGTGGTGACGAAGAGGGGGGTCTTTCTCTTCGCTGGTGAGTCTCGTGGCCGGTCGGGGTGGTCAACCTTGAACACTCCGTCGTTCGTTTTCAGCGCCTTGCGCGGGGAAGTCGCCAGGACTGCTGGGTTGGGAGAGGATGGTTAGACGTTGTTGACGAGGCGTCTAGCGCTGTTAATCACATACTTTTTTCGGGTGTATTGGTGGTACGAGGAAGAGAGAGGGGTGGTGCGTTTCTTGTGTACCGTCCTCTTTTTATGGTCCCGTGTTGGGCCTTGTGTGTGCGGTCTCGTGTGCCTGTATAGCTCTTGTCCCACGGGTCACGGGGTAGCCTCGAGGCGTTGGGTGGGCGAGGGTACATTCTGTGTGTTTGAGCCGTTTTTCGACGGGGGGAGGGGCGTTTTCGTGGCCTACATGGTGGTGGGAGGAAAGAATGGTGCCATCTCATTTGCTGCGGAGCTAATCTCCATCGGGCGTAGTTAAAATAAACTTTTATTGCCGAGTTCATGCCGGCGACGGAGTATGCGTCGTCGGGGTATCTAAAGACCCCCTCCTTGTTCAGGAGCCGTTTGGTTCACGGTAGGGTCGCGCACTGCGCCCTACGCTGCGTATTGCAGCGGAGGGACGCTCGGAAAACTTCCCATCACCAAAAGATGGTGGTGGTACGAGATCACGAGGCCCCGCTCTTTGGTTTTCGCTCGCTCTCACTTTGTATCCCACTTTCCGCATCTACGTGTACTTTGTGATTTTACCGTATAATAATAATGTAGGTAGGTAGGTATGTAGCAATTAGCAGTCTGCAAATAATATCGTGAAAGATTCCTTCCAGCGGGGTTTTCTAGGTGATCTGCTCTCGGCGCTCGCTCTCACGTTGGATCTCACTTTCCGCATCTACTGTACGCTGTAATTTGACCAATCGACGGCCAAATTTCTTCACAACGGGTTTTCTCGGTGCGCACAGCCTCAGCCCAATTTAGCTTTAGCTTTCACCTCCGAACTTCCATCTCGAGGATGCCCTCCCCGTTCGCTTCACGTCTGGGGACGAACTACTGTCCTAGCGATGAAGAGATTCTCAACATTCGAACCTTCCTCATCGAGCCGAAATCCCGTTTGAAGCGCCTCGACGATAAAATCACCGACTTGCAGAAGGCCATCGACTCACTGACCGAAGAACGGGCCAGCGTCAGGTCCTTTGTGGATGCCCACAACGCTCTGCTCTCCCCACTTCGTTCGACTCCCCCTCGATATCGTCCAGGAAATATTCGTGGCCTGCCTCCCCACGCACCGGAACTGTGTGATGAGCGCTGTGGAGGCCCCCCTTCTTCTTGGCCGGATCTGTAGCTCGTGGCGAGCTATAGCTTTGTCGACACCGCGTCTCTGGGCACGTCTCCATATTGTCGAGCCAGCGTTTACCGGTTTCGTCCCATCCATGTCATCTATCAGTAGCGTGTTCCTTGAAGAGAAAGTGGCCCAGCGTGTCGACGCTGTGAAAACTTGGCTCATTCGGTCTGGCGTTTGCCCGATCTCGATATCGATTGAGGGTGCTCCGCAATCGTTCATGCCCGCAGGGGTCCTCCCCCCCTCAAGCACACATCTTTTCCTTCAGGCCCTCATTCCGTTCTCCTCCCGGTGGCAAGATGTTACGATGTCCTTCGTTTTCTCACCCGAGGCCCTCGAAACGTTATTCGAACTTGCCGAGACAGATGTTCCAATGCTCTCGAAGTTACACATCGTCCAACAAGAGCACCATGTCCAGGTGGTGCCGCCTGGCGTGCCGCGGCCGCCGTCCTTTGCCTGGCTCCACACTCCCACCCTGTCCGACCTCGCCGCATTCATCGGAGACCAGGCGAGTCTGCTTGAGCTTCCCATACGGTGGACCAATATCACGACCCTCTCACTCAACGGGATGCTACGGCCTAACCTCATGTTGGAAATCCTTTCCAAGTGTTCGCAGATTCGGACTTGTCGTTTCGGGCTGTCACACGTTAGAGAACTTTCCCTCGACACCAACCATCCTATCATCGAACATACCCATCTCCGCTCACTCCACGTTACGGGCTGGCTCGATGGGATCACGGGCATATTGCGCCCCCTGTTAGTTCCGGCCCTACGCGAATTCGCCTTGAATGGGAGGACCGCGGGCGCCCTCGATCGCACACTTCCGTCGCATCTCACCGCATTTCTGGCGCACTCTCAACGACTGGAGGGTCTCGCCATCAGCACTCATCTCTTCGACAACATATCCCTCTTAGAGCTGCTTCGCAATTTACCCGCCACGATACAACGGTTGCACGTCAACGACACGAAGGCCGTGCTGGATGCCGACGCTTTTGCCATACTTATTTCCCCCGAATCACTTTCCGGTGACCCCCAAGTCGCCGTCAGTTGTCCTGAAATGCAGGACCTGACAATTTCCGGCGGGCAGGTGCCATCCGATGAGGCGATCGTCCGCTTCATAACGGCTCGCATGAAGGCAGAGCCCCCGGTCAACCACACACTCAAGCGAGTTGAGATACAGCTCAGTCGTGCTATGGAGTTCGATATCCGCCCACGTATCCAGCCGTTCTTGGACACCGGACTAAAACTCCACACGACATATTGTCCACTAGAAACTGCACAGATGTTTTCTCCCTGGCATGGTCTGGTGGAAAAGTATGACCCTCGATGAGGGCGAAGTGGCGGGGAATTTCCGCCATGTACATCCCGTATTCGTTCCAAATATGCGAAACATTATTCAAAGCGGACCATCACTGAATAATTCCACTGATGGTCGATATGTTCTTTACTTTTGAAACAAATTGTGATGGCAGAAATTGCCCATACTTGAGAGTCAGTTGTTAGGGTGCTCCGCTGATTTCGACGAGACCAGCTGCCATTTGGGTTTCCTCTTTTCCTTGCACTGCAAATAATCATAAATTTTGTACTATTACTTCACCTTGCTTGGAAATACAGGTGCTCTTGCAAATTGGTTGGACGGTGTTAAACACGGTGGTTAAATCCAGCGAGTTAATTCCTAGGTCGGATTGTTAGACCACTGCACTACCAGCCTGGATAGAGCACCTCGCCTTAACCGACGACTTAATCCATTATATTACTTGTGATTATCTACCACATTGGTTTCACGCAGCCCATATGAGAGGGCCGATGCTGTTGTAGCTACCGAATAATTCTTTTCTGCGTTTACGAACCGTGGGAAAATGTATTGACAAAGCCAGGGCTTGAGCCAGAAGGTAAGGCTTGGCTTTGCAAGCTTGTGGCTTTGGCTCTGGCTTTAGTTTAAACAAGCCCAAGCTCAGTCAAGCCAAGCCTAATCCCTGGGTTTCTTGCCAAGCCAAGCCCGCACATAACTACAGTACATTAGATAAATGAAAAGAAGGAACCGACAAAGGCCACTGCGGAATCTGGGTGAGCCGCCGGCCATAAGAGTGGAAAGTGAGAGAATCACCCACCCGTTGCACAGAACTGGGGGACAGCTAATATTGAGGTGTACTCCAAGCACACTCTTCACTGATGTCCCCTCACTCGGAGGTCCCCCGAGGTGTTGCTGGGGCGCTCAATGCCCAACAGGACCTGGATGGCACTACAGGCCTGAACAACTGAGCTTTCCTGTGGGTTGGTAGCACCAGAGAAGTAGATCTACACAGGCCAAAGGCAAAGCACACAGGGGACTGACTATCCACACGGCGGAGGGTCAGGTTGTAGCCCGGGGTGGTCAGGAGGTCTGTGAGCCCTCAAACGTTGTCCGACCGCGATCCTATCCAGCAAAACCTACCCCCCGCCGCAAAATCACATATGGATGACTCTGTTCAAGTCCGCATGAATAAAATGTGCCGCCGCAAGGCGGGGCGCGTCAATATTTGCACTCCGAAAACCCCGATGTTTCAAGCATCCTATTTTGTTTCCGAAACTATGTATTAGTGTTGACAAAATTTTCGGAAGCCCTGATACCTTCAGTATCACAAGCAGTATCACAGGAACGGAATCAGTCGACGGACCAGCGGTCCGGCGCCGGGCGGGCGTCCTGATTCGGGCCGGTGCCTGATATTCCTGGCCCTCCAAAACCTTTGTTGATACTGAAGAGAAAAAAAAGGTTTTGGAAACAGAATCGGGATGGTTGGAACATCAGGGCTGATCGGAGTGAACGGAATTTTGCGCGCGGATCACGGAGGTCGGGAAGATCTACGCGTGGCTGTGCTCGGATCTACAGCCAGCCAACTTGAAACACCCCTAAACACCCCTAACCTACTAATATGCTTTTTAGTTACCATCACCACCTCCTGGCAAACCTGCCACGCCCACACGCACCCCGCTCACACCTCATGGTCTGACTGCTGTTAATTGCTGTTGAATGCTGTTGGACTTCAACTAAGTACCTGTGAACCTTTTTATTGCCTCCGAGGCTGACCGCAGTTGCTTCAATTTTTTTCTTACCGCGCTGTTGTTACCTCTTATAGTAGACTCACCCGGGGTCACTTGCACTTCACCACCCTCGTGATATACGGCCGGTGCGAGGAGGTCGTTGGCGGGGAGGCGGCGTTGATGACGATGAGTGCACTGTTTCCTTGCCAGGAAGTAAACTTACGGCCCAAATTTGTTGTGAGGTTGGGGTCCATTGGAATTATTTGTCTCTAGAGACTCGCGTAGACTCCGCATAGAATTGATGCGAGACCTTCGGATACGTAGAGTGATGGGAGAATTTTGCGTGGAAAATGTTTCGTAACGACGCGTTAACGCGTCGAAGGTGCCCTCTACCTTGTGCAGCAAGTCTCTCGGGAGGGACTAGGTTCGGCCATGGCAGGAGATAATCAAGACAAAAAAAGAAATAACTGTGGATGGATGGGTTGAAGCAAACAAGTGTGGAGGAGAATTTCTCCAAGTTCATGATACTGTCAGTGAGCTCGCAAGTAGGCAGTCGCCCTCACAATAGGCAATGTTGAATATCTGACGCGTGAATACTGACCAAAAAAAATCATGTTGAAGCTGGGTCGAACATCGAACCACTACAACTTTGATTTGGCATAGGAGTATGGAACTTGCACGAAGAATCAAGCTTTACCACGCTGGCCGCGGGCGACGATATTGATCATTGAATCAGATTACCGACGCTACGCGAGCTCGGGTAGCTGTGTCTACCCGAAATTCTCTGGAACGTTCTCTGCCCCAGCGGATTCAAACTTCTGTTGTGTTCCTTCCTCGACACGCGGAAGAAATATTGGTGGGCCGGTGCAGGGCTCATCTCCCGGCGGGCGTCGGGATTGTGGCGGGCTCCATTAAGCACTCAATTATACGCACAGCCCTGAAAGGAATATTGAATGAAAATAACTTGGAGAATAGAGCTCCGAACGGGCACACGTTTGGTGGTTTTGGGACAGGATGGCAACAGGACGGAAAAAAAAAGTGATATAAATCACCGGGCTTCGAGTCACCAGAGCTGTTTGCCAGTATCGGGGCTCCCCTACTGAATTTACAAGATATTGAAGAAACGTTCCGCGACTGCCTTTCGGTCCTCGGATATATAGCCGGGAATGGCACAGCTTTGCCACGCGAGTTGCTCTCTGTGTGCGCAGATAAAGATCCGTTGGCCTCTTGCGTTGACGTTCAGGATATCTCCCTCGCCTAATCCACGATCCTCACTAATCAACAGGCGAAAAATTGAATATGTCCAGCCAAAATATACAGTAAAATAAAACAGCCTGTCTAACTGTGTCCGGAACAGAGTAAATCGCGCGCCGCGGGATTTCTTTTTTTTTGGGGGGACGCCGTCACCAAGTGCATCAAATTCGTAGTTTCCTTCCGCCAGCATCCTCCAAATTCTCTAAGCGGAGCTGCAGGCCGCGAGACACTCAAGCACTTATTTCGCACCTCTGCAGGAGGAAAATGCATTTTTGAGGAGTAAAACAGCAGTAAAACAGGAAATCTTGGCGACAAAAATCTGACCGCCCTTGGAGGTAGTGATGGCCTGCCTATTCAGTAATTACTGTTTGAACAGCAGTCATACATGACATTTCGGTGCGCCAGGTTCACGGCAGGGTCTTTCCGAGCTTGCCGAACCCTTAACCGGTTCTGTTGGCACCGGTGGCAAAGATCCACCTTCGTGTGCGTGGGTGTCAGCGAAACCTTCTAGCCTGAGTGCTTTTAGTCTTTGTCTGTTCTGTTCTATTTCTATATGCCGTACCTGGCTCTACAACCTACGCGGCAGTACTGTATACTAAGTATACTATGGGTTTTGTGAGTGTGTACTAGTAGCTAAGTCAAAGCTAAGTTGCAGTTTCGTAGGTAAAAATTATATGAGCGAGACAAGGACCCAGATGTTTCCTCTCAGTATCAAAATCCTGGGGATCGGGGCGGCAAGTGGAGCCAAAGCCCGGAGATGGCGGAGCTTACAGTAAAAAGCTTCAGGTATAATTTTATAAAGAGTGAGATTGAATGTGCATTGCCCTGTGTTGGCTCAGAACCGGAATGGGGCCGTGAGGCCCAGAATCTCAGTGTATTACATAAATGGGGGCGGGCGGAAGGCAGGTTATGCAGGACACCCCAACATTGGCCCAACTATAAAAGCTCGGAGATCAAAAAAAGTAAACTGTCAAAAACGCGCGCGATGTAAGTAATTGGTGATAGTAACTAGAAAGCATAACTAGAAAGCATAACAAGGCAGCCGTTCATAGAAAGCAGTGGCAGGATGAAATAAATGGGTGGTCAACACTCAAGAGCTGTCAAGAGCAAGGCGAAGCGACTTGCCGACCTCCGCGACGCGCAAACCCTACTCGTTCTTCGATCAGCGGGAGAACCCCAAAATATCGAAACCGAACAGGCCCGATCCGGGAGTTGTGGGCGTCAGGTTGTGGGCTCACTGACGTCGGCGTTATGATGCGCGCCGGAGTTGGCCGGAGTTGCTTCGCCTGTTTCACTTCCCACGCCAAAGTCCTGATCACATCGCCGCCTTCCCACGCATCACTTGCTCCGGACGTGCACCCACGGCCCTTACGCAATACATACTTACTGTACTATTACGACCAAAGGTTCAGGTGACGGGTGACGGGGGGTCGTGAATTGAACCAATTTGGTATGGGTGACGGTGACATTTCGATTTTTGGTCTGAAATCAGGGTGAAAACTGTCAAAAACTCTCGGCCGGCACTTGCCGGAAGCTGCCGTCCGTCCATTTATGGGAATTATCTGTGATTGCCGATCAATGAACCTTGATCCCAGTGAACCTCTGAGGTGACGGGTGACATGGCGTGAACCTTTGGTCGTAATAGTACAGTACTTCCCGCCGCTCGGACCCAGCATGAGAAACTCCGTGCCTAACTAATGAAAATCAATACAGCACCGATAACATAGCTCCGGCCAGATGCAGATTGGTGACGCTGGTCGAGATACCACCCTCGGCAGCCCAGATATTAATCGACGTCGACATCCAATTTTGAATTCTGGCGGCAAGAAGAAGAATTCCGCGTCGCATGCATGCGGTCTCGTCTATCTGGCAGCCGTCGTTCGTGAGTCCAAAAATTATCATCTTTCTAACTTGGACTTGAGCCGCGGCTCATCTTACATACAGGGCGACATCCGTGAGACGCCGCGCACGCAGGCAGGCTGGGAGGCTCCAGCGGCGGCAATCGGGTCTGGGAGCCTCTGGCCAGGGTGGGCAGCAGCAGCAGGCCAGGGGGGCGCGTCAATGCAAATTCGCGTACATACACTGCAAGGAAACCCATACCCCAAGCGGTGAAACGCGAAACACCTCGCATCGTCCGCCCACCCTGGTTCCTATCGGGTGCGTCCAAAATTGGAAAATGGACCGTTATGGACGTTCTGAGCGACTCAGGTCGGCAATCGGAATGTAAACTACGATCGATCGGGCGTCATTCCGATACGCTCGGCTTGCCGTTTTGGGACAGAACGAAAAAAGAGGTGTACCTCGCTTAGGTGGTGCCGGCATATGATGCAAAGCGGGCGACCAGTTGGGACCAGTGCAAGGACCAGTGATTTGACGGCGTGAATATTGGCCATAAAAATCATGTTGAACCACTACAACTTTGATTCAGCACAGGAGTATGGAAACTTGCACGATAGAGTAGCAAGTAGTCCACACCAAGAATCAAGCTCTACCACGCTGGCCGCCGGCGACGGTATTGATCATTGAGCACCGCTAACGTTTACCGACGCTACGCGAGCTCGGGTAGACCTGAAATTCTCTGGAAAGTTCTCTCTCCCCAGCGGATTCAAACTTCTGTTGTGTTCCTTCCTACACGAGGAAGAAACATTGGTGGGCGGGCGCAGCGCGGGTGTCGGTCGGGATTGTGGCGGGCTCCATTAAGGACTCAATTATACGCACAGCCCTAGTTGAAAGGAATATTGAATGAGAATGACTTGGAAAATTGAGCTCCGAACGGGCACGCGTTGGGCGGTTTTGGGACAGGACGGCAACAGGACGGAAAAAAATTACTGGTATAAATCGACAGGCTTCGAGTCACCACTGGCAGAGCTGTTTGGCAATTGGCAACCGCAGGTAGGTAGGTAGGTACAAGGTAGGTAGGTACCTAGCATGGGACGGCGTGGTCCTATCCAGGAACGCCGGTCTCAGGAAGTATCCCGCCGTACTACAGGCATTTATGTACACCATCGTCCCTGAACCCCAAGTTCCATCCTGAAAATGATTTTTCTCTTAGCTCAATGCCGTCGATTTTTCAGTTGTGCACGTGGAGCCCAGGCTGGTTCTCAACTGAAATATCTGTTTGGGCGAGATCGCGTTTTGAAATGCCGTTTTCAACTATGGAGCGAGCCTGGAGCGCCGTTTTAACCGATTTTTTGAAACTGCGTGGTTAGAGCAGCCCTGAAACCGGGGGAAAACCCATTTTTTCAGCTCCAAATCGCAACCGGATTTTTCTCGGAAAAAGAAAAAATACTGCCAATGGCAAGTCTACTTCGGGCACTTGGTTAGTTTCCGCAGCGATCTGACTTCGGGGCTGTCGGCATTATGATAACGAATCGACGACGAGGCCAACGGGATCGTCAACTTCCTGCGCCAACACGTCGCGAGACCGTCCGCCCGCCCGCAACCCTCCCATTGTCCCAAATCGGGAAATCATCCCGGCCCATCAACTAACTTCAGTCAACGCTCTGCGCGCTCAACAACAGCTCACTGAACGCGTTCTCGCTCTGGAGTCTTCGTTTATTTGGGTAGTAGGCCCACTGCTATGCTCACCAGCTTTTCTCTTGGCGCGAATATCTTTGCACCAACGACTCAACAAGTAAGAAGAAAATTGTCAATTTTGAAGAAACGTTCCGCGACTGCCGGTCCTCGGATATATAGCCGGGAATGGCACAGCTTTGCCACGCGAGTTGCTCTGTGTGCGCAGATGATCCACAGTCCGTTGCCTCTTGCGTTGACGTCCAGGATATAATCCACGATCCTCCTCGCCTAATCTTCAGAATATGAATTCAATCTGACCCTGAGATGCAGATGCAGATGCAGCATTATATCCAAAGGGCAAATCCTTCCGGTTTGTCTCCTATAAAACAACTGACTTTCGGCCTGGCACACACATTCGCCGCCTTCTCCACTTCCTATAATATTAATATTAATCTGTACCATGTCGACACGCCCGCCCACGCTCCATTTCCCCCGCGGGCCCAACGACCCTATAATCTTCCCCGCCATCCTACGTGCGCGTCGCCAGTTCCTTCCAAACGCGCTTTGTCTCTGACTTTTTTGGGCTACAGTTGGCGACCCCAAAAGCCCATACACGGGCACTAATGACCATGCGCACGTCGCGTCCCCGCAGCACGAGTACAGCGCGCGCCACCTCGACGCGCCGCCGGCGCATCTGGGGACGGCGGTGAACGAGGCGCTGGGCGGGTTTGAGGTGCCGCCGACGCCGACGCCGACGCCGGAGTCGAAGCCTGGTGAGTGACAGTGGGGCGCTCCACTTGCGTCCGAACTGTGCTGATTGACTGACTCACGGTGACAGACGTGGAGGCCGACCCTACGACACCGCTTGACCTGACGGGCCACGTCTGGCGGGAAGGAAGGTGCGTCGTTGATCTACATGTATCTCTCACAGGCCGCTGATACTCAGTCGGCTGGCGTTGCAGCTACCCGCAAGCGCACGGCGGATTTGCCGACGTCTGGAAGGGCGTCTGGGACCGGCAGCCAGATCGATTGGTGCGCTGTACTGCTGTATTGCCCGCCTCTTGCGATGCCCGCCGTTGACGTAGATTATTACTTAGGTCGCGGTCAAGGTTCTCCGCTCGCGCCTCGACGACCCCCAGAGGGAAGCGAAGATGCACAAGCGCCTCGCCCACGAGGTCTCCGTCTGGAAGCGCCTCGACCACAAGCACGTCCTGAAGCTCCTTGGGACGGTCTCGGATTTTGGGCCATACGACAGCATGGTGTGTCCGTGGCTCGAGCAGGGGAGCGTGTCGAAGTACATGGAGAGGCGAGGGGACCTTTTGAGCATGGCTGATCGTTTGCAGTTGGTGTGTGCCGCGCCGCGCCTAGCCAACCGTCTTTCGTTGCGTGCTGATTCATTTCGCAGCTCTGCGGAGTCGCGGATGGGCTGAATTATCGTGCGTCCCTCTTCTGTTTGCTTTTATCATCGGGCTGATGATATTTTCCCTCAGTACACGAGAACTCGATCGTTCATGGCGATCTCACTGGCGTGAGTGTTTCTTTCTCCTCCGACCTTCCTTCTGAATGAATACTGACGTACCTTCCTTCACCCAGTACAACATCCTCATTGATGACCACCACCACGCGCGCCTATGCGACTTTGGCCTCTCGAGTATCGTGGTCGAGTTCTGCGGCACCACGGGGCTGACTTCGTGTATCGGCGGCGCAGTGCGGTGGGCCGACGCCGCGTTGTTCAGGCTCCCGTCCTCCGAGGACGGTATTGACGAGGGGGGCGAGATCGCGAGGCAGCCGGGGGAGACGGAGCCAGTGATCACGACGCGGAGCGATATATATTCCTTCGGGAGTGTTACGCTCGAGGTGTGTCCTCCACCGTTTCCTTTTCAAAAGACCCGCTGACGTCGCGCTTAGATCCTTTCCGGCCGTATTCCATACCACTACCTGCGCCAAGACGCGCAAGTCGTCATTGAGTTGCACAAGGGCAACAAGCCACGGCGACCGGCGGTGTCGTTCGTTACGGACGCGCAGGTGGGTACTTGCTTCTCCCGTCTTGTGTTCCTTCACGGTACTTACTCTCCGCACCCAGTGGGCTTTTATACAACGCTGCTGGGCCTCTGATCCGCTCCAACGGCCCGACGCGGCGGAGGTTATGCGAGCAGTAGGCGCGCTACACCGCGCGAGCTTGGAGTTCCAGCGGCATATTACATGTTAGGCGGGTCTAGGGAGGACCATGCATGCACGCACACAACACACTCATTTTGCTTTTGCTTTTGCTTTCGTTTTTACGCATCCACGCTCTCGACGTTCTCATTACTCATCCACGCTCTCTCACGCTCTCTACTTGTGTCCTCTAGATTAGATGTGCTCTTTGGTTTTCGCTCGCTCTCACTTTGTATCCCACTTTCCGCATCTACGTGTACTTTGTGATTTTACCGTATAATAATAATGTAGGTAGGTAGGTATGTAGCAATTAGCAGTCTGCAAATAATATCGTGAAAGATTCCTTCCAGCGGGGTTTTCTAGGTGATCTGCTCTCGGCGCTCGCTCTCACGTTGGATCTCACTTTCCGCATCTACTGTACGCTGTAATTTGACCAATCGACGGCCAAATTTCTTCACAACGGGTTTTCTCGGTGCGCACAGCCTCAGCCCGATTTAGCTTTAGCTTTTACCTCCGAACTTCCATCTCGAGGATGCCCTCCCCGTTCGCTTCACGTCTGGGGACGAACTACTGTCCTAGCGATGAAGAGATTCTCAACATTCGAACCTTCCTCATCGAGCCGAAATCCCGTTTGAAGCGCCTCGACGATAAAATCGCCGACTTGCAGAAGGCCATCGACTCACTGACCGCAGAACGCGCCAGCGTCAGGTCCTTTGTGGATGCCCACGACGCTCTGCTCTCCCCGCTCCGTCGACTCCCCCTCGATATCGTCCAGGAAATATTCGTGGCCTGCCTCCCCACGCACCGGAACTGTGTGATGAGCGCTGCGGAGGCCCCCCTTCTTCTTGGCCGGATCTGTAGCTCGTGGCGAGCTATAGCTCTGTCGACACCGCGTCTCTGGGCACGTCTCCATATTGTCGAGCCAGCGTTTACCGGTTTCGTCCCATCCATGTCATCTATCAGTAGCGTGTTCCTTGAAGAGAAAGTGGCCCAGCGTGTCGACGCTGTGAAAACTTGGCTCATTCGGTCTGGCGTTTGCCCGATCTCGATATCGATTGAGGGTGCTCCGCAATCGTTCATGCCCGCAGGGGCCCTCCCCCCCTCAAGCACACATCTTTTCCTTCAGGCCCTCATTCCGTTCTCCTCCCGGTGGCAAGATGTTACGATGTCCTTCGTTTTCTCACCCGAGGCCCTCGAAACGTTATTCGAACTTGCCGAGATGGATATGCCAATGCTCTCGAAGTTACACATCGTCCAACAACAGCACCATGAGGCGGCCCCGTCCAATGTGCTGTTGCGGTCCTTCGCCTTCCTCCACACTCCCACTCTGTCCGACCTCACATTCGTCGGATACCAGGCGAATCTGCTTGAGCTTCCCATACAGTGGACCAATATCACGACCCTCTCACTCACCGGGATGCTGCGGCCTAACCTCATGTTGGAAATCCTTTCCAAGTGTCCGCAAATTCGGACTTCTCATTTCGCGCTGTCATACGCCGCAGAAGATGGCACCGTTTCCCTCGACTCTGTCATCGAACTTACCCATCTCCGCTCACTCCACGTTACGGGCTGGCTCGATGGGATCACGGGCATATTGCGCCCCCTGCTAGTTCCGGCCCTACGCGAATTCGGCTTGAATGGGAGGATGAGCGCCCTCGATCCCACACTTCCGTCGCATCTCACCGCATTTCTGGCGCGCTCTCAGCGACTAGAGGGTCTCGCCATCGACACTGCTCTCTTCGACAACATATCTCTCTTGGAGATGCTTCGCAATTTACCCGCCACAATAAAATGGTTGCGGGTCAGTAACATGAATGCCGTACTGGATACCGACGCTTTTGCCATGCTCATTCCCCCCGAATCACTTTCCGGTGACCCCCAAGTCGCCGTCATTTGTCCTGAACTGCGGGACCTGACAATTTCCGGCGGGCAGGCGCCGTCCGACGAGACACTCGTCCACTTTGTCACGGCGCGTATGATGGTAGAGCTCCCGCGCCCTCGCCTCATGCGTCTTGAGATACGACTCGACCGTGCGATGGAGTTCGATGTCCGCCCACGTATCCAGCCGTTCTTGGACACCGGACTCAAACTCTACACGACGTATCATCCACCACCAACTGCCCAGATGTTTTCTGTCTGGCGTGGTGTGGTAGAGTATGACCCTCGATGAAGGCGAAGTGGTGGGCTTCATATATAATATTTGCCATGTGCATCCCGTATTCGTTCCAAACGTACGTTACTTTCGAAACAACGCGATGGCCGAATTTGCCCGTATTTCGGAGTCGTTTCTACGTAGTTGTTAGGGTGTTCCGCCGATTTCGATGAGGCCGGCTGCCATTTAGGTTTTCCTCTTCTCCTTCACGCGAGTGATCGCTGCAAATAATCATGAATTTTTGTACTACCACTTCACCTTTCTTGGAAATACAGAGTGCTCGTCCAAATCATTTATGGCTGCGCCCGTACCCCATATCACCATCCCCACGGCCAGCACAATCACAAACCCATCAAACACCCCACATCGCCGCTCGAGCGCGATTTTGGCGGCGATGGGCTCCACGATGCCCAAAAGAAGCGCGAAGAAGGAACCGACAAAGGCCACTGCGGAATTCGCGTGAGCCGCCGGCCATAAGAGTGGAAACGAGAGAAACACCCACCCGTCGCACGGAACTGGGGGGCCAATATTGATGCCGCAATGCTCAGTAGCGCCACAACCACGCGCTGTACTCCGAGCACGCTCTTCACCGATGTCCCCCTTACTCGGACGTCCTCCGGGGCGCCACTGGGGCGCTCGATGCCCAGCAGGATCTGGAGGGTGGTGTTGAGCGGCTGCGTAATCAGTCCGAATTTCGAGCTTTCCTACGGGTTAGTAGCGACGAAAAGGTAGAGAGGCCATAGGGAAAACGCACAGGGGACTGAGGACGAGCATCCACAGGGCGGCCTGGTTGAGGGTCGGGTTGTAGCCCGGGGTGGTCAGGAGGTCCATGCTAATCTACGGGAAATGAGGGGCGGGTATGGACGATGTGACGGCGAACGCACCTCTGCACTGACGGAGTTGCCAAACATGAGATAACCCGCGCAGGCAATGAGGGTGTAAATACATGTCGCCGTGCCCTTTAAACAGCTCAGACGAGGTAAGGAACAGGCGGGGAACGCACGCACAAAGGCACAATTTATCATCTTGCTAGATTTGCTGGGGTCAATCATGTCTCGCACGAGCGAGGGTATCAATGCGTGCCCGGCAAACTAAAAGAAGAAAGGTAAAAGATGTTCGGGCGAATGCAATGCAGGACGCACCCCGGCCATGAAAAGGCCAAAGGCAATTCCCATGTGATGATAGTTGGTGATGCCCAGCGACGTCTCCGCGGGGGCCCACAGACTCCCAGGTGATTCGGTCTTGGTTACGCCGTCGATGAGGATGACGACGACGACAAGGATGGTTGAGATGATGCCAAGGATCGAGGTGTAGCTCAGGAGGGAGAAGGGGAGGAATACGGTGGGGATCAGGCTGTTGGATATATGTCAGCGGAGTGAGGAAGGAAGGAGAGGAACGAAACGGACATGAAAATGCCGCCAATTTTGTATGCGTTACATGAATACCGCGGGATGAGGGTGTTCAGGGAGTCTGCGTACAGCGTGACGAGGACGCTACTGAGGGACTTTCAGCGCGGTAGAAAGGTCTGGTAGAGAGAACGCACCTCGCTGTAAAGAGTCTTAAGCAGGATAGTATGCTAATGACGACGGTCGAACGTGGACCAAAGGCTTTGCGCCCGACGCCAGCGTAGGAGCGGATACGCGGGTCTGAGAGGGTTATACCTGCGAGGATCTTTGCGCTACATTGCGTCAGGTCAGTCGTTTAAGGCCAAAGGCACCTTCGCACGTACGTGTAGCAGCTGATGTAGCCATAGAATATAATCAGAACCAGGCCAGTTCCCCAGCCCGCATATGCGAACGCAAGGGGCTCTGACAGCATCCCGATCCCGAGCAAAATCGCAATCGAGTTAAAGAGCTACCGAAGATAATGAGCGCGCATAGGGTACAGAGATAAGTAACACGCACCGTCTGCCCGAATGTGCTCTGACCGCGGTAAGTTATGCTTCGCGTCGACGAACCGGATGACCGACGTCGCATTGCTGGTAAGCGCTGAGGATGGCCGAATGGTCCACCGAAGGAATCATTGGTGACTGCAGTGGACATCCGCCGCGGGCGGGGAGAGTCTGTGAACGAGAGGGTTTTACGGAGGAGTGGGGTGCGTTCATTTCGTGACGGTAGTTCCGAGTAGTTTCGTTCATTAACTGGTCGTATTTGGGCCGGAGGTTTTCGTGAGAACGACAGGGCAGACCGAAGCGTAGTGGGGCTTTCCGGGCGTTTTGATGGAATCTCATCGTAATCGAGATGGCCTATGAAGCCATCTGTGTCGCTGCCGGGGCTCTCAGCATCCTGGATGGTTTCCTCGTCGGTATCCTGTTCAGCGAACCCAATTTCAGCCTCCTCGTCGGAGAAACCGTCCGAGTCATCTGATTCCGACGTTACAACGGAGTCTGCAGCGAGATACTGCGCGCGCCGGTCTGGGATACAAGCTTAGAACGAACCGGCAGACAGACGAAAAAGGAAACGCACAAGACGCGATGGCATCGCGCACACTCTGGCCGGTAGTACTAGACGCAGATCCCACATAAAAGCTTGTCGGTACACTGGTCATGGTGGATGAGAGAAAGACTATTCTAGTCTCCTAAATATGTAGTAGCTTTTTGGAGGAAGATGACGAAAGGAAGAGGGTTCCATGGAGCGATGACTGCCAAAGCGGTGTGATGGTGAGAAAGAGCTTATCGCCCACGAAAGCAGAAGCAAAGCATTCCCATTGCCAATCAAGAGTCGAGATGGCGGAAACAAAATGAGAAGGATTTTGAGATACATGCATGACACATGTGGGTCCCATGCGAGTCCCATAGATCAGATTTTATACCGGGGCGACCGAGATGGCAATCGAGTCGTTTCCTGGTGATTGGATGTATGAGGGAAAGTCTACGAGACGTTTTGGGGACGTTGGATATTTTTGGCAGAAGGGCCTCCGATGTGGAGAGGTATAATGCGTGGAATCTTGTGCGGAGAGGGGGCAAAAAGCTGGTACTGTACCATTTCATTCAATTCGAATGTCACGCGTCACAGAGGCGAAAATATCCGAACTTTTTCGAACCTGTCACGGGTCACTAAGGGCATGTTCGAATATGCGAAACAAGTCACAAAGATAGTCGGAAAATCAAATTTTCGCACGCACTGCGCATTTTGCTCCCAAAGACCCCAAAAAGACAAGTTTCTAGTGATTTATAGTCAAATCAGTTGAACATGGTTCAAATTTGTCCCATAAGCACTGGTGTCAGTGGTTTCTCCCCTCCCGGACTATGCCGAAAAATTCGAATTTTCTTTGGTGTCACGGTCCGTCCAGTCCATATTCGAAAACCAAAGTTCGAATTTTTGCGTCACGGGTCACAGCCGATTCGAATTGATCGAAATGGTACAGTACCTGCTGGGTCCAAAGCGCCGCCATCAAGATAGCTGTGGTTTCTGGGCAACTTGCTATGCGAGAGATTATTCCACCGCCCTCTAGCGGGAATTTGAAGCCCAGTTGCGGTAAAGGAGATGGCATTGAGATGGCAAGCGTTGGGCCGCCGTCACGACTGACATGACCGTGACCAAACGCGATTGATGAGTGATTTCTATCTCTCTCCTCTTGCCAACTCGTTGATTGAGGCAAAGTCAGCCCTCAAACGTCGTCAGACGCGCAAAAGATTCCATACAGCAACATCCCGTCCTTTCCCCCGCTGCAAATTCAATATGAGTAACTCGGACTCGGAGAAAAAATGTGTAGTTATTGGAGATGGGAATGTAGGCAAGGTACACTTTCTAATGGATGCGACATCGCTTGGGCCACGATTGATTTTTAGCGGCAGACTTCCATGCTCCTCACACATCATTACAGCTGTTTTCAAAAAAGTAGACGGGTTTGATAAAGTGGAGCTGTTCATTTTGTGCTTACCTTTGTTGACTCATTGATCCTCGGTTGTCGAGTCCGATCTTCCGAAACCGCCTCAACTCATCTCAACCATAATGCCTTTGGACGGGGATAAGATGGGGAATACATACCCTTGGTCCACCCAGCATTGTATCCAAACCACAGGGGAATTTACGAGCTGAGGAGAGCAGAGGGACCATGATGACGTCGTTTTGGTGCGTCAATCAGTCAACAATGGTAAGCACGAAACGAACAGCCCCACTTCATCACACCCGTCTACTTTTTTGAAAACAGCTGTACAAGTCCTTTCCTGCCGAATATGTTCCATTCGTACGTCTGTAGGACCTTCTGTAGACTAAGACTGTCGCAGCTTAAACTTAAGGCGTTTCTTCCAAGATCTACGACGCCGGTCCTCATACAATCAGCATCGGGGCAGAAAGCTCTTACACGTTGGGAACTTTCGACACTGGCGGTCTGTTCACACAAATCGGTTTCGACTTCTCTGCAGGGCTAACGAAGCTCCTAGGTGGCGAAGACTACGACCGCCTCCGCCCGCTATCATATCCGCAGACGGACGTATTCCTCGTCTGCTTCAAGGTCACTCGGGTCGCGTCGTTCGAAAACGTTAGGCGAAAGTGGGTTCCCGAAATACAACACTACTGCCCCGATGTACCATTCCTCGTCGTCGGGACCCAAATCGATCTCAGACAGGACCCGGAAGTGCTCAACCAGCAAGATCAACCACCTGTGACGACCGAGCAGGGGGCACGGCTCGCACATCAGTTGGGGGCGGCGAAATACGTCGAGTGCTCAGCGCTGACGCAGGAGGGGCTGGAGGATGTTTTCCGTGAGGTTCGCCTCTTGAGTTGCTAAATCCTCACCGTGTTAATCTCGTCCAAGGCCATCCTTGCCACCCTAAAGTGGCCGATCCCTCCGTTCAAGCGAGATTCGAAGTGCATTGTCGCATAAACAAAGGACTAGACTCCGTAGCTTCGACTAATTAAACCCGTCGGTCATCCAAAGACTGCTGGTCCCATAAATTTTCAGGCCGCTCGCTGATCAGTGCCCTCTTGATCCTCAAACTGGCTCGGCGGGTGTCCTGATGTATGTCAACAATATAACCTCTCGCACCAAGCCAATTCTGAGCACAGTTTGTTCTGTGCTGCAGAGGCATTCTTCGATCTGCCCTCCGACTTTCATTAATCTCCTGTCAGCGGTCAACATTCAACGTCCACCGGCGCACCGCCTCATAGCCAGTGCTCAGAACGATTCTCTTTTACAGCTTTTTCGCAAGCGACGCTTGCTTGTACCTTGCGTCTATCGGTCGCGTCCTAGCAACGACGCACGAACGCAACCTCCAAAGGCTTTAAGAAAGCATGACTGGTACCAAAAAATGTATAATTATTGGAGATTCAGAAGTGGGAAAGGTCCGCTTTCCAATGCATATTGTGCTCGCAGCATTAATCTTTGCTGGCAGACTACCATGCTTATCACGTATACCACTAAATCATTCCCTACGGAGTATACTCCAATTGTAAGTCAAGAGCCAGCCGTCGCAGTTGAAGTTGACTTGGTTCTGAGGTTCACGAAAACCATTCTCATACAATCACGATCGGGAAAGATAGCTATACGTTGGGAACTTTCGACACTGGTGGTCTGTTTACACAAAGCGGTTCAACTTCTCTGCTGGACTAACGAAGCTCCTAGGTGGCGAAGACTACGACCGCCTCCGCCCGCTATCATATCCGCAGACGGACGTATTCCTCGTCTGCTTCAAGGTCACTCGGGTCGAGTCGTTCGAAAACGTTAGGCGAAAGTGGGTTCCTGAAATACAACACTTCTGCCCGGATGCGCCATTCCTCGTCGTCGGGACCCAAATCGATCTGAGATACGACCCGCAAGTGCTCGCCAGGCAAGATCTGATACTCGTGACGACCAAGGAGGGGAAACACCTCGCGCGGGAGTTGGGAGCCGCCAAGTATGTTGAGTGCTCGTCCCTGACGCAGGAGGGACTAGAGGATGTTTTCCGCGAGGTGCGCTTTTTCGATCGCTGGATCTCCACCGACTTGATAACATCCCAGGCTACCCTCGCGACCCTCAAGTGGCCAATCACTTCGCCCAAGCGAAAATCCAAGGGTTTTGGCAAGCGAAGATCTAGGTGTATTGTCTTATAGACAGAAGCACTAGGTGTTGCCAATGTGCCGGCGCGCTTTGGGTACTATCTACTAAATGTTTTGAGCATCTGATGCCAATGCCGCTGCGTTCCTCACCATGCTATCGGTGTCCGTGAATTTTTCAACCGTTCAGGATTCACTGTGTTTACTTGATACTTCTGAGATTCAAAACGGCTTGGTGAGTCGGAGTTTCCCGATTCGTGTCAATATTTTCCCCTCGCTTCAAGAGAGGCGGGGTGTTTTACGGGCTTTATGCGTTATTTCTCAGCTGTCTTCCATTTCCGCAGTTCTGACTTTCATCAGCCTCTACACTGTCAACCGTCAACGTCCACTAACTCCACTGCACTACACCGCCTCAACAATCTGATATTTATGTTGTTCTGGTTTCCTACCGTCGTTCCGCACTCCAACACTAAAGACCAGCATGAATGTCATCAAATTGGTCGCGGTTGGGGACGGTGCTGTAGGGAAGGTTCGGTCGTAATTTTCTTTGCCGCTAGCGCCAAACTGACACGAGGATCAACGCGGTCTCAGACCAGCTTGTTCATAAGATATGCAACGAATAAATTCCCAATTGAGTACATTCCCACTGTATGTTCAACTACGCCTGCTGCACTCGTACATGCTTACACATGTGCTAGGTGGCCGACAGCCATACAGAGACTGTTGCGGTGGGTCAGGAGACCTACTCGTTGGCACTTTTTGATACTGCTGGTCCGTATCAAGTTGCACTATCTGATTATTGAATTTTTCGGTTCAACCCTCACTTGAATAGGTCGCGACGGGTACGACCAGCTACGCCCACCAGTATACCCACAGACTGACATCTTCCTGATCTGCTTCAACGTCGCCTCGCCCGCCTCGTTTGAGAACATCAGGGAGAAGTGGGTACCGGAAGTGCATCACCACCGGCCGCGCACTCCGTTCCTTATCGTCGCAACACAAGTGGATCAGAGATGCGACCTCGAAAAGCTCGAGAAGACGGACGGATCGAGGCAACGGTCAATAACGAGTGAACAGGGTGAAAGGCTTGCAAGGGAGATGGGGGCTGCTCAATATCTTGAGTGTTCGGCGAAGACTGGCCTGGGGGTGAAGAATGTTTTTGACCACGTATGCGTCATGATCATCCTCTCGTTCTTTATTACTGACCTCCGCCGTTTCGCCAGGCTGCGGCGGTAGGCGTGAACTCCCCGGAATTCCAGCAGCAGTGGAAGAAGAAGCCCTGCATTGTGCTTTAGTGTTTTTGGAGGAGGGATGTAAACTGTCTGCGAGAATAATTTTCTATAAGTAGTGGTATTGACTCTATAAAAGATTTATTGCTTGAATTGAGCACTGTAACCCAAAAGGCTTTGAAAATTCTCAACAATAAGTTCAACTCTGATGGAATTGCCGTTCACTTTGACAATCGATTTGTCTCTTGACGAGCGAGGCGGGGACAACAAAGGATTTGCCGGGGCCGCGAATAAGGCCGCTTGGTATCAACGGTACTGCTCGACTGACTTCCAGAAATTCAAGATCGGTTCAAAATACGTGGCGGTGTTGCCGATGAGGCGGATCAATATGGCAAACCTGATTGATGGCTCGCACGATACTGTACTATTACGACCAAAGGTTCAGGTGACGGGTGATGGGGACTCGTGAACTGAACCAATTTGGCATGAGTGACGGTGACATTCCAATTTTTGGCCTGGAATAGGGGTGAAAACTGTCAAAAAATCTCGGCCGGAACCCGCCAGAGCCTGCCGTGCGTCCATTTATGGGAATTTTCAGTGATTGCCGATCAATGAACCTTGATGCCAGTGAACCTTTGAGGTGACGGGTGACATGGCGTGAACCTTTGGTCGTAATAGTACAGTACGCTTGTTTCAATCCACCAAGATTTCCTTCAACCGCTGCGCCTCGGGCTTCAGGCACTGGGCAGCTCATGGATCCTCGGCGACTCATCCAAGAATCATCTTACTGAATGCGCCATCCTCATCAAATCAATCTCACTCATCTTCAATCAAGTAAAGCTCCGAGAACAGCGATTCAACAAGCGTTAGTTCAGGTTAGTTCTAAGTTCAACGACCGCTCGAGACCCGAGAGCGCGATGACAGCACTTACGCTGTACAGCCGTGTTATAATTACAATGTGGTCCCGACGTCCACTCTCCCATCTCCTGCCACCCGTCAATGTCCAACCATGGCGATGCCACACTGCCCGACTTCGGAAGCGCATTCGGAGGCGCATTTCCTTATCCCACGTTGAGGAGCTTGTAGGAAAGCCCAATCCCCTCTGAATCAAGTAAATTGTCCAACTGATAGTCAGCCCAATGGATACCATCAAGCTGGTGGTAGTCGGAGATGACGGTGTAGGCAAGGTGCTCGATTTCTGTCCTCTCGCCTTCAAGGGCTTATCAGGTCAACGCTAGACGTGCATGTTGATTTCATACACGACGAATCAGTTCCCCACCGCATATATTCCGCCCGTACGTGCCCTGAGACTGGGTGTTGCACACACACAGAGAACTGCACTTTGTAGGTCTTCGACGGCTACGCTGTTACTATCGAGGTTCAAACAGTTCCGTACACATTTGCGATCTTCGACACCGTATCTGGTGAATCCCCGTGTATGTCTCCCTCTTCAATTGCTTTCGCTTGCCTTCTCGGCTTTTGAGCAACCTTGACGAAATATTTCCCCAGTTCATACGCCCAGTGATTGCGACCGTTTGCGCCCACTGACATACCTGCAAACGGACGTGTTCCTTGCCTGCTTTAGCATCGGACTACCCGACTCTTTCGCCAGCGTGAGGAAAAAGTGGTTTCCGGAGCTGCAGCACTACTGCTCGGACGTGCCGTTTCTCGTCGTCGGAACACAGATCGACTTCCGAGACGGCCACGAAAAGGACAACTCGTCAGTTGGGTTCGAAAGGCGTCACAAGGAGGGTAGACTGGTGGCAGCTGCGGAAGGGGTGAGGCTCGCCCGAGATTTGGGGGCCGTCGGGTATTATGAATGCTCGGCACTGACGCAGACAGGGTTAAAGGTCCTCTTTGACGAGGTGCGCACCGGATTCTTGATGTCCAGATGCTCTATACTGACAGTGTCTTCGATCAGGCCATTGCAGCTGCTATGAGATACCAGAATCCTGTCGTCCGGCGCAAGCGAAAAAAACCATCATGTATCGTTGTTTAACAATGTGCAAGAGGATCGAAAACCGACTTGAATTGGCTGCTTGCATGCGCACTTTATAACCTTCATGGCCGTGCTTCCTTCGCGTGGTCCTCTCCAACTGGGTTCAAGTGCGGCGCCGCATGCTGGGAATTTGTTGGTCTTGTGGGAAGACTTCCAACCGCCAACGTGCGACTCACGCGGATCTGTTGCGCGATCGCAGGACACGGTTCGAAAAATCGAAAATTCTCAAAAACCATCTCATCGGCGACAACTTGAAACCGCCTAAATTATCGCTCTACAGATTTGTTGAAAAAAATTCCTACAACTTGATCTTGTTTCAAGTCGGGGTACTTCGAACAAGATGCAGAGGGATGGCCTCCCCCAGCCGGTGTCTCGGCATTCTCTGCTGAACAAATACCATACAAGTACTTCAACTGCTGGCAACTTTTCGTAAAGAAGTCAAGCGAGTGTAAGCGAGGGCAACTAGTACTGCCTCTGAGAAAGGACAAAAACCCGCTCTCGCGTTCCATGCTTAATGTTCGTGGTACTCTTGTTGAATGGCTTACTTACCCACTACCCCAGCTACCCCAGACAACAGCGCCGTGCGGCCGTAATCAAGGTATAGAGTCCGAGTCTCAGGCTGTCAAGCTCGGCAATCTGGAGCTGGCGTAGTTGCACATTGCCGAATAATTCAAACATCTCGCATCCTTACGGTTACCTTGTCAGCAGCTCACGTCCCGACACGGCCAGTGACACAGTTAAGACCCGCCATCTCAGCCTGGAGCTTAGTCCACGACCCCCACACCCAGCGGCGGTCGCTGCAAGTTAACGGGACGAACCAGGCTTAGGCCTTCACCTCGATGGCTACTGCATCTCCAGCGGAACTACAAGCAGAACTGCTCCAGCTCATCGCGGATGCACACACGACGAACTATCTCGCTGGTTTGAGGTTCCCTTTCAACAACGATGCTGACCGACCCTGAGACCGTTCGTTCTCTAGCAGGGGCCGTGACACTTGCCATGTACGTCGTGTGCTCAAAGTCCCAGCTGTATTTCTACTAATCATTTCCGCAGCGTGGAATTCATAGGCAACTTCCAAGACGAGGTTGGTTCTGAGCTCGGTTTTGTGCCTGGGAATAATCGCGTAGGGCAGGTTAACCTGGTCTGGAAGAGCCCTCGGCGCATTTCGAACGCGATTTATGTGAGCATTTGACTGTCTTCTTGCTGTGTATACTCAAGCAGAAGGAACAGTTATGGGTCAGTTGCGCGGTCCTCCCATTCAGAAATCATCTCACAACTTGAAGATTCGATATTTCTCGCTCATCACTGTATCGTACGTTCTTTTTTTGCAAGTCCCGTTCCTACGATGCTGACGCTAAATTCCAAGGATATACACAATTTGTGCGTCGGCTCGGAATGTCCTCTATTTCGCCCAAGTTCACCAGAAGCAGTTACCTTTCGTGTCATCAAGTCGGACCATGTGAGTGCTCCCTCGAGACCGTCGTTTCACCTGCCTCAAACTTGAATCTTCAACAGACGTGAGCAATTTGTTCATCTCTCGTGTGTCTTACAAACCACACATCAGCTGCCGATCATTTCTTCTGGTTAGTGCGCCAGATCCTTTCAATAGCAATGTCAATGTCATGCTCTACTGCAGGCCGAGGCCGTGACAGCGTCTCTAATCGGAACCAGTGCGGATGTAATTCTGGTTCTCCGGTGAGTTCCACGCTTAAAACTTTCTTTTCCCACTCGTTCACGACCCTCACAGAGTTTGGATATTGTACGGGAAATCTAGAAGATTGCTTTACATTTTCGTTCCGGTCCTCATCAGTAAGAAATCTCGGTATAGTACAGTGTGTCGCAGAAACTGATTGATACACCGCAGTGGAGATCATTGTTGAGTGAGCTGAACATCTTGGGAGGTGATTTTTGTTTGGTTGAAGTAAATCGGTAGGATCACCGTCGGTGTGCTCACGATCCTTCCGCTTGGGCGTACGTTCTTTCTCCATCCAACTTCCCGCTTGCCCTGAATGCTTGATTCCCGCCGCAGATTACTTTCATATAGGGTAATTTCGTCTCGTTTGTGCAACACTCCAGGCTCATCAGAGCAGACCGGCCATTCCCGGGTGCTACTCGTTGAGTCAGTGCAATGTGCAGTGAATCAAGAAGGCCCTTCTAACCCACCTCCTAGATGTTCCCCGCTATTTCACCTACTACGCCGTTCCATTTTCCGTGACGGTCAATCAATCAACCTTCATCGCTCCGGTACAGACGACTGATTCTTGAGCCAGTCGTTCGCCATGTTCTGTTTGACGCTATACAAATGCGGTGTCGCACTACTCGAGAATCGAACGGTGAAAATGCCTCTGATGACTCTCTTCCTTCGGGATGGCTTGTCTTGGTTTCTCATCATCTTCGGTGCACTGCTCCTCATCTTCTTCGTCTGACGACTGGATATTAACAACCTGCAGCGCTATCGATCGGGGAACTCTTTGTGTGGGCGCGGGGTCGACCAACTCTTTCGCAGCTTATGGTAACGTGAGTCGCGCTTGATTTCCCTCCCGCAGAACATTGCTCAATATTTTTAGTCCTTGGACGGTGTACGTATTCCACACCTGACCCTTTCTATCGTGTTTACCGATAATGATAGCTTGAACGCCGCCGTCAGCGCGCGCATCTTGCTGAACCTCAAAAACGTCGCACGCGTTGACTTTAACGCAACAGTACTGACAGGGGATTTGGTCTCAAGCCAGTGGGCGGAAGAGACATGGATGCGAACACAGCACACATTGGATATTTGAGCAATGCGAAAGAAGGGCGAGTAGCTGGGAAGCATGTACAAAACTTTGTAAAACCGTCAACCCGTGTTGTGCCTGTATAAATTGAATTTGTATTCCCTGGAATGACCTTAAAGGTCAAGTTGATTTCTACTGGGCAAAATTGGGAAACCAATTGACAGGTGCTGACCCAGGAAACTCCATGGCAGATCCGAGCCTTGCACTTCACCAATGTCGTGCCGCGTCTGAGCATGGTGCGACTGAGGAGGTTGCAAATTCCTCTATAATAATTTGCTGAAAGAAAAAATTGACGCACATCATGAGAGAAAGACGGACAGAAGGCTGATGACCTCACAGGGCGATAAACCTATACGAGAGGTATTTCGACTGAGTGATCCGCTACCACCACCATCGAAAATCGAAGTTTGCCGTTGGCGCACCCAGCTACCTGACATCCCACCGTGGGTGCAGGAGTGGGCACCAACTAAGCACTTTGTATACAGATGAGGAGCCCAGGACAGGGAACTCAAGGAAAAATAAAATTGATACGACATCTGCGATAACAGAGCTGCATCCAGCTCATGTTGGCATATGGCTGCCTGCGACGCACACCACATCGCGCAGGATACTTGGGATCCTGTCACTACTCGCCCCAGCCCACCGCGCCCCCAACTACCTCAGGATGCCCGCCATTTTCCACTGCTAGCCAACAGTGTATCAATGCGCCATTGCATCAACTCACCATAACCTCATCTCGAGACGACAACATCTCAACTTGGATATTTCATCCCTCCGAACCAAGCAGCAAATCACGGCGGATGCGTTTTCAAGATTGTTGTTCACAATTTATACCTTCTTTTAGTATTCGCATGCATGCCCAACGGGACTGCAGTTCCTTCGACCGCGATGCAACTCTCGGTGATGCGACGGGGTTTTTTCCCACTGGGTCGGTTTACCTGCGCACACCAGCTCGATGTTTGGCCGTGTCGAGCAGGGAGTGCTTTTCGTGCTGGTTGGTTCTCCGCCCCCCGCTGGTAGTATGTTGTGCTCTAGGGGCATCTTGGAGTTAAATGTGGATAGCCACCCATATTCTAGCTACATGTTTGTTCTTAGTAAACTGGCTGTTCCAATTGTGGGACCGCGCCAGTATAATTTATTCCTCCTCCTCCTCCTCCACTGACAGGACTCTGCCACGAATCCAATAACGGGAGAGTACCCGACAGCAGGAGTCAGCTGTCGGGAAGTTGCGGTTGAAAGTATCCGGTAAGAAGAGAATCAGAAAAGCTACCCGCGACTAGACCGGTAACCGATCTCTCGTATGAAGTGGGAAAACGTTCATAGAGAGACCGGTCGATCTGAGTTTGAAATCCTAGGACGCGCGATCAGTGGCTGTGAATCACGCTTATATCACGAGTTGCTCACGTTCCACTTTCCCACACTACTTTTTCAAGCGTTTTTTCTCCCCGACGTCATCTCCCGTCGTCATCGTTTCCCCGGCCCGCCCACCGTTCTGCGCAGAGAGGATGGGGTGCACACCTCTTATTGTGTCATGCCGTAATGGAAGAAATGCCATCGGAAATGAACTCATTCCAGGTCCGGGACGTCAAAGGGACGCGTCTTCCGCCGCGCACCCGTCGGTGAAGCCGTTAGACCCTCCCAGACGGTCGAGGACGTCAGTCAACAGTACGTAACGTCGTAGTCTGCCGATGAAGCCGAGCAATTATCTCTGTTGAACGTCAAACAATTTAATTCAAGTTATCGACGAACTGTGAACTGTTCGAGCGCGCGTCAAAACTGGGAAATTCCGCGGTTCCACGATGACCTACTTACAACGGTGCAGGCATAATTGGTTCGTCTTCCCGATAGACTCACTCATTAATCCAAGGTTTTCGCGCCGCCTGGTGCATAAACACATTGCTGCGATGATTAGCAGGAGAGGCTGTGAGGTACTCTACTTTTATCACGTTACGTGCAACTCAAATATCCTCAACAACCAAAAAAACCCATGGTTAACGTTGACTCGCAGGAATTACAACTGCTTCGTAGACTTCATGAGAAAGCCCTGCAGTGTTGAATCAGTGTGTCTAATCTTGACTTATACTGTCCTACCACACAGTGGACTTGGATTCAGATAGTTGGGTATTCGCTAGGAACAACCACAGCACGATATCTGCCATCAGAAAACATTCCCACGGTTGAATTGAGAGAAACATAGCTGTATTGCCGCTTTTCCAAACATTTCTATGTCAGTCTCCGTTCTAAAACCACCTATGATACTCAGTATCGGTTGATAACTGACTCCGGGCCAATATATCTACGATCTAGGGACATTTGTCCTTCTACTCTTGATTAATATACAATTTGAAACCTTGGTAAGGGCAGGGATCTTTTTCGCTGCAGAGCGAGTTCGTGAGGAATCTCCTCCGCTGAGACGCTTTGATGCACTACAAAAAGTTTTTGCCGAGGAATAGTAACGAGTCCATGTGTTCGGACATCGATTGAAACCTGTGGATCTCATTTAGATTCAAAGCATTCAAAACTATCTTGGAGAGTGAGTATATAATTTCTAATGCAGCAAGGCTCCACTGCTTCGCCGTTTTTGCTTCGCGACAAAGACTCGAGAAAGGATGAGACGGGTCGATGAAGCTGTACAGCTGATTTGGTCGCCAGGCCTGGGGGTGTTGTCTTGTAAGAGGCAGTAATTTCGAGCCAAATAAATCCTGATCAGTTTAACCATATAAGGTCACAGATTCTGGAATTTGTGGGCAGACGTACTCCGGAAGTAAGGCCTGGGCTGCAGGAGTATGAATTCCGCCAGATGAAGGTCAGAATTAACACTGAAAAAATCAATTAAACTCAGGTCTTCCGGTTCGGGGTTCGGTTCAGGTACGAACCTGGCCTCGAAAGCACGAACACCGAACCTGAACAGTGCATATGGTGTTCGGTTTGAGCACTGGCCGAACCGTGAACCTGAACATCGCGTTCAGTTCGGTCCGGTTTAGCTTCGAACCGATTTTCGAACCCAGGACTAAAGACAAAGCAGGGAGGTGCGAATTGCCTTTCAGTGCCGGTATCAAAGTCTTCAAAGCCACCTACAATGGATTCCACAGACTCCCTCTCTTGCCGGTAGAGATGCCTACATGGAACGCAGGTTCACGTTCGACGTTCGGCCAATAGCCCAACCGAACGTGGCGTTCGTTCGCGTTCAGCGGGGAAATATGACTGCACTGAATCATACACTCATAGTATAGCAGTTGAGCAGGACTTGCGGCGAGAAATTCAAGAGAGCGATGTCGAGGAGTGCCGTGAGTAACGATCTCTAAATGGATGAATTGGTGAGTTTGAACGAAGACTTATCTGGTGATGTTAGAGCGGAGGCTGGATGAAGAAGGAAAGGAAGATGAGTGGGCGTGCAGTAAATTATCCTGGGTGAAAGCTTCCGTTGGATTGGATACGTTCATGGGTTGAAGTGTGAAGCTGAGGCTGGTGGATTGTGTCGCTTGAGTTGCGAAATTCGAAAACGATGTAAGTAAGATATGGAACGAAACCATCCAATACAAATGTGTACGAGCTAGGATTCACTGTTTATTCGTGAGTAATCAAGTAGTTAATGGTTGAAATATTGACCTTCGAACACTGGGGGTTGGCTGCCAGGTGTAATTCAGGCTTGTTCAACTATGAAAGACAGAATAAGGGAACTTGAATGCGGCCCCACCTATGTAGCGCTGAGATTGAGGCTGAAACCCAAAGGAGCTCAGATTGAAATGTGTAGAGACTTGATTGAACATTGAATTGAGTAACTCCCGGATGCCCAAGGCGAGTTAGCTGAAGGTAATTGGGCTGGCTTGACCATGAAAGAATGGAATGGAACTTAAAACAACCAAACCATACTGAAATACCAGCACTTGGCGATGAACCTCGGGTTAAAACACAAACCAAGTTGAATCAAGCCCGAGATCCAAGTGTGCTGTGCCACAGTGAATCGCTTCCACGTCCTTTAATTTCACCGGGTTCCTTTGAGGGACCATACTGAGGAATTTCAGTGAATGAGTAGGATATGCTTGACTGTTCAATCAACCACCGTTAAATAGAGTAGCATATGATTCTCCTAATTTCCGAGGCAGGACTCCAATTCGGGCTTCTCGGGCTTTTATTGAACCATATTATGGTCATACTTCAACTTTAACAGTATGTCCCTCATCATGTTGTGTAACTACTCGTTCATCGAAACAGGGTGAGTGCAATTTCGACTTCGCCATGCGTCTACAGAATCCAACTCGAGTCTTGCTTCGACATGAGCATCCATCATCCTTTGAGTCAATATTTTAACAGACCCTTCTCTCTCAAATTTGATGCTCAACTTCATGCTAGCTAGTTTTTGTACCTCGGTTCAATTTTGTTTCATTTTCTTCGTCCATTTCTCGGTATGGTCTGTAGCTCTGCAGGAAAATTTGAATGTGAATCAAGAGCGTCAAGTTCACGTATGATAGACTCAATTACTATTGATATTGATGAACCGTCGGTTCACCGAGCTCAAAAGATAAATTGCGCGAAATTGGGGGGCGAAACCGATTTAGTTGAGCCCCATCAGATAATTCTCACGGTTCGAATTCTCCAGTTTCGTCTGTTTTGTATCAGTTTTGCTCTTCATCGTGATCCGCTCGCAATGCGAGCTCACTTAAATGGGGCTCTTTCAAGTTACACTCCCACGCCTCAAGACTATTGCATAGATTTCAGCAGAATGTTGCACTCCTTCTTAACTTCATCTCATTCAGCTCTGATTTTTTCTTCCCCTCAAACAGATTTCAATTTCAACCCAAGCCGCTTGCTTTATCCGTATTGGGTATTCTATGTGCTAGTCTCTGTACTGAACTCTGCGGATGTAGCTTGCCCGCAATGCACAGTGCGCGTGCATACTCTACGCACCAACCGTGTCGGGGTTCGACGTGCATAGCGCTCTCGGCTCTGCACTGCGAATTTGGCAGCACCCACTCGGCACAGGTCGAGGGAAGTGCCCGCAGACGGCAACATGTTGACGGCGTGCGGAAGAAAAATGCGGGGAGACAAGGAGGGCCGGGACGAGAAAGACGAGCGGCCTGCACACCTTGTACTCCGGATGTTCCTCTCGATGTTGCAGGGTATCTGACGCGCGTGGAACACACCACCTTTGCAGTGCAGACCGTCACCCCATTCCTTGAGCCATACAACGGGGTGCTGTGGGTCAGAAAGAAGGAATGAAGTGAAACTAAGGTACACATATGCCCAGGAAATCAAATAGACTTCAGGAAGGTAAGTAATGTCCCTAAACCCTCATTCAAGGGTACCCTGCCCGCCATCTCATGCGCTGACTCGCGACTCACCAGCTGAGAAGGTACGAAGCATATCTCTGCAGTATTCGCAGTATCTGCGAGGTGTATTCACAATAAAGATAGAGAGCTTGTCCCATGCCCGACAGTGGGGCGGAATTTTGTCGTCGATTAGGTCGTGGTGGTGGGAGGAGAGATGCATACGCGTGATGATACTGATGAGTAACGATTGCCGTTCGTGAATAGATAAAGTTTTGTAAACATTGTTTGGGGTCGTGAATGTAGTGAAGTAACCACAAATTCGTGAATGATAATGGCCATCTTGGCGGCAGTGAGCAAGACGTCTAATATCGTGAAGGAACCATTCAGTCCTTCACGAGGTGGGCATCATGATATACGGCGTTGATGCCGTTATAATCCTCTATAACTTAAACTTAAGTTGCCAGCAGTTCCAAATTTTATGGCACTGAATCCCACCGATTCCCACGCGCTGGAGCCTGGGCTTCCTCGTGAAAAAGGTGCTGGGAAGATTGGAGGGGAAGAATATGAATTTTTAACCAACGCTCAACAAAGAACAATCGAAAGGATGAGCGGGACAAACACTAGGAAACATCCCGGCTCGCGAGGGCGTTTCTGGGTGAGAAAACTCTGTGCCATCAGCACACACTGGCACTTATTAGTAAGTAACAGTTTTCTTTTTATTATTATTCTTCCTTGTCCCAAGTAGCGGCCGGGTAATTCTGGCTTTTTTTGAAGTCTGCGCGGCAAGTTCAATGCCGCACAGCGGAGTTTGAATTAAGACGTAATGATCGGCGGAGTGACGGGAGTCTAAGGCACAGGCTCGGCCGCTGCGGCCGTCCAACGGCTTGCTGGCGTCGGACATCATTCCGTCGTGCTTCTCGCTGTCATGCCGGCATGACACAATAAGAGGTGTGCACCCTCTTCTCCTGCGCAGAGCAAAAGAAACACGTGAGAAAAGCATGACAAAAGCATGACTGCTCGCGCGCCCTATCAATTCAAACTCAGATCGACCGGTCTGTCTATCGACAAACTTGTTTTCATAGACAGATCGGTTCCCGGTCTAACCCGCGACTGCGAACAACTTATAGGAGCCTGTAATTAACATGAGTGCGGACCCACTGGCAGCGCACATACTATCAAAACATCGGACTTGCAACACATCTCGCTGTCGCAATCTAGGCTGGCCTCATGCAAACAGATAATCTTGGTGGTGTCAGGGGACCTGTCTCCCCAACTATTCAGCGCCCTTGGTCTCCTAAATAATCCCCAGCGTTGTTATCGACTCGGTTTGGACCAGTGCTCCCGAGGCCTGAGGTGTACTCAGCATACATTCGACTTGTCGAGTTTCCAACTCGCCGGAGGAGAAAAAAACCGGCGGCTCCTGCAGGTTTATTTTCATTGAAAACCAAAAAAAGCCAGACAAAACTGAAAGAACCCGTTGCAGGATACTCCAAGAACTGAACACAGAACAGTGAACAAGGTCGTTGAGATCAAAGAAGACAATGAGGCGGTGTCGATGCTTGTCGGTGCTTGTCCTTGTGTGCCGTCGGCGTTGCGGAGTTTGAAACACCTTTGCTCCGAACCAACCAGTTTCGGCTATCCTCCGCGCGTCCTCTCGTCCTCACCGAGCTCACCGTCTTCCGCGTCGTCTACCATGGTACTGTCCCCATTGCTCACTGCTAACGAGCATTACTGATGCAGAATCATCCTCAGTCTCTTCCACCACCAGTTATGCGCCGTCTCATGCGCGAAATCACCCAGCTCAAAAACTCGCCGCCTGAAGGCATCCGCGTGCAAACCAGCGAGGATAATATGCTTGATCTGACTGGTATAATCGAGGGACCTGGTCTGTTTACGCGTTTCGAGACACCCCAGGCACCGCTGACGACAATCGTTTGCAGAGGGCACTCCGTACGCAGGAGGTTACTTCAAAGTCAAGTTTTCGTTCACGGAAGAGTTCCCCGCTGCGCCGCCAAAGTGTGGGTCTCATTTTCTCGTTCTCGCCATCGACAAACAACTTTTACGCGTTGGTCAAATTCCTGACAAACAACTTCGTTTCATTCTCCCTTACTGGGCTGCCTCCCGAGGGACGCTATACCACCAGCTCTTCCCCTACCTTCTTCGTGTTCACCTTATCCGGAATCCCCGATACGACTTTACCCCTACAACTTTCATTTCACTCGGTGGTGGACGCGTACCGGCCTGTCACCCACCACAAGGGAGGCCGAGCGCAGGCGCGGGAGACATATCGCGAGCCGATGATGAGCGCATGACGGGTGTTTGCCACCCAGAGCACTCCATCCCTGTTAAAAACTCCAAGGCAGGGCGGGTCAAATTTTCCAGACGTCCGTTGTATTCTCCTGCAGCGGGATGGTGGATGCACCCCTCGTTCCAAAGAGCTTGGAACCACGAGCAGGGTGTCTGCTCTTGGCCTCCTCCCCTCTTCTCCGACCTATCTTTACTTCCCTTTTCTTGTTCTTCGCCAAATTTTACGCGGCACGCGACCGCAGGGCGATTTTCACTATGGTCGGAAGGACGTTCGTAACCGCGAACACTTTTGTGGCTCGGCCTTGTTTTCGCTCATATTTTGGTGCCTCATCTACATTCGTCTTTCTTCTTCACCCTTCGCGCATCCTAACTGACTACCGCAAACAGGCTGGTTCTCCACCAAACTATTCCACCCCAACGTGTCCTCCTCAGGCGAGATTTGTGTCAACACCCTCAAGAAGGACTGGCAGGCCTCGTACGGCATAGAGCACATCCTCGTCACCGTGAAGTGCCTCCTAATCTACCCCAACCCCGAGTCTGCATTAGATGAGGAGGCGGGGAAGCTCCTCCTGGAGGATTACGCGAGCTATTGCAGCAGAGCACGATTGATCACAAGCGTGCACGCGACGCCGAGGGTGCGACCTGTGGAGTTTGACGTGCCCGCGGCGGGAGGGGAGGCGTCCACGTCTGCATCAACGTCGGCTTCTGGGAGTTCCACGCCCAGTACAAAGACTCCTACACCCACGTCGACGACGCCGAGCGCTGCACCTGCCCCCGCGTTCACCCTCCCCATCATCACACGCAAATCCTCATCGCCCGCACCCTTCCCACCTCCACATGCCCTGCCCTCCGCGCATTCCCTCCCGCTCAAGGCGTCCCCTCACAACCCTCACAACGCCAGCGAGAACGGTGTGGCACCGGCGTCATCGAAGGACCGACATGTCTCGCCGTCACCCCTGCCCCTGGGTACGGCCGACGCGAATCTTACACTCACTGCCAAGACAAGTGCGGTGTCTGCGCAAGCGGTGGTGACGACGGGGACGAAGGCGGTCAAGCGCGCGGCGACGGATAAGGCGACAAGCGGTGCAGAGAAGCGGAAGAAGGCGTTGAAGCGCCTGTAGGCGGGGCGGACCTGTACGATCGGTCTCCCCTCCTCCTTCTCGCCTGCATCGCACTATTTCTTGGCGCGCGCGATTTAAAGTCTCTACTTATATCTACTGGTATACATACAACTCTGGAAGGACGGGGAGATGGACGTGTAGGCTAGGCTAGGCTATTCTTTGTGATATATTATTCCTTCTTTTAGGCTTGGCTTCCTTCCTTCTTTCACCGTTACTTTACCTCTTCCCTCCCATTCATTCTCATCCACGCGCTGCCCCCTCCTCCGGTTTTGTGTACATACATACACTGTATATTTCCGTTTGTACTTGCATACATCCCATCTCCATCGTTCTGTATCGTCCGTCTTTGGACCCAAATCCGCCTCGACGTGCTCTATAATCTGCATTGTACGATGTCTCCTTCCGGGCGAGCCGATGTAGATGTCAAGCTGGACGCGCGTACACCCACGCTAAGCCAGACCCTAACAAGTGAATACAAAACGACGCGCGAATTTTTCCGAAAGTCAAGAACAGACCGACCATCGCTGGAATGATTTAGTGACGGTTGTTTCGCACAGTAGAATTGGCAATATCAATGAATCGCACACACTGTAATCGGAGAAAGGATCCTTCAAGTTGTCGACGACTGGCCGGGCCGCTATAGTATGTACATGGCGAATATGGTACGTGAAGCCCGTTTCACCCTCAACGAGGGTAGTCGTCCACCAGACCATGCCAGGCAGAAAACATCTGGGCAGTTGGTGGTGGATGATACGTCGTGTAGAGTTTGAGTCCGGTGTCCAAGAACGGCTGGATACGTGGGCGGATATCGAACTCCATCGCACGGTCGAGTCGTATCTCAAGACGCGTGAGGCGAGCGCGCGGGGGCTCTATCATCATACGAGCCGTGACAAAGCGAACGAGTGCCTCATCGGACGGGCACTGCCCGCCGGAAATTGTCAGGTCCTGCAGTTCGGGACAACTGACGGCGACTTGGGGGTCACCGGAAAGTGATTCGGGGGGAATGAGCATGGCAAAAGCGTCGGCATCCAGTATGGCCTTTACGTTGCTGACGTGCAACCGTTGTATCGTGGCGGGTAAATTGCGAAGCAGCTCCAAGAGGGATATGTTGTCGAAGAGATAAGTGTTGATGACGAGACCCTGCAGTCCTTGAGAGCGCGCGAAAAATGCGGTGAGATGCGACGGAAGTGTGGGATCGAGGGCGCTCATCCTCCCATTCAAGGCAAATTCGCGTAGGGCCGGAACTAACAGAGGGCGCAATATGCCCGTGATCCCATCGAGCCAGCCTGTAATTTGGAGTGAGCGGAGATGGACAAGTTCGGTAACAGAATCATTGATGTCGAGGGAAATGGTGCCATGTTCTGCATATGGCAGCCCGAAATGACAAGTCTGAATCTGCGGACACTTGGAAAGGATTCCTAGCATGAGGTCGGGCCTCAGCCCCTCCATTCGCCCAGTGAGTAAGAGGGTCGTGATATTGGTCCACTGTATGGGAAGCTCAAGCAGATTCGCCTGGTATCCAGTGAATGCGAGGTCGGAAAGGGTGGGAGTGTGGAGGAAGGCAAAGGATCGCCAGAGCACGCTGGGCGGCGCCTCCTGGCCATGGTGCTGTTGTCGGACGATGTGTAGCTTCGAGAGCATTGGCACATCCGTCTCGGCAAGTCCGAATAACGTTTCGAGGGCCTCAGGTGAGAAAACGAAGGACATCGTAATATCTTGCCACCGGGAGGAGAACGGAATGAGGGCCTGGAGGAAAAGACGTGTGCTCGAGGGGGCAAGGACCCCTGTGGGCATGGGGGATTGCCGAACACCCTCAAGCGATATCGAGATCGGGCAAACACCAGACCGAGTGAGCCAAGTCTTCACAGTGTCGACACGCTGGGCCACTTTCTCTTCAAGGATCACGCTAGATGGCACGATACCGTTATACCCTGGCTCGACAATATGGAGGCGTGCCCATAGACGCGGTGTCGACAAAACTATAGCTCGCCACGAGCTACAGATCCGGCCAAGGAGAAGGGGGGCCTCCACAGTGCTCATCACACAGTTTCGGTGCGTCGGGAGGCAGGCCACGAATATCTCCTGGATGATATCGAGGGGGAGTCGACGGAGCGGGGAGAGCAGAGCGTCGTGAGCATCCACAAAGGACTTGACGCTGGCGCGTTCTTCGGTCAGTGAGTCGATGGCCTTCTGCAAGTCGGCGATTTTGTCGTCGATGCGCTTTAAACGGGATTTCGGCTCGATGAGCAAGGTTCGAATATCAATAATCTCTTCATCGCTAGGACAGTAGTTCGTGCTCAGACGTGAAGCGAACGGGGAGGGCATCCTCGAGATGGAAGTTGGAGGTGAAAGTTCCCGAAAAGGAAACCGGCCTGAGGCTGTGCTTGCCCGACGCTCAAAAACCCGTTAAAAGGATTCTGGTAGTCGGTTCACGATAGCATTTGCGGACTGCTAAATAGAGTTGTCCTGAAACCAGGATTTTTTCCTTTTCTGAGGAAAAAAATCCGGGTGCGATTTGGAGCTGAAAAATCAATTTTCTTTTACCGGTTTTAGGACTGCTCTTAGTCTGCTCTAATGCTACATACATACATTGTTGTACGGTCAAATAAGTACACATACATGCGGAAAGTGAGATCCAAGGTGACCCTAACAACTGACTCCCAAGTATGAGCAATTTCTGCCATCGCGGTTTGTTTCGAAAGTAAAGAACATATCGACCATCAGTGGAATTATTCAGTGACGGTCCACTTTGAATAATGTTTTGCATATTTGGAACGAATACGGGATGTACATGGCGAATATTGTATGCGATCCCCGTCATTCGCCCTTGAGGGTCATTCGCCCTCACTGAGGGTCGTGCTCGTCAATCAGACCACGCCAGACCGAATACATTTGGCCAGTTGGTGGTGGATTATACGTCGTGTGGAGTTGCAGTCCGGTGTCCAAGAATGGCTGGATACGTGGGCGGATATCGAACTCCATAGTACGACTGAGCTGTATCTCAACTCGCCTGAGGGTGCGGTTGACCACAGGCTCTGCTTCCATGCGAGCTGTGATGAAACGGACGATCGCCTTATCGGTTGGGAACACACTACCGACGATTTTCAAGTCCTGCAGCGACGGACAGCTCAAGGAGGCGTAGGCAGATGACGGCCCAAGCGAGGGTGTGAGCATTGCGAGCGCGTCGTCATCGAAGACATCGCGATGGCCACTGTATGCGTAGTTGGCGATGCACAGCCGCTTTATGGTGGTGGGTAAATTGCGAAGCAGCTCCAAGAGGGATGTGTTGTCGAAGGGATAAGTGTTGATGGCGAGACCCTCCAGTCGCTGAGAGCGCGCCAGAAATGCGGTGAGATGCGACGGAAGTGTGGGATCGCGGGCGTTCACCCTCCCATTCAAGGCGAATTCGCGTAGGGCCGGAACTAACATGGGGGCGCAATATGCCCCTGATCCCATCGAGCCAGCCCGTAACGTGGAGTGAGCGGAGATGGGTAAGTTCGATAACAGAATGGTGGATGGCAAGGGAAATGTCTTGTGTGTATGACAGCCCAAAATGACAAGTCTGAATCTGCGGACACTTGGAAAGGATTTCCAATATGAGGTTAGGCCGCAGCATCCCAGTGAGTGAGATGGTGGTGATATTGGTCCACTGTATGGGAAGCTCAAGCAGGTTTGCTTGGTATTCCATGAATGTGAGGTCGGACAGGGTGGGACTGTGGAGGAAGGCGAAGGACCGCAACAGCACGCTGGACGGCGCCCCCTGGTCATGGTGCTCTTGTTGGACGATGTGTAACCTCGAGAGCATTGGGACATCCGTCTCGGCAAGTCCGCACAACGTTTCGAGGGCCGCAGGTGAGAAAACGAAGGACATTGTAATATCTTGCCACCGGGAGGAGAACGGAATGAGGGCCTGAAGGAAGAGATGTGTGCTCGAGGGGGCAAGGTCCCCTGTGGCCATGATGGATTGCCGAGCGGCCTCAATCGATATCGAGATCGGGCAAACCCCAGACCGAGTGAGCCAAGTCTTCACAGTGTCGACACGCCGGGCCACTTTCTCTTCAAGCATCACGCTAGATGGCACGAAACCGTTATACCGTGACTCTGGCTCGACAATCTCTGGCTCGACAATATGAAGACGTGCCCAGAGACGCGGTGTCGACAAAGCTATAGCTCGCCACGAGCTACAGATCCGGCCAAGGGGAAGGGGGGCCTCCACAGCGCTCATCACGCAGTTCCGGTGTGTCGGGAGGCAGGCCACGAATATCTCCTGGACGATATCGAGGGGGAGTCGACGGAGCGGGGAGAGCAGAGCGTCGTGGGCATCCACAAAGGACCTGACGCTGGCGCGTTCTTCGGTCAGTGAGTCAATGGCCTTCTGCAAGTCGGCGATTCTGTCGTCGAGGCGCTTCAAACGAGATTTCGGCTCGATGAGGTAGGCTCGAATGTCAATAATCTCTTCATCGCTAGGACAGTAGTTTGTGCCCCAAACGTGAAGCGAACGGGGAGGGCATCCTCGAGATGGGAGTTTGGAGGTGAAAGTTCCCGAAAAGGAAATCGGGCTGAGGCTGTGCTCGCCCTCAGAGAAAAGAAAAAAAAGGATTACTGCGGTAGACGTCGAGGGAACTCTAATTGGAGTCGATTCTTTGCCGGCGCTGAATGGCGTATCATATCATGTCGTCCAACCAATATCCGACAATTCGGTCGCGCGTAGTCACAGTCATGTGACCCGTGACAAGTGCCATTGTCACTCAAAAATTGTTCAACAATCCAGCAAGAGCCCCCAAAATTCCAGGGATCAGCCGAGGTCTGCCAGACGTATCGCAAGGCATTCAGAAGATACCCTTTGCGACAGAGAAAAATTTAGAAACGACTCACGAGTTGACGCGTTGACGAGCCAGTTGCAACGCACGAGCTTCGTCTCCTGCGTGGCACAAGGGGAATCTGCCTAACATCCCATGCCGGTCCACGGGAAGCTTTCGGAGTTCTCCAGTCGCGGCAGCCCGGTCCAAGTACATACCACAACGCCTTCTTTTACCCAACATACTGTTCTCGTGCTCTTGCAGGAGGCCCCGCGCGCAGATTTCAACTTGGAATTCCTCCCACGCGAGATGAACTCCATCGATCCGCGTCCAGACGGCGCCCCAAATCCTCTGCGCAACAAACTAACGAAAAAACCCAATAATCTCTCGAGACTTACGCTACCCGAGACTACCCGCGTCGCACCACGCAGAGCAAACCCGCAGATGAGATACTCTGAGCCCACCGCGAACAACCTACCGTTTGCTTATCACTTGATACCCTTACTTATTGCGTAGTTTTATTAGGCCGGCATCTTAGCTACTTAGTATAGCTTGCGCCGTTAACCGCCGATTCTCTCTCTCTCTCTCGAGACTTACAATCCCGAAGCTTGACACCCTCTTTCGCGCACAGACCGCCATTTAAGATCTGGCCGTCGGTTCACGACATCAATTGCGGACTGGTACTGCTAATTGCTACATATGGTACATACATTATTATTCTACGGTCAAGTACACGTAGACACAGAAGGTAAGATCTAAGCAGAGCGAAAACCAAAGAGCACATCTAATTTAGAGGACACAAGTAGAGAGCGTGGGTGAGTAGTTAGAGAGCGTGGATGAGTAGTTGGAGAGCGTGGATGGGTAGAGAGCGTGGATGAGCAATGAAATGAGTACGTAGAGAGCGTGGCTGCGTAAAAAATAAAACGAAAGCAAAAGCAAAACGCATGTGTTGTGTGCATGCATGGTCCTCCTAGACCCGTCTAACATATATGCGCATGCCGCCGGACCTCCAAACTCGCGTGACTGCGGTATAGCGCGCCTACCGCGCGCATAACCTCCGCCGCGTCGGGCCGTTGGAGCGGATTTGAGGCCCAGCAGCGTTGTATAAAAGCCCACTGGGTGAGTAGTGTAAGTACCGTGGAGGAACACAAGACAGAGTACCACGAAGGAACACAAGACAAAGAAGAAATAAATAAATACCCACCTGCGCGTCCGTAACGAACGACACCGCCGGCCGCCGTGGCTTGTTCCCCTTGTGCAGCTCAATGACGACTTGCGCGTCTTGGCGCAGGTAGTGGTACGGAATACGACCGGAGAGGATCTGTGTACCGCGGCGGCGTCAGCGGGGCTTTCGCGAAGAATGGGGGAGAACACACCTCGAGCGTAACGCTCCCAAAGGAATATATATCGCTCCGCGTCGTGATCACTGGCTCCGTCACCCCTGACTGCCTCGCGCGCGCGCCCTCGATCTCGCGCCCCCGGGCCTCGTCAAGACCATCCTCCGAGGACGAGATACTGTACAACGCGGCGTCGGCCCAGCGCACTGCACCGCCGATACACGAAGTCAGCCCCGTGGTGCCGCAGAACTCCACCACGATACTCGAGAGGCCAAAGTCGCATAGGCGCGCGTGGTGTTGGTCGTCAATGAGGATGTTGGACTGGGTGAAGGCAGGCATGTCAGTATTCAGAAGGAAGGTCGGATGAGAAAGAAACATTCACGCCAGTGAGATCGCCATGAACGATGGAGTTCTCGTGTACTAAGCAGAAATATCATCAGGCCGATGATAAAAGTAAACAGAAGAGGGACGCACGATAATTCAGCCCATCCGCGACGTCGCAGAGCTGTAAAGCAATCAGTACACAGCGAGAGACTGATGGACGGGCGCGGCACACACCAACTGCAAACGATCAGCCATGCTCAAAAGGTCCCCCCGCCTCTCCATGTACTTCGAGACGCTGCCCTGTTCGAGCCACGGACACACCATGCTGTCGTACGGCCCAAAGTCCGAGACCGTCCCGAGGAGCTTCAGAACGTGCTTGTGGTCGAGGCGCTTCCAGACGGAGACCTCGTGTGCGAGGCGCTTGTGCATCTTCGCCGCCCTCTGCGGGTCGTCGAGGCGCGAGCGGAGAACCTTGACCGCGACCTATTAAACCTTTCGTCAGCAGCTGGCATCGCAAGAGGCGGGCAAGGCAGCAGCGCACCCATCGATCTGGCTGCCGGTCCCAAACGCCCTTCCAGACGTCGGCAAACCCGCCGTGCGCTTGCGGGTAGCTGCAACGCCAGCCGAATGAGCATCAGTGGCCTGTGAGAGATAGATCAACGACGCGCCTTCCCTCCCGCCGGACCTGCCCCGTCAGGTCAAGCAGCGGTGTTGCAGGGTCAGCCTCCACAGCTGCCATTATAGAATTAGCACAGCTCGGACGCAAGTAGAGCGCGCCACTGCCACTCACAAGGCTTCGACTCCGGCGGCGGCGTCGGCGGCACCTCAAGCCCGCCCAGCGCCTCGTTCACCGCCATCCCAAGATGCGCCGCGCGCGGGAACGTCGGGTTGATCGCCAGAGGACTAACGTCCTGCGAACCGCCGACACGCGTATAAAGCGCACCTACATGCTGACCGAGACTCTGCCGACTCCCACTGCCACTACCGCCGTGGCGGGGCGGCATGGGCATGGGCATCGGCGGCGCGTCGTGGTGGCGCGCGGTCAACTGCGGGCGCGGGGACGCGATGTGCGTGCGGTCGTTGGCGTCCATGTACGGGCTTTGGGGGTCGCCAGCTGTGGCCAAAAAAAGTCAGAGACCAAGTGCGTTTGGAAGGGAGTGGCGATGCGTACGTCGGATGGCGGGGAAGATTGTACGGTCGTTGGGCCCGCGGGGGAGGAGATTGGAGGAGAGGTGGCAGCTGGAGCACTTGCAGCCAGGACCGTGGGGCGGGCGCGGGCGCGAAGACATGGTACAGATTATACAAAGTGGTCAAGGCAAGAAGGCGGCGGATGTGTGTGCCTTTCAAGTCGAAGGATTAGTTGTATTTATACACAGCAGGATGACACAAGGATTTGCCCTTTGGATATTCTTCTGAAATGCTTCATCTGCATCTCGTGGTCAGGGTTGAATTGGCGCGCGAGAGTAAGTGAGGTGATACGTAACGCACCCATACCATTGCTGCCGCGAAACAAATCACTAGGGGATTTCAATTCTAAGCTGCTGGCAACTCTTCGGCGGTAGTAGACGTTAAGCGGTGTTAGCGAAATAAGCGATCGTAAGCGAGGGTTAAGCGAAAGATTTTGCGAGCGAGTCCTCTCACCTCCCTCCGTCCGTACTCGCATCCGCAGCCACCACAGCGCCCTCGTCGCTGCTCGTCGGCGACTCAGAAAAATATGGTGCCGTGTTTCGGCAACATCTGATGGCGTCTGGGTCCCCATTGATGGGAATAATGGGATCTAAGATGTCTGCAACGCTGAACAAGACACTAGCTTCCTCATAAAGAGTTTCTTGAAGTCCCTCGAGGGTTTGTTTGGGCATCTGGGCAGAGGAAAGGTTGTTCTTGAAAGCCCCTAACTCAAGACCGCTTAACTCTCGCTTACCCTCGCTTAGTTCGCTAACGTCTACTACCGCCGAAGAGTTGCCAGCAGCTTAGAATTGAAATCCCCTACTCGCCCGCCTCCTTCCACCTCCTTTCATCATATGCCGACACCACCCAAGCGAGGTCCACCCATCATTTTTGAGCAATCTTCTTTTTCTTCGTCCTGTTCCCAAAGCGCCCAAGCCCGTCGGAAGATCCGCCCGATCGATTGTAGTCCGCGTTCGACCTCTCACCTGCCTCTTTTGGCTCTTATTCCTGGGTCCACGAGGTCACTAGCGACCCGTGAGAGCCCGTGAAGCTGCAAGGAAGGAGAATGATTTGCATTTGCAACAAAAAACGGTTTCTTCCGCTGGAGCGCTGGAGATGTCCGGCGCTTGGTCTCCCGGTTAGTCTCCACAAATACGAGGCGTCCTGTGCGCCGCCCGACTCGGACGCCCAGATCTGGGGCTGTGGTGCTGAGGGGCAAGTTGCAGCGGACTCCGTTTTCACTGGGCATGAAGATCATGATGTTCAATGTAAAGTCTCACGGTTAGTCTCCAGAGTCCACAAACGCGACGCGCCCCTATGTCGCTTTAGTCATGCGCCTGTGGCGCTGAGGGGCAAGTTGCAGCGGACTCCGTTTTCACTGGGCATGATGTTCATGATGTTCAATGTAAAGTCTCACGGTTAGTCTCCAGAGTCCACAAACGCGACGCGCCCCTATGTCGCCTTAGTCATGCGCCTGTGGCGCTGAGGGGCAAGTTGCAGCGGACTCCGTTTTCACTGGGCATGAAGATCATGATGTTCGATGTAAAGTCTCACGGTTAGTCTCCAGAGTCCACAAACGCGACGCGCCCCTATGTCGCTTTAGTCATGCGCCTATGGCGCTGAGGGGCAAGTTGCAGCGGACTCCGTTTTCACTGGGCATGATGTTCATGATGTTCAATGTAAAGTCTCACGGTTAGTCTCCAGAGTCCACAAACGCGACGCGCCCCTATGTCGCCTTAGTCATGCGCCTGTGGCGCTGAGGGGCAAGTTGCAGCGGACTCCGTTTTCACTGGGCATGATGTTCAATGTCAAGTCTCACGGTTAGTCTCCAGAGCCTACAAACGCGACGCGCCCCTGTGTCGCCTTAGTCATGCGCCTGTGGCGCCGAGGGGTGGGTGAGTCGAAGAATGCGCCGCGGCCCGACTCCAAGTTAGAAAGATGATAATCTGGACTCACGAACGGCGGTTATCAGATAGATAGACATACAGACGAGACCGCATGCGCATGGAATTCTTCTTCTTGTCGCCAGAATTCAAAATTGGATGTCGACGTCGATTTGGGCCCGCGGAGGTACCACATTGAGTAATATCCTGGCGGGTTTATGGGGTACACGGGGCTGCCGAGGGTGGGCGGGTATTTCGAGCACCGCGCATCGAGAAGCAGGGCAGCAGTCTGTATCTGGCCATGGGAGCTATGTTATCTGTAACAGTACTGTATTGAAATTTTCGTTAGTCAGGCAAGGAGTTTCTCATGCTGGGTCGGCCGCGGCGGGGAGTATGTAATGCGTAAGGGCCCTGGGTGCACAGCGGGTGGTGAGCGCTGACAGCAACGGGAGTGAGGCGGGGGGAAGGCGGCAAATGCCATTGATGTGATCAAGCCGCATCGGCGTGTTCCTGTTGACCCACAAGTTTTAATCACTGCAACCGCTTTGCTCGTGAGCAAGCCTCGGGATGACAGGATGCGCCACATTTTTTTCCGACTCCTCGATGGCATCGGCGTCATGAAGAAAGATTAGACAGTGTGCGCCTTCGGGGAAAGGATTGAGTAGTCAGTCAACGGAATCGAATCCGGTGCATCATTCAAGGTCGTTTGGTTTCTAGCATTCATTTCCGTTGAAATTCAACATGAGTAGTACACGGGCCCGCCACATTTCTTTTCAGTTTTTCGATGGCGTCGGCGTCGCTGTGCCTCGTGCATTCATCGGGTTGGGAGGAGTCAACGCGATATGTATCGAAGCTGAACGGAATTACTGTTTCTGGAATTCATTTGAGTGGAAACGTTGAAGTTCAACAAACAGGTTAACGACATCGTAGCCAAACACAATTGATGTGTGTATGTCACTTATTTTCCTTCCAGTATTCTGCCAGTATTCATTTATTTCAACACAAGTCCGCCACTGGCACAATTTTCAACTCTTCCATGTCATCGACGTCATGAAGGAAGACGGTGTGTGCCCAATACTCATATGTGCTGCTTCATGTTTTTCTTCTAATGTTCATTTCAGTTGAAGTCGAACATACTTACATCCAGTTTCAACATGATGCGTGGGAAGGCGGCGAATGCCATTGATGTAATCAGGACTTTGGCGTGGGAAGGAAGTGAAACACGTGAAACACCTTCGGCGCTAGTCTCGTTTCCAGAACCGTTATAGCAGGTTATAGGGCAGTCGCTCGCTCCGCTCGCGGGCAGAATTCTAATCGGGGATGTAGAGATGTTGTCGAGGCAGAAATTGATGAGAAATTGATGGGGGAACACTGCCCTATAACGTCTGGTGCAGTTTGGTAGGCAACTATGCGATTGTGTCACACACCGTTTCCTCCCCAACTAAAACTTGACTTTTGCTTCAACTAGGCTCATTTATGGGCTGAAACTGTACCTAGTCACTCCTGTGGATGGTCCCGAAACACTCTGACATCCTTCGCAATTTTCTGATGCCTTTTATGATGCTGGGTGATTATCAAAATTAATTCTCTTCCTTCATGAACATTCCTCATAACACGACGAAAATATTTCTGAACCTTTATAACCGTGGCTCTATGGATTTGAGACTCTGAAATTTGGCCGCCGTTCATCTACTGGTTTTCCAGGGCGCGATCTTCATTCACCAGTCTTTCCAGATGTACAATTTAAAGTCAGAGAACCGTCCGTGGCGCGTCAATGGAGCACAATTGACATATACAATGGATATAAGAACCTTTTGCCGCTTCAAACGCGTCCGGGGTTCACAATACACGATTTTTTATACATTTTCCTCACAAAAATCCAAGTTGCTGATGTTTCAAAGGTTTCCCCGTGCTCTTCTTTGTCCAGCTTGTTTTGTAGGGAGAAGTACGGCTCTGTAACATTTTAAATGAGTCAAAACACACTGCAAAGTTCTTCAATCGTGAATTGTTTCTACCCCTTCGTCGGTGTGACTACGTGTGACCGATGAGCAATCGCAAGTTTTGTGATCAAACTGCACCAGATCTTTACGGGGTGATGGCTGCTACGGTTTTTTTATTCCTGTGCCTCGGCCGAACGGACCCGAACCCCGTAAAGATCTGGAGCCGAGATTACTTCGGCGCGCATCAGCCCACAACCTGACGCCCACAACCAACGCACTCCCGGATCGAGCCTGTTCGGTTTCAATATTTTGGCGTTCTCCCGCCGATCGAAGAACGGGTAGGGTTTGCGCGTCGCGGAGCTCGGCAAGTCGCTTCGCCTTGCTCCTGACAGCTCTTGGGTCTTGACCATCCATTTATTTCATCCTGCTACTGCTTTCTATGAACGGCTGCCTTGTTATGCTTTCTAGTTACTATCACCAACTACTTACATCGCGCGCGTTTTTGACAGTTTACTTTTTTTGATCTCCGAGCTTTTATAGTTGGGCCAATGTTGGGGTGTCCTGCATAACCTGCCTTCCGCCCGCCCCCATTTATGTAATACACTGAGATTCTGGGCCTCACGGCCCCATTCCGGTTCTGAGCCAACACAGGGCAATGCACATTCAATAGGGGCAGTCAGAGTAGAGGATTAAGCAAGGATTATCGAAGGATTATCAAACGGATTATCGAATTAATTTACCGTGGGAGAATCCCCTTAAATCCATAATCCTCCATAATCCTCGAATCGCCTCTGGAGGCGATTAAGCAAGGATTATGGATTATCGTTCCCTTCAACTTTAAGGACGACTACAACTCGTTCGCTGACCAATAAAATTGAATAAATCGGTATTTACATCTAATTACCTATGCACTGCACTTGACGTCCTCGCCCCTCTCCCAGCAGAAATCATGGCAAATAAAAAAGCTCCTGCTCGCCAGGCTCAAACCACCAAAAAGGCCAAGGATGCTGCGGCAGTTGCAAGTGCTGAGAGCAAAGAGGCTGAAACCGCCCCTGTAGTCAAGAAAAAGCGCGGCCGGCCCCCGAAGAAAAAGGAGGAGCCCTTGAAGGAGGAAGGCAGTGAGGATGATGAAGATGACGAACCAGAGCCTGAAGATGCTGACGGTGTCGTTGATATTGAGTGAGTTGCCCTGTTACATCTTCGGCTGTACAAGGAGGCTGACCGTGGTACGAAGCTGGACCCCTGAGCTTACCTGGACTCTGGTAACTGCACTTGAGGAGGAAGAGATACGCGCGGGGCTCTTCCCCCCTCCGGGTGCGATTAAGCGTAAGGGCGCGAAGTCGAAGAAGCACTGGCAGTACCTCGTCGCTAAGGAGTGCTTCGAGTTCGACGTCAAGTACGGCGTCGCCTTCACAAAAGCAGTCAAACCAAAGGAGCAAGGGTTCTGGTCTAGAAAGATCAAGAACAAAGTGAAAACGTATGTGCATGTCATTCTGTGAGTACTTTGAAGCTGACGGACCTCACTTCAGCTTGGTCGTCGCTGCGAGGGCTAACATTCAAGTCATGGGCCAGACGGGAGAGGGCCTCGAGAGCGCTGATGACATTATTCCGGGTACGGCGTTGTATACCAAGTGGGGTGCGTGGTTGCCTTCATCGATAGCCGGGAGTTGCGCTTACCTCTTAAATAAGATGCTATTCAGGCACACTCGCCCTGGTTCTGGCAGATGCGGTCCCTTATCGGCGAGCGCCCAAACCTCAGGCCCGTCGGCTTGGGCAACAATGCCAGCGAGATGGATACCTCGATCCTTACCCCGCACGTCGATGCAGACGGCGATGTCGCAGCGCCGAGCTCTCCTGACGATACATCGGACCTCCCTGACCAGCTTGCCAATATGGATACATCGGACACGGACAACCAGTTCGGGGCACCAGCAGGAGACGAGGATGAGGATGAGAGCGATGGCGATGGTGGCAAGAAGACGGCGGCTGACAGACGTGCGAAGCGAAAAAGGTCGCCGTCGCCGAGCGTTGACCCGATTGCCACGGCCACGGGGCGTAAGAAGACGAAGCCTCAGCTGTGTATCTCCGCGCCTACGCCCGCGGTCAAGTCGACAGCTACGGTAAAGGGCACCAAGGCGACTTCCACCAAGGACAAGTTCAGCGCCGTGGTAGCGGCGGAGGAAGCGACCGCCCAAGAGCTTCTCCGCCTCAAGCAGGACAAGAACAAGGCTCGGAACAAGGTGCAACTCGCGCAGATCGAGTCCGTAACTCAATTGAAGCTTGAGAAACTTCGGGCGCGCGAGCGAACAAAAATGGCAAAAATTACCCTTGCGCAGACCAAACTTGAGCACGACCACCAGCGCTTCATGGCCACACAGTCTTCCCATGCAGGCCCCGGCCCCAGTTCCATGGCGGGCTCATCGCGGTTTGGGACTTCCGGAGATGACCTTTACGGGTTTTCCTCGGAATCTTCCCTTTTCCCCGACATCTCTGGTACCTCTGACGCTGGCAACTCATCAGCGTCCGCTCCATTCTCGTTCCACTCGGGCTACTAGGCATGTGCACCGTTGTATTTGCGATTTTTGTACTCACAAACACGTCCGACTTTACCGCTACAGACATGACATCACCGCACACCCTTAGGTGGCTCTTAAGTTTCACTCTCTAAATATTTTAAACATTACTCATGTATGGTAACCACACTCTTTTGAATTATTGTCGCTTCCCCGTGTTCATACGTGCTTCCGTTCACTCAAACTCGAAGTCGCCGGGCATCATATATTTCCTTTTATGGGTTTTCCATTTCCTTTTCTGGCGATTTGGCACTGCACAAAGAATTTGACAGCTCTCGTTATTTGAGTATCTGAGCGTGTATACAAAAGAAGATTTCCAACTATGGCAATAAGTGACATTGATTTTACATGACTTTACTAGGTACGCTCGCGGAGCCGGCGTTCACGGCGCCTGTCATGCGCCGCAAACAATCTCTGCTTCAGCTTCTCCCGAAGTACCTTGCCACTGCTCAGTCCATCCCTTCCACCTGGAACCGCCTGCGCTGGAGCCTCTCCATCGTCACCTGACTCATCATCAGATGAGGAGAGCCCTTCCGCGATGAAAGGGTCGGGGTTATCGGAATCGGCATCACCACCACGCTCCTCCTGTTCATGGCGCAATGCGAAGGCATGAATACCGATACAGGCGGAGACCCAGAATGTGGCAATTCGATGGCTAGCTTCGTCCTTAATGTTGACCCGGAGGTGTTTTAGGGAATGGAAACGGCCCTTGAGGAAGCCGATAGCATGCTCCGAACGAATTCGAAGCATAGAGAGGTGGTTATTGAATTTCTCGTTATCGGGAAGATCCGCTAGCGGCTTCTTGTATGGCGCAGTGACCCATTTATCAATCTAGGACTCTTCCGTCAGACCATATATATATATATAATGAGCGACAGTCAAAGTCATACTGGATATGCCGAGTCGGCCCAGATCCATTCCCCATCTTCAAACAGCTCATCATGCTTCTGGGCTACCAGCGTGTCCCGCCAAGCCACAGCATCGTGAGTACTGCCAACGTGGCCGTAGCTAAAATCGATGATTTGCAAGTTGGGGAGGTTAACGATCTACGTTTGGACAGCCGTGTGAGTAGTAGATCAAGCTCTCAATGGATAATACACACCTGGAAGTTCAAGGAATAATTACACTTCCTATCAAAATAGCTCTCCCCGTACCACGTCGGACGTTGATCGAGTGGGATCAAGGTACCGTCGACGAAACACCACCCGTGTCTCCAGCGCCGACACGAGTGGTTCCTGACCCAATGCTTAGCCTCATCTTTCTCCTCTGGGGTTGGCATGCGCACGGCGGACTGCATGAACCCCGGGCGAAGGACAGCGGTCATGACGCGACGAGTGATGAGGTGAACAGTGCCCTTCCCCAGGCCCGCCCAGTTGGCTACGCTTTGGATGCTGGCCGCATTCCCATCGTGCCCGAAGCGGTAGAGGGCAACGGCAAGCTGCTGGTCCACGGGTAGTTGGGGATGATTCGAGTCGTTAAAGAAGATGGGGTCGTTCTGCAGCTCTGTAACAAGAGCATCAAAAGTAGGGGGGCTGACGCGAAGTGCTTGACGGAAGTGATCAGCGCGGCCGCGCTTCAAGGTGGTGAGAACATGAGGGAGGTAGGCAGGCCCACGGGGAAGCGTGTTACGCGGCTGCTCATATCGATTTTCATGCATGGCTTCCATCTCTGCGCGCACAAATCTGCGTAGAAGGGGTGGACCCCCGTAGTCGGAGTCATCCGAACTATCTTCGTCGTCTGCCTCTATTCCAGACATATCGGTGGTGTCCGGATGCCAGTCAAACTCAGAGACTGATGAGTCCGAGTCGAGGGACTGTAGATCTGGCATATCCACGTCAGAGCCTTCATCTGACTGCGACGTTGTTTCTGTATCCAGAGAAAGGTCCGCCAGCAAGCTGTCCTCTAGAAATCGCCAGTCTGGACCAAGTATATCACTCCAGTTATCGCTGCTTGAGCTAGTGGTCGACGAGTCATCAGATTCGGAGGAGCTTGTTGTATCAGAGTCCGATGAAGACAGGAGAGCATCGAGGTCGATCGTCACCGCCGCGGGTCTGGGATTTTCCGCACGAATCCGGGCCGCTGCCCGCTGCCGCAAGAAGGCTCGACGTTGCCGGCCCTTACTGTTGCGGACATAAGCCTTTAGCAGAGAGTCTTCACGGCCTGTGCGTCTCGCGGCCTGAGGCATGGTGATAGATGGATCGAAGTGGCTATGCCTGACAGCAGCCGACACCGTACACGGCGTACACAACAGTCATAATAAAATGGGCAGAATCCATCAAGAATCCAAATGTCTTTGAGGGGCGGTCAAAATTGAAATGGATTATGGGAGGATTATGGACTTTTAAAATGTGATAATCCTTTCATAATCCTTTCGATAATCCTTTGATAATCCTTGCTTAATCCTCTACTCTGACTGCCCCTAATCTCACTCTTTATAAAATTATACCTGAAGCTTTTTACTGTAAGCTCCGCCATCTCCGGGCTTTGGCTCCACTTGCCGCCCCGATCCCCAGGATTTTGATACTGAGAGGAAACATCTGGGTCCTTGTCTCGCTCATATAATTTTTACCTACGAAACTGCAACTTAGCTTTGACTTAGCTACTAGTACACACTCACAAAACCCATAGTATACTTAGTATACAGTACTGCCGCGTAGGTTGTAGAGCCAGGTACGGCATATAGAAATAGAACAGAACAGACAAAGACTAAAAGCACTCAGGCTAGAAGGTTTCGCTGACACCCACGCACACGAAGGTGTAATCTCGGCTCCAGATCTTTACGGGGTTCGGGTCCGTTCGGCCGAGGCACAGGAATAAAAAAACCGTAGCAGCCATCACCCCGTAAAGAGTGTTCCCCCATCAATTTCTCATCAATTTCTGCCTCGACAACATCTCTACATCCCCGATTAGAATTCTGCCCGCGAGCGGAGCGAGCGACTGCCCTATAACGGTTCTGGAAACGAGACTAACGAAGGTGGATCTTTGCCACCGGTGCCAACAGAGCCGGTTAAGGGTTCGGCAAGCTCGGAAAGACCCTGCCGTGAACCTGGCGCACCGAAATGTCATGTATGACTGCTGTTCAAACAGTAATTGCTGAATAGGCAGGCCATCACTACCTCCAAGGGCGGTCAGATTTTTGTCGCCAAGATTTCCTGTTTTACTGCTGTTTTACTCCTCAAAAATGCATTTTCCTCCTGCAGAGGTGCGAAATAAGTGCTTGAGTGTCTCGCGGCCTGCAGCTCCGCTTAGAGAATTTGGAGGATGCTGGCGGAAGGAAACTACGAATTTGATGCACTTGGTGACGGCGTCCCCCCCAAAAAAAAAGAAATCCCGCGGCGCGCGATTTACTCTGTTCCGGACACAGTTGGACAGGCTGTTTTATGTTACTGTATATTTTGGCTGGACATATTCAATTTTTCGCCTGTTGATTAGCGAGGAGGATCGTGGATTAGGCGAGGGAAATATCCTGATTCAACGTCAACGCAAGAGGCCAACAGATCTTTATCTGCGCACACAGAGAGCAACTCGCGTGGCAAAGCTGTGCCATTCCCGGCTATATATCCGAGGACCGAAAGGCAGTCGCGGACGTTTCTTCAATTTTCTTGTAAATTCAGTAGGGGAGCCCCGATACTGGCAAACAGCTCTGGTGACTCGAAGCCCGGTGATTTATATCGCTTTTTTTTCCGTCCTGTTGCCATCCTGTCCCAAAACCACCGAACGTGTGCCCGTTCGGAGCTCTATTCTCCAAGTTATTTTCATTCAATATTCCTTTCAGGGCTGTGCGTATAATTGAGTGCTTAATGGAGCCCGCCACAATCCCGACGCCCGCCGGGAGATGAGCCCTGCGCCGGCCCACCAATATTTCTTCCGCGTGTCGAGGAAGGAACACAACAGAAGTTTGAATCCGCTGGGGCAGAGAACTTTCCAGAGAATTTCGGGTAGACACAGCTACCCGAGCTCGCGTAGCGTCGGTAATCTGATTCAATGATCAATATCGTCGCCCGCGGCCAGCGTGGTAAAGCTTGATTCTTCGTGCAAGTTCCATACTCCTGTGCCAAATCAAAGTTGTAGTGGTTCGATGTTCGACCCAGCTTCAACATGATTTTTATGGTCAGTATTCACGCGTCAGATATTCAACATTAAGGTCATTCACGGTTCCCTTTTTCCGGCCCTTTTTCACTCCCTTTTTCGCTGGCTCTTTGAATTTTCAACATTCCAATTTGGCTACATGATAGGTGTAGTTCTGAGTCTACAAGATATACAGGCCTCCTGGCATGCAAACCATATACCTTCAAGCAAAAAGGAACAAAAAAGGGAACACAAAGGGCCGGAAAAAGGGAGCACTGTCCGGGGGTTTCACAGTTGCCCTTTTTCTGGCCCTTTTTGGACTTGTACCTCTCTTGTATTGGGTCAGTACTATAGCTACAAAGTTCGTTTCTTCCCTTTTAGACCCTTTTTACACCACTGAATTGAAAAGGGGGAAAAAACCGGGTGGAAAATGGAAGAAATGGGAAAAAGGGAGAAAAAAGGGAGTGAAAAAGGGCGGAAAAATGGCAACTGTGAACGACCCTATTGCCTATTGTGAGGGCGACTGCCTACTTGCGAGCTCACTGACAGTATCATGAACTTGGAGAAATTCTCCTCCACACTTGTTTGCTTCAACCCATCCATCCACAGTTACTTCTTTTCTTTATCTTGATCATCTCCTGCCATGGCTGGACCTAGTCCCTATCCCGAGAGACTTGCTGCACAAGCTAGAGGGCATCTTTGACGCGTTAACGCGTCAGTGCGTGACGCGTCGTTACGAAACATTTTTTACCCAAAATTCTCCCATCACTCTACGCCCGAAGGTCTCACGTCAATTCTACGCGGAGTCTCTAATTGGTCTCTAGAGACAAATAATCCCAACGGATCCAAACCTCACAACAATTTGGGCCGTCAATTTGCTTCGTGGCAAAGAAAACAGTGCAGTCATCGTCATTAACGCCGCCGCACCAATTGCGCACCAACTGAATATCACGAGGGTGGTGATGTGCCGCGCCGGGTGAGTCTACTACAAGAGGTAACAACAGCGCGGGTGAATCATCCGCCCTCCGAGGAAGAAAAAAATTGCAGCGACTGCGGTGAAGTGGGTCAGCCTCGGATGTTATAAAAAGGTTCACAGCAGTACTTAGTTGAAGTCCAACAGCATTCAACAGCAATCAACAGCAGCCGAACCATGAGGTGTGAGCGGAGTGTGTGTGGGCGCGGCAGGTTTGCCAGGAGGTCTTTCCGAGCTGGCCGAACTCTGAACCTAAGTAGTTGGTGATACTGTACTATTATGACCATTGGTTCAGGTGACGGGTGACAGACCTTCGTGAACTGAACCAATTTGGCGTCGGTGACGGTGACATTGCAATTTTCGGGCTCAAATAGGGGCGAAAACTGAGAAAAAAACTTCGGCCGGCAGGTGTCAAAACCTGCCGACCATTCATATATGGTAATTCAAGCTGATTACCGATCAGTGAACCACTTACCCAGTGAACTTTTGTGGTGACGGGTGACAACCCGTGAACCTTTGGTCGTAATAGTACAGTAGTAACTAAAAAGCATACTCGTCAGGGGTGTTTGGCTGGCTGTAGATCCGAGCACAGCCACGCAGCGGAGATCTTCCGAGTCTTCGCCGATCTCCGTGATCCGCGCGTAAGCTCCGTCAAAATGAATAGACCTAATTGCCCGATTGTCGCAACCGCTCGCGTAGGACGACGCAACCGAACAGGCTCTTAGGAACCGATTAGGGGTAGGTGACGACGAATTTTCATTCACTCAAGAGCCCTGATGTTTCAACCATCTCGATTCCGTTTCCAAAGCCTTTTTTCCCCCCAGTATCAACAAAAGGTTTTGGAGGGCCTGATAGGAATATCAAGCACCGGCCCAAATTGGGCCGACCTGCCCTGCGCCGGACCGTTGGTCCGCCGCCCGATACTGTGGCATCTTGATACTTGTGATATTGAAGGTGTCAGGGCTTCCGAAAATTTTGACAATACTAATAGTTTTGGAAACAAAATCAGGATGCTTAAGACATCGGGGTTTTCGGAGTGCAAATATTGACGCGCCCCGCCTTGCGGTTGCCTTGCGGCACATTGCCACATTTTATTCGTGCGGACTTGAACAGAGTCATCCATATGTGATTTTGCGGTGGGGGGTAGGTTTTACTGGATAGGATCGCGGTCTGACAACGTTTGAGGGCTCACAGACCTCCTGACCACCCCGGGCCACAACCCAACCCTCGGCCGGGTGGATAGTCCCCTGTGTGCTTTGCCTTTGGCCTGTCTAGATCTACTTTTCTGGCGGTACCAACCCGCAGGAAGGCTCAGTCGTTCAGCACTGTGAGTATACCTCACCTTTGTCACTTAGTTACTTCGCGTAAGTTGACGGATCTTCGTGACTTTGATGAAAACCTGTGAATCTTCGTGACATTGGCATGTTTTTGCGAAAGTTTGTCACTTAGCTCGGCATGTTCAAGAACCCGGAAGCATCGGCCATCACTGTTCCTTCAACACACGGCCGGGCGGGTTTTTCATATAGATACCTTACCCTAACACTAACTTTAACCATAACCCTAACCACTAACCTCTAACCATCCTAACCCGAACCTCTAACCACCCTAACCACCTAACCCGAACCTCTAACCAACTAACCAACCAACCCAAACCCTTAACCACCTAACCCGAACCCAACCGGCCATGCTCGGCACAATGCTGATATTTATCACTTCATGATGCGCGGAGCAGTTAACAACTCACGAACTTTCCCAAAATTATGCCAATGTCACGAAGATTCTCAGGTTCTCATCAAAGTCACGAAGATCCCTCAACTTACGCGAAGTAACTAAGTGACGAAGGTGAGGTGGACACCAGCACTGTAGTGCCATCCAGATCCTGCTGGGCATTGAGCGCCCCAGCGACACCTCGGGGACATCAGTGAAGAGTGTGCTTGGAGTACAGCTCAATATTAGCTGTCCCCCAGTTCTGTGCAACGGGTGGGTGATTCTCTCACTTTCCACTCTTATGGCTGGCGGCTCACCCTGATTCTGCAGTGGCCTTTGTCAGTTCCTTCTTTGCACTTATTTAATGTAGTGATGTGCGGGCTTGGCTTGGCAGGAAACCCAGGGATTAGGCTTGACTGAGCTTGGGCTCATTTAAACTGAAGCCAGAGCCAAAGCCACAAGCTTGCAAAGCCAAGCCCTGCTTTTGTCAATACATTTTCCCACGGTTTGTCAACGCAGAAAAGAATTGTCCGGTAGCTACAACAGCATCGGCCCTCTCATATGGGCTGTGAAACCAATGTAGTTGATAACCACAAGTAGTTTAATGGATTAAGTTGTCGGTTAACGCGAGGCGCTCTATCCAGGCTGGTAGTGCAATGGTCTAAGAATCAGAACCACCGACCTAGGAATTAACTCGCTGAATTTAACCACCGTTCCAACCGATTTGCAAGAGCACCTATATTTCCAAGCAAGGTGAAGTAATAGTACAAAATTTATGATTATTTGCAGCGCAAGGAAAAGAGGAAAACTCAAATGGCAGCCGGCCTCGCCGAAATCAGCGGAGCACCCTAACAACTGACTCCCAAGTATGGGCAATTTCTGCCATTGCGGTTTGTTTCAAAAGTAAAGCATATCTACTATCAGTGGAATTATTCAGTGACGGTCCACTTTGAATAATGTTTCGCATATTTGGAACGAATACGGGATGTACATGGCAAATAGTAGTGTAGGCGATCCCCACCACTTCGCCCTCATCGAGGGTCGTACTCGTCAATCAGACCACGCCAGACCGAATACATTTGGCCAGTTAGTGGTGGACTGTACGTCGTATGGAGTTGTAGTCCGGCGTCCAAGAACAGCTGGATATGTGGGCGGATATCGATTTCCATAGCACAACTGAGCTGTATCTCAACTCGCTTGAGGGTGCGGTGAACCGGGGGCTCTGCATCCATGCAAGCTGTGATGAAGCGATGTGATGTGGACTGCGGTTATTGTACTAGAATCTGGCCGTGGAATTACGGTCAAACTGTAATACAAATGTTGTACGTCCTCTAGAGGGAAATAAGCGGGCTAGAAGCGCTCTTTACTTCTACGCAATGATATTTTTTAATGGTGGTGGTGGTGTATACAGATTTCTCTTCTGCGAGTAGCAGATTTAGGAAAGGCGCTAGGTTCCTCGAGAGTTTGGTCTCTCGTTGGGGGCTAGCCTTCCGAGAAAGACGCAATGGGAGATTCTTCTACACTCGCGCGAAGGATTGGCGCTCTGCGATGTGAAGTACGCTCCTACTCGGTAAACCCGGGTATTGTGGTGCTTTCGTATCTCCTTGCTTCGTATAGGGCGCGCAAGCAGTTTCTTCAGAACTGGGTGAACGCAGCGCCGTCAGATTGTAGCGCGCTCCTTCGCAATCCGAATAAATGTGCGTGCGCGAATAGCCAGGCACGAGGCGCCTTTCTAGCTAGTCGAGGGAAGTTCGCCGAATTGGATGGGGGAAATGGTATAGTCGAGTTGGTAAAAGGCGCCTTCTCAATAAATGCACCCTACGCACGCAAGGTGTGCGTTATGAGCGCCAAAAGTTAACAGTTACACGCAGCCTGAGTAGGTCTGCTGGCTGTTTGGAGGATCGCGCCGCGCTTTTCTTCAACTGAACGCGCGCTTCAACACCTGTTATTTCCAATGTTTCCTCCTTTCTTGTCTAGGAGGTTTCCCGCGCAGTTTCTATTCTGTACAACCGCGGTCAAGGTGACCCTGTTACCCCACTCTCGTGAAGGCACACTAATATATTTGATTTGACAATGTACTGGATTAGCGCCTCCCGTTTTAATGGGAGCGCCTTTCCTTTAGCAGTATGCAGTGGAGGTAATTAGATGCCTTCTCCCTCCTTCGCGCTCTCCTTATATACCTATTCCCTGCTTCCCCATTTGTCCATCTCCGGTGGCTTTCTCCAAAGCGCGCTCGCGCTCTTTTCTTCAAACCGCGCCGGCCTTTCCTTTGAACAGCGCAGCGCCTCGCGCCTTTCTTTGTAGCGCCCCGCGCCTTTCCTTTAAATAACCCTCAGCGCCTTTCCTTGGAATAGCGCCCCGCGCCTTCTGTCCCAGCGGCGCCTTTTTCCTGTCTTTTTGGTAGGGGCACTTCGTAATTATTTTCCATCACGCCTTTTTCAGATGGCTCAAGTTGCAAGTTTCGAGGTGTGGATATGGCCCAGTGGCGTAATGGTATCGCGCGCAGTCGTTATTGCAACATTATTTCCTTTAACTGCGAGCTCCTTGTTCGATTCGAGGTTGGGCCTGTGTGCGGTGTTCCCCTTGGCGTGCTTTCAGCGAGGCCTTCCACGATTGTGACGAGCGCGCGCTGTCGCGGTTCTTCTTCGAATTCTGGGAGCATCTGGGGGGTGGGCACTACCAGCCTTTGGAGCCGGACCCCCGTGTCTCTAACCTTCATAGGTTAGGTACGTCTCTAGTTCCGTTTCTTCTATCTTCTGCGTACTAACTGTTCTTCTTGGACAGCGCGGGATTATTCGTACCGCAATTTCCTCTACGAGTTCTTGCCGTTGCAAAACACCGATCGGTCGTTCCGTCGTCGCCAAAGGAAGGAGGAAAAGAAGGAGTCGGAGAAAGAGGTGGAGGGGAGTGTGGGGGGCCCGCCCCCTGCGCGGTCTAGCGGGCCCAAAATCCGCATTCCGCCCTTGCGTCCTCGTCCCGACGTTATGGAGGTGGAGGAGCACGACCTCCCCATCGCCCTCGACCCTCGCAACTTCGATTCGAACTTGGAGCCCACTCCCCTGCCCTCGCAGCAGGCGTCTTCCAGTCGTGGTCCCGGTACCGCCTCCCACGCGCCTGCCGCCTCGGGTTCTCCTCGCCCGCCCGCCGCCTCTCGTGCCAGCGTCCCAGTGGGTCCGAGCGATGCGAACGCCTTCCGGCTTTCCCTAGGCTCTGAGGATTCCTTAGGGGCGGACACTGATGCCCTCACCGCCTACATGCAGTCCATCCCGGAGGACATGCGCGTTCCATTCTTGCAGCGCATGGCGTCCGTTGCCCAGGGGGCACTGGGGAATTTGGGTTCGGCGGAGAAGCCAAAAGAGGATCGCAAGGGGAAGGGGAAGGCGCGGGAGTAGAAATGGTTTTATTGGTGGGTCGGTGTTTGTGCTGGGACTTCCGTAGCCTAGTTCATATCTTCGTTTATCTTTGTCGCTCTTCTTTTGCTTCATAAATGTATGATTATTTGCTTCTTCGTCGTACGTTCGAGGGACTCGTTTTAAGTTGTTCAAGAACCTAAATGATATTTCATCGAGTTTCGCCTGACAAGTTGAACCGTGGGAGGGGAACTGCCGAAAAGTAGATAAGATTGGATTGGTAAGGGAGGATAAGATCGGGTATCGGTGCGGCTAGCCGCGGGTATCTCCATTGAACCTTCTTCTTCCTTTTTAGGCTGGTTCCCCATACATTGCCCCCGCGTCCGTCCGTACTTGCGGTGTATTCATGGTCTCGGGGTCCCTTCTTGCCCGGATTCTGTCGACGTAATCCGGTACAAGGTGTGTCATGCGGGTGAAAGGGTCGACAATGAAAAGGTCGTCCAGGAACGATCGCACGGGGATGTCTTCCAGGGGAGGCATGTCTGCGCAATCGTCCTGATCGGGTCGGGTTATCACGATCCTCTCGTGCCCCTGCCGGAGGTTGTTCCTCCTCGGGTTGCGACGTGCTCGGGCCCTTGTAGGATAAGCCGGTCGTGCGCGGGGTCTGGCTAGATGTGCTAGCCAGAATCCGAAGGCGCGCACAGAGTCGCGCGTGGTTCGGATGAACCAATGTTCGTCGTACGGGCGTTCGTGTCGTCCCCGCTGGCGGGGTAGGTTCCGGCGAGTCTCTCGCGCGAACCATACCGCGAGGAGTCCTGCGATGGCTACGAGTGCCACAGGCCACAGGCCATTCCCGGATGGCTGCCTGGTAGCACTTCCTCGTCCGTTATCCTGTATATATATGTTCATCTGCATGATCTCGGGTTGTTCTTGACGGTTGTTGCGTAGGTCGGGGCGGGTAGATTAGATTCTACCTTCTGTCAGCGACAGCCCTGGGTCGGCTTGGCGGTAAAGCTGAAACGGAAATAACCCGGCCGGGACCTTTGTGCGAATAACCCGGTCAGAACCCGGGGCGAACTCCGTAGGGGATCGAGTGTCGAAATGCCCCAAGCGAGGGACGAGGTGCGACGAGGATCTACCCGAGGAGGAACCCGATAGGACCCGAAGGCGGTATAGTACGCGCCTAGATATCCCTCGTTGGATAATCGAAGCGAGGATGAAGGATAGTATGCTGGGAGTTGGAAGAGAGGTTTGAGAAGACGCGTCGTCGTTGCCAGGCCAAGGTAAGCTGGTATTAGACGAGGTAGAATCTAATGTACATGTAGATTCTACCCTAGTTATATACTATTTTGGTTGCTATGGACCGAATTAATCGTCTTCCCATAGAAACCACAGGGGTCTCGCGATCGTTGGTTTGAATATGATCACAAGGTAATTGGCTTTTAGGGTTTTGACACTTGAAGTGTCGATCTTGTCCCCTGGCGATGGCGTGTCGTTTAGGGTTAATATCCCGGGTTGTCCTCGATCGTGGCCTCCTAGATGTGTTGCCGGGTTGCACCGGAGCATACCGGGTTATAAGCGTTCCTGGCGTGATCTGTCGTTCTAGGGTTAATAACCCGGATGCCGTCCGATTATCGTTACTTGGGTCAATAACCCGGATTGTATCGGGAAGTCCGGGTTTCGCGGGGCGTGTGTGAATCGAATGAAAAGGCGGTGAAAAGCCCGATTCATGACATCAGGTGAGAAAACGAAGGACATTGTAATATCTTGCCACCGGGAGGAGAACGGAATGAGGGCCTGAAGGAAGAGATGTGTGCTCGAGGGGGCAAGGTCCCCTGTGGCCATGATGGATTGCCGAGCGCCCTCAAGCGATATCGAGATCGGGCAAACGCCAGACCGAGTGAGCCAAGTTTTCACAGTGTCGACACGCTGAGCCACTTTCTCGTCAAGGATCACGCTAGATGTCACAATATGCTCTGGCTCGACGATATGGAGACGTGCCCAGAGACACGGTGTCGACAAAGCTACAGCTCGCCACAAGCTACAGATCCGGCCAAGAAGAAGGGGGGCCTCCACAGCGCTCATCACACAGTTCCGGTGCGTGGGGAGGCAGGCCACGAATATTTCCTGGACGATATCGAGGGGGAGTCGACGAATCGGGGAGAGCAGAGCGTCGTGGGCATCCACAAAGGACCTGACGCTGGCGCGTTCTTCGGTCAGTGAGTCGATGGCCTTCTGCAAGTCGGCGACTTTATCGTCGAGGCGCTTCAAACGGGATTTCGGCTCGATAAGGAAGGCTCGAATGTCAATAATCTCTTCATCGCTAGGACAGTAGTTCGTGCCCAAGCGTGAAGCGAACGGGGAGGGCATCCTCGAGATCGGAGTTTGGAGGAAAGTTCCCGAAAAGGGAATCGTGCTGAGGCTGTGCTCACCTCAGAGAAAAAGAAGAAGAAAAAAAGAATTACTGAGTTAGACGTCGACGGGAACTAGGAGTCGATTCTCGGCCGGCGCTGAGTGGCACATCATATTACTTATAGTCCAACCAATATCCAAGTTGCTGTCAGCACAGAGCCTTAACTAGCAGGGTTACTGCGACGTAGGCGACTGGCGATACAAGAAGAGATAGGTTTGAGTAAATCCGATTAAGCTCTGGAGAATAGACTAGAATAGTGTAAAGAATACAGAGCTTGTATCTACTAGTTATATAAGAAATGACCTGGCAACGGTAACAGACAGAATATTAAGGAGTATACTGTGTAGGCAAGGATCGGAATATGTAGTCAAGCAATCGGGTGATCGAAGCAGAGAGGGGTGATGATAGGGAAAACAATCGGTAGTAACTGGAAATAGGAAATACCGGATGTGGACTGATGCGATAGTTGATCGTATCAATCAAGGTTGTTCGGGTTATCGACACAGGGGTATCGGGTTATTGGCATGGCTGCCCGGGTTATTGGTGTGGATGTCCGGGTTATTGGCGCGAGTGTATACAGTGGAAAGAGAATCATGACATTACCCCCCCCTTAAGGATGCTTCGTCTCGAAGCATTATCGTCTCGGGGTGGTGTCAATCTTCCAGCCGCCTCTTCCGTTAGGAATTTCCCTTGGCGCTCCTGGGTTCTTGTTGTAGAACTCTTCAAGCGCTTCTTCAGCGCCCTGTAGATGCCTTCGAGGCTCCCACGTGTACTCCTCTTTGGGGTATCCCTCCCATCGGATATAGTATCGCAGAGAGCGCTTCTGCTTCTTGATGCGCAAGATCTCACCCACTTCGTACAAGTCAACGCCGTCGCGCACATCGGGCGGAGGGGGTGGTACGGTCCGTTGAAGGAATACGGTGTGAAACACCGGGTGAACCTTCCAGGTATCCGGTAGTTTCAACTCGTAGGACACCCCCCCCACCTTCCTGACCACCGTGAATGGACCGTGTCGTTTGTCGTCCAACTTCTTCATCGGTCTGTGGGTTACCAGGTTTTTACCGGAGAGGTAAACCTGATCTCCGGGTTTATAACCCGGGTCTGCTCCTCGTTTCTTGTCGTAGAAACGTTTCATTGTCTCCTGCGCGGCCCTCATAGAAGCGGCCGCTTCTTCCCGTACTGTAGCCATCCGCTTGGCAAAGTCCTCCGCCGCTTCCGTGGGCACCTCGAGCCGAGGCTCAGTCCCCTTCCGCGGATGAAATCCAAGCATCGCAAAGAATGGGCTCACGCCCGTCGTCGTGTGAACCTTGTCGTTATAGCTGAACTCCGCCAACGCGAGCCAATCTGCCCAGTCGTCCTGTAGGAAATTCGTGAACACGCGCAAGTATTGTTCGACTTCCTGGTTGACGCGTTCAGTTTGGCCGTCCGTCTGTGGATGATAAGCCGTCGATGCGTTCGATTTCACTCCCAGCAGTTTGAGTAGGTCGCGCATAAAGTGGCCCACGAAGATCTGACCCCGGTCGCTGATTACGATTTCGGGAATCCCGTAGTCCTTCCAGACGTGGTCGCGGTATATTCGTGCGATGCCCTCCCCACTGATGTGCTCCGTGCATGGTACCACTCGAATGGCCTTCGTCAGGCGATCCACGACCACGGCGATGGAATCGAACCCGTTACTCTCCGGTAGTTTGACGATTAAGTCAATAGAGATGTTCTGCCAGGGCTTCTCGGGCACAGCGTTGGGGTGTAGGGCTCCTCGGGGTTTTACCGGAAATATCTTCGTCCTCTGGCAAGTGGGACAAGCGCTCACGTATTTTGTTGTGTCGCGCAGAACCGTCGGCCACCAGTAGTTCCGGGTTATTAGCTCCGTGGTGCGATACTGCCCGGGATGTCCGGCCAAGAAATCGTCGTGGTGAGCGCGAAGAATCCGGTGACGAAGCTTCTCGTCGGCAGGGACATAAACCAAGCCGTCCTTTGTGAGGAACCCGGCCGGGTTATTCGCCCAGCCGCTGTCCGGCTTCTCTAGTCCCTCCTTCGCAGCTGCCTCCCACTTGTCGACAGACCCTTTGATGTCTGTCATGAACCGGTCCCCCGGAGTATCGTCAAGCACTGCGGTGTTCATAACCCGTAGGAACGTGGCGCCCTGCATCGGGATATCCGGGTTCTTCGAGAACAGCGTCTCTGGCAGTAGGACAATGTTCGAATTGTCCAGCTCTCCGCGCTCGTGCCCCCCGCGTCGAGACAGGGCGTCCGTCTTCGTATGCTGCTTCCCCGGTTTATGCACCAAGGTAAAATCGTACTCGCTGAGTTCCAGCGACCACCGCGCCTGTCGCCGATTCAATTTCTTCGTCGTCGTGAAGTACTCCAGATTTTTGTGGTCCGTCCAGATTTCGAATCGTTGTGCGCTCCCCTGTAGGAAGTGGCGCCATTCGTACAGCGCTCGCATCACGGCAAGCATCTCCTTATCATGGATGTCGTAGTTGCGCTCTGTGTCGTTAAGGCCTTTAGACAAAAATGCGATAGGGACCCAGACTCCCCCCTGGCACTGAGTGAGACACGCCCCTGTCGCGAAATCGGAGGAGTCGGCTTCCACTCTCCACTCCCCATCGTCGGTTGGGAAATGGAGCACTGGTTCAGAGGTTACAGCGTCGATAAGCCGCCGGAACGCTCCATGTTCCTCTAGGCCCCAGCGCCAGCGGAGATTCTTGCGAGTAAGCCGGGTCAAGGGTTTTGCCAAGTCGCCGAATCCCTGTATGAATCGCCGGTAGAAATTCAAGAACCCGAGGAAACTTTGCACGTCCTTCACCGTCTTCGGAGTCGCCCATTCACGAACCCCCGCCACCTTGACGGGATCCATGCGAATTTTACCGTCGCCGATGATTACCCCCAGGTACTCGACCTCACGCTGTTCGAACTCGCATTTTTCATGCTTGAGGAACAAATCGTTGTCCTTCAAAATCTGCAGGACCTCCAGGACCGTCACACGATGATCTTCCAGGTTATCCGAGTAAATGAGGATGTCGTCGAGATAAACGATAACCCGGCCTTCCGCGATTTGCCGTTCGAATATTTCGTTCATCATCGACTGAAACGTCGCCGGGGAATTCGTGAGTCCGAAGAACATGACCAGAGGTTCCCACAGGCCTCGGTTGGTCATAAATGCGGCCTTCTCTTCGTCGCCCTCTTTGATTCGAATGTTGTTGTATCCCCATCGCACATCCAGTTTAGTGAACCAAGTTGCCTTACGGAGCATGTGCATGATCTCGGAGATCAGCGGGATGGGGTAACGATTCTTTATGGTAAGTTCGTTCAACTTTCGATAATCCTGCACTGGCCGTAGTTTTCCGTCTTTTTTCTTCACGAAAAAGAACGGCGAAGCCCAAGGGGATTTAGAAGGTCGTATCCGTCCGGTTTCCAGGTGTTCCTTGATGAACGCGTCGAGTTCGCGTTGTTCCTTCGGGTTGAGCGGGATATTCCGCCCCTTCACAGGCTCTGCGCCGGGCTTGAGTTCGATAGCGTGGTCCCACTTCTTCCGTTCAGGGAGTTTATCGAATTCATCCTTCTCGAACACGCTGCGGTAGTCCCGCAGGTAGTGCTCTGGTACGTTGTCTTCCATGCGTCGTTCGCCTTTGCCTTCGTTGGCCGCCGCAGCAAGCCGAGTAGCCACACTGCCCATCGCACGTAATTGCGCCGCGTTTCGTTGCGGCATGGCGGTGTCGGGATATATCCGGGTTATAAAAATCCGGTCGCCTTCCTGCACGCCTTCTTGATCCTCTTCGGCCCATTGTTCGCTGAGGCGTTCGCGCTTGCAGCTGGCGGGGCACCGCGAGAATTTCAACTCGCCCTTCTGCCAATCGATCTCCGGGTTATGTTTCCGGAGCCAGTCGAATCCAATGATGACGTCGCTCTTCCCGGTGTCCGTGATGGCAAGAGAGCGAACTTCAACATGGTCTTGCACCTTGAGGCGCAGTCGTACGACGTGCGTGATTTCCCCCCCACGGTTGGGCGTTCCGTCCGCATTGTAGACGGGGACCGGTAAAGGTAAAGGCTCACGTTCAAATCCGCGCTCTTCCACCAATCGTTCGTGGATGAACCCCCCGGTGGCGCCGCTGTCCACCAAACCGGTCACTGCACAACCCCGTAAGTTATTGAGTTCTTCTAGGGTGACCGGAATCAGCATTGAATCGCCACCCATGGCTCGTACGAAAGCGGGGGGCTCCCGCAGACTGTCCAGCGCGTCCAGCGCCTCCGGTCGGTAGGCAGTAATAAGCCGGTCGACCAGTTCCTTCGTGACTTCGGCGTGCCTCTGCGGGTGGGCCCATCGGGTTACTGCTTCTTCACCCTCGAAGGGTCTGGCAATAATCCGGCTCAGCAGTCGTACTGAGCTTCCAACCGGGAGTCTTCGCCACTCTGCTTGCTTCGTACGTTCGCGTCTCGCTCTCCGCTTCTTGGAGCGAACAGAGGGAGCGTCCTCTCGTTTCCATTCGTTCGTATCTTCTTCTTCGCTTGCATTTGCCGCCTCATCGGTATCCGGAATAGATAGAAGTTCAAATCGATTCTGAGATGTAGCCGATACAGGTGAGTCGGGTATAGGGTTAGGTCGCGAGGGCGCAAGCTCTACTCGTGACCTTCCTGAAAATCCTCTGCCGCCTGTTCTTCTTTCAACAGGTCGGAATATATGGCGCGGAACTGGGGGTCCTTGGCCAGGCGGCGCGGGCAGTTGCGCGCTATGTGTCCTTCCTGCCCGCAATTGTAACAATTGGAGCGGTAGGTAGACGCGTTGCCTCTGCTGACCGTGCGGTCGATGTCCATAGGAGCAGCGTTGTTGTTGTTGGAGGAGGGGGTTGCGGCTGGACCGCTCGAATTCGAACTTCCCGGGTTATTCCCGGTATGGGTTGTCGGGTTATTCGTCGCCCCCTTCCACTCCGTACGGCGCTGGTAGTTATGGTGGTTATTCCCCGAGCTCTGGGCCGTATGCATCTTCGGGGTAGACACCTGTGTGTTGCCGTCCTGCAGACTCCCATCCATGACGAGGAATGCACGATGCACCCCGTCCATCTTGATGACTTGAGTCTTCCAATCTGCGTAGGTGATAGGCAGATTCCCTTGGCCGTACACGGACCGGATTACTTTCTCGTCGATACCCCGCTTTAGTAACCGAATGAGGGTGACCTCATCGTACGCCGCGGTTTTGTTGAGGGCATCCAATACGGTGAAGTACTCCGTCGCCGTGCTCTTCTTCTGACGCAAGCGTTCCATCTTGGCTTGAGCAATCTCGACCTGCACTCCTCCTTTGAACGCCTCGATGACCGCGAGTCGGAAATCCTCCCAGGTGGAGTACGACCCAGTCGCATCCTTCGTCTGCATGGCCAACACGACGTTGTTGGCCCACTGGGAGGCCGAGCCGTCCTTCATGTAGGACAGGGCGAAGGTTATCTTGCTGCTGTCCGCTCCATAAGCGGTGTTCCCGTGGAAGTTGAGCCAGCAGTCGGCCAGAAACTGGTCAACCTGCTCGGAGTCCCCTCCGAACATCCGGGGTGCTGCAACCCGGGGCTGTTTCGTGTTGAGCTTGACTTCCCCCCCCGCATGGAGGGATCCCTGCCCGAAGGTGGCGTGTGCCGAACTGAGGGCCACCATGGCTTCGGTGAGAAGGGCGTGCTGTGCGTTGCGTTCGCGGTTAAGCTCGTCAAGTTTCTGGTGCACCTGATCCAAGGAGTCCCCAAGACCCCTTAGCTGCCCCTGCAGCTCTCGGATTTCAACGTAACTCTGCGCAGCCTGGCGGTAGAGTAACCCGGTTCGTCCCTCGACAGAGTCGGCCTCGAAGGCCTCCGGCGTGGGCATAGTGAAAGCGGAGGGGTCACTCATCGTATCGTCCAGTCGAGTCGTCGGTAGATAGACACTATTCTTTTGTCAGCACAGAGCCTTAACTAGCAGGGTTACTGCGACGTAGGCGACTGGCGATACAAGAAGAGATAGGTTTGAGTAAATCCGATTAAGCTCTGGAGAATAGACTAGAATAGTGTAAAGAATACAGAGCTTGTATCTACTAGTTATATAAGAAATGACCTGGCAACGGTAACAGACAGAATATTAAGGAGTATACTGTGTAGGCAAGGATCGGAATATGTAGTCAAGCAATCGGGCGATCGAAGCAGAGAGGGGTGATGATAGGGAAAACAATCGGTAGTAACTGGAAATAGGAAATACCGGATGTGGACTGATGCGATAGTTGATCGTATCAATCAAGGTTGTTCGGGTTATCGACACAGGGGTATCGGGTTATTGGCATGGCTGCCCGGGTTATTGGTGTGGATGTCCGGGTTATTGGCGCGAGTGTATACAGTGGAAAGAGAATCATGACAGTTGCCAACACAATCCGGTAGTGTCACGGTAGTCACAGTCATATGACCCGTGACCATCCTGGACCTTCCGCTTGCCATGATCGTCGCTCAAAGATTGGCCAACAATCCGACAAGAGCCCCAAAATTCCAGAGATCAGCAGAGGTCCGCCAGACGTATCGCAAGACATTCAGAAGATCCCCTTTGCGACAGAGAAAAAATTGGACGCGGACGACTCTGCGTTGACGAGCAAGTTGCAATGGGCAAGCTTCATGAGACAAAGTGAATCTCTCACATCCCTTCCCGCTCCATGGGAAGCTTTTGGAGTTCTCCAGTCATGGCAGTCGGTCCAAGTACCACAACGTCTTCTCACCTAGTGTTGCCGCGGTCAGGTTCAGAACCGATTGCGAACCTGAACCGGACCTGAATCGGACCCAGGTTCAGGTTCAGTGGCTGTGCGGTTCGCTGAACCGAACCCGGGGTCCAGTTCAAGGTTCAGAAAATTTGAGAATCTTATGAACCTAGGCGAACCGGTCCGAACCTGGAGAAAATTCCCCCGTGGCCAGTTGAACTTGTGAGGAATAATACTATTATATGAGATCGGGCAGGTCATCTGAATCATAGTCTAAATCTATATTGTGTGCTGACCCCCACTTTGAACAAGTCAGACAAAATCCCTGGGACCATAGGCACTGTTGACGGGGTGATCTTGGGATTTTGGCGCACCCAGCTGCCTCTCGAGCAGCTTTCTGGGTTTGTCGGTGCATTAATGTATCTATGACCTCCTAAGTAATTCATGTTAGCCTTCGAAGGTATACCAAAAATATCCAAGGGCTGAACTGACCTCGAGAGGCTCGGGACTACACCCTTTGAAGGCAACAAAAAGTCCGCCGGGATGCGGGAATTGAACCACGTAAAGGTTGTCCAATCGGTAGGTGTCCGAATTGACGGTGTTAATTAATTCAACCAACATGCAGATACGGGAGCGTAATTCCAACGGCATTACACAACTCCACCGCTCAATGGGGACCCATTGCGGCCAGCATGTTGTCCCCTGACAATGAACTTCAGTTTCCAAACCAAGTACTACAAGGTAACATCGGATACATACAGCATTATCGCAGGTGTATGCAACGAGGGCTTGAAATCCAACAGAGTAGAACGCAGACTCGGAGAGTGGTAGGTCGGCCATCGGGGGTGCAGTTGGGCTACATAGTTGCAACGAAGGGAGTATTTATCCGATCACAAAAATGAGTTGATCTCATTAAATTGTCACATGGTCCTACACGTCTCTTGCTTGACCCACTTGCATCCACATCTTGTAATGCCTTTTTGTCCTCTTTCACGCGTCATTAAGCCTGAAAACATACTAATTCACTCGCCAGTAAACCTCGGAGGCTTTTTCGCCGGTGAACTATGTCAATTTCAAATTGAGCAAGGAGGACTGGACAAAAATCAAGAAGATGCATGAGGTTCTCCCGGTGTGTTATTTTCCAAGGCAACAAAAACTACTCTGTCCTTACATGATAATCAGGAGCCGGCGAAGATTCAGCAATCCTTCTCAAGTGCCAAGTACCCGACTGCCTCCTCCTCGAGTTTCTGCAGCAGTCGTGGCGGAACATGGCAGCAATCGACAAGTTTGCTGACATGAAAGATTCAATTGATTGCGGACTGAAGAATCTCGAGAAGTGGTATCACAAAACTGACGACACTGACGTCTACTTCATTTGCTTGGGTACGCCGGCTGGACACTAGGTGGACTCTATCTGACCATCTCTCCTGAAGCATTGTATCCGAACTATAAAACAGAATATGCTGAGCATCAGTGGGAACCCGAAGCCTTTATCGATGGAATGAACAAGTTAAAAGCCAAGGTTCAATTTTTTTTTGGTTGACACCTCGCAACTGTGCTAATTAATTTGTACTAGTTTGATGCGTATTATAAAACACCCACGGCCGAGCCCATTGATGGTGCAGAACCTGGTACGCTCCTATCTAGTCAATTTTCTTCTGTCGAGGGTAACAACACAACACAACAGACTCGGCGGCTGGAGCCGTTCAATACGGCCATTCGTGGATGCGTGCCGCGGTCAAAAATCGTCGTGCCGCAGACTCCACAAGGGTGGATCCTCGGCAAGAACTTAGAGCCTATCTTTTGGCACCACTCGAGACCATCGATGACGTTGTAGCATGGTGGGGTTTGCACTTTCTCTCAAATATGCTGGCACAATTTTTGACATATTTCCCAGACTCATTCGAACAATACCCTACTCTCTCGCGAATGGCGCGTGACTATCTAGCGATTCAAGGCTCTGCTACTGCCTCAGAGCGGTCGTTTTCCAATGGTTCACTCACGGCAACCCTCCGGCGTAACCGATTGTCGCCGGAAATGTTCGAAGCTCTGCAGATACTCAAAAGTGCGTACCGCAATGGGTATATAGAGGCATCGGAGGAGGCCAGCAGGCGTATGATTGACTTCTTGGACGTATTTGCCGGTGATCTTGATGATTTGGAGGATGCGACAGTGGCGTAGCGTCTGTAGCAATTTAATTTCGTGTTATTCTGGTGAAATGAACCGTGGGAAAAAAAATTGGTTCGAACCCGTTCGAACCGTGATTGAACCTGAACTGGACCCCATCGAACCGCGAACCTGGGTCCGGTTCGAGGTTCGGGGGCTTTGCTGAACCGGACCCGCGGTCCAGTTCAAGGTTCGGAAAATTCTGGCCTTGAACTGGACCGAACCGGACCGCGGCAACACTATTCTCACCCAATATACTGTTCCCGCCACTGGCTCTTGCAGGAGGCCGCGCTCGCCAGATTTCAGACTTGAAATTCCTTCCACACGAGATGAACTCCATCGAGCACAAATCCTCCAATGGATCTGCGCAACAAACTAACGAAAAAAACCAATAATCTCGAGACTGGAGCCCAAAGCTTGACACCCTCTTTTTGGGCACAGACCGCTTGCAGACCGCCATTTAAATTTCCTCATGTCTATTCTATCCAGCATTCCGCTCCGCTTGAAGTTTCTCCGAAGACCCTCAATTCTCGGAGGTGACTCATTAATCTTTGTTTCCGTGCGCATGAGGGAAAAGAGGATTCCCCGTTCTTGTTCCATTCCGCTGACCGACGACCGCCTTCCCAGCTCGGGCTTCTGTGCAAATGGTGAGTTGTGAGTTCCCGCGATGATGTGCTCCTATTTTATTCCTCTTCTGTCTCTCGTACCCATCGGGTCTTCTACCACTACTTTCCAAAGCCCCTTATCCTGGTTCCAGAAGCTACAGCGTTATATGAGACTGTAGATTCTCCCTTCGAGGCTCGACGACGCCCGTTTTTCTCACCATCACACCGCTTCGGCTCTTGCTCCAAACAGCGGGCGGACCTAACTGCCGGCGCTTTTTCCGCGTCATCCCTCCTGGCTGTTCTCCAGAACCTTCGGTAGATCCCATCCGGCGGAGCATGGGTCGCAGATTTCTGACATGCGCCTTATCGGCGTATCGCACAGAAGTTTTTTGCTTCCGTTGATGCCATTGGACCATGACCAGCGCTCCGACAAGCTTTTATGTAGGCTCTGCGTCTAGTGGACAGAGTGTTCGCGATGCTATTGCATCCTGTGCGTCGCCTTTTCTGTCTGCTCGTAATCTCCACCTGAACTTTCCCTGCAGACCGCCGGGCACAATATCTCGTTGCTGGTTCCACCGTAGCCTCGGTGTCCGACGATTCTGACCCCTTCTCCGACGAAGAGGCCGTGCTCGGGTTCGCGGAACAGGATAATATCGAGGAGGTCATCGAGGAGGAGGCTGCGAACGCAAGCAGCGATGCGGAGGGTTTTATCGGCGAGTTCGATTGGGATGATATGCCTTCGGAGAGGGCGGAGAGCCCGACCACACCGCGTGCCACTCTGCCGTTCTCACGAAAAGTCCTGCCCTCCCCGGGGCCACGACCCTTTAACGAAAGAAACGACTCGGAACGAACAGCACGAAACGAACGCACCCCACTCCTGCGCAAGACTATCTCCTTCACGGACGTGCCCCATCCCCGGCGGACGTCTACTGCGGCGAATGATACCCTCGCTGTGCCACTCGCCGGTTCATCTAATGGCCCAGCAGCGCTGCGACGCCGCTCCTCCGCCGCGTCGGCGCGGAGCATGAAATACAATTACGGAGGGCAGAGCACATTCGGGCAAACGGTGCGTCTAGATATCTACTACCTATTCGCGCCCCTTATCCTGGGCAGCTCTTCAACTCTATCGCCATTTTACTAGGCATTGGGATGCTGTCGGAGCCGCTCGCATTCGCATATGCGGGCTGGGGCACTGGCCTGGCGCTCATTATTTTCTACGGTTACATTAGCTGCTATACGTGCGTGGGACTACGCCGCGAAACTGACGCGACTGACGCGACTGACGCGACCCAACAGCGCCAAAATTCTCGCCGGTATAATCCTCTCAGACCCGCGGCTTCGCTCGTACGCCGATATCGGACGCAAGGCCTTTGGTCCGCGCTCGACGCTCATCATCAGCATACTGTTTTGCTTGGAGCTCTTTGCCGTCAGGTGCGTCGTCCGCCCCATACCCATCCTTGTGCTAAAAGTCCTGGAGCGTCATCCTTGTTACTTTGTACGCAGACTCTCTGCATTCTCTCATTCCGCGGTATTCATCCGACACGTACAAGCTTTGGGGAATCCTCATGTTCGTCTCCCCGATTTCTCTTCACTCACTTCGCTGACGTATATGTATGTCCTAGCCTGATTCCCACCGTCTTCCTTCCCCTGTCCCTCCTGAGCTACACCTCCATCCTCGGCATCCTGTCCACCATCCTCGTCGTGCTCGTCATCCTCATCGATGGCGTGTCCAAGACCGAGGCGCCGGGGAGCATATGGGACCCCGCCGAGACCTCTCTCGGTATTGACAACTATAACCACTTGGGAATCGCCTTTGGGCTGTTCATGGCCGGGGTACGTCCTGAGCCTCACTCGAGCGAACACTCTCCTAACCCTCCCTCTAGTTTTCCGGGCACGCGGTGATACCGTCGCTCGCGCGGGACATGGTCGACCCCAGCCAGTTTGGCAAGATGATAGATTGGGCTTTCGTGCGTCCTCCCTTTGTTTTAACGTCTTCCCCCCTCACTCATGCGCCATTTCTAGATCGTGGCGACGTCCATCTACACCCTCATCGCGTGCGCGGGATACCTCATGTTCGGCAATTCCGTCAGCGCGGAGGTGCGTGCTTTTCTTTCTACCTTCCCTTCCCTCCGACCCTCATCCTTTGCAGATCAGCGTGGACCTCCTTGCTACGCCAGGCTACAACGCGGCGCTTAACCAGGCGGCGTTGTGGATGCTCGTGCTCAGTCCCCTGTGCGCCTTTCCCCCCTCTCCCCTTTCCCTCTCCCTTGCTTGCTGACGCGCGCATGTACAGCTCGAAATTCGCGCTCACGACGCAGCCACTGAACACCGCGATCCAAATTCTACTAGGCATCGACAGCCCCATCGGCGCGCCGGAGGACCTCGAGGCCAAGCTCGCGGAACCGCATCGCGGGCGGCGGGTCTCGGTGAAGAGTGTGCTCGGGGTGGTGCAGCGCGTGGTCATGACGCTTCTGAGCGTCGCGGTGTCGATATGGGTGCCGGAGTTTAGCGCGGCGAGTGCGTGTCATTCTTTTCTTACTTCTTCCTTCCTTCCTTCACTCTATCACCCACCGCCTCCTTCTCCCGTTCGACTTGCACGCTTACAGAGCTAATACGCCCCCTCAGTGGCCTTCCTCGGCTCGTTTTCCGCTTTTGTGTTATGCGTCATCGGACCTATCGCTGGAAAAATCGCGCTCGAGCGCAAATGTGGGGTGTTTGATGGGTTTGTGCTGGTATTGGCTATTGTGATGGCGATTTGGGGGACGGGGGCGGCGTTCGCCGATGCTGCCTGAGGGCTTCAATCAGGGGCGACCTGAAACTTGCCTCACGCGTTCGTTGGCTGCGAGGTAGCCCACTCATTTAACTTACTTATATTTTGGGTTTCTGCAACAATATGTACCTTACAATGAGGGCTTACATAAACATTACCATTGAACAAGTTTCTGATGAGCGCTAGTTCCGATCGAGTATAGAGGTCATCAGATGGCGACAGGGCCATTCCTCAGGTATACAGAGGACATCCAATGGCGCGGAGCCTGACTGAGGTCTCGCTTTCCGAAATTGCCTTTTTCGTCGGGAGGAGGAGTGTTGTGTGGCTTTGTTTGCAGTCGAGGCCTACGCCATTTGATTCGACTCTTCGTTCGTCCCACCTCAATGCCACTTTTGTTTGCAGCTACACCGTGTCTAGTGGCCATAGAAGTCTGGAATCGCGATCTGAAAGCGACTGCAGGTTCGGCCAACGATAATCTTGTGTTTGCCCGCAATCATGGTGGCAGCTGGCACCCGGGGCCCCAGCCTCTCAGTCGTCAGCTCTAATCTACCTCGGGGTTTCCGCTCTACCCCCTCATGCTGCTATGTGCGAAATTGCGCGCCGGGCCCCCGTTTCTCGCTGCACTTTGCTGTACTAGGTTACATCGACCTTTCTCATTCCGCCGATGCCCAGTCCGGGGTGACCCACATTATGAAGCGTCGTTGCCATTGTCGCTCGCCGCGGCAAGCTGCGCCTGCCAATACCTCTTGTCAACTCTAATTAACTCAGCGCCATGACGAAACCAATATAAATCAAAGCGCGTTATAGTGAGTCCATACTTGGAATTCCTAAACCGGGAGCATGACATGGTCGTCCAGGCTCTGCAAGGTCATAATTATGGGTTCTCGGGACCCCGCAGCTCCCTTCGCGACGCGCTCGTTCGTCCCGGTCTGGCGCAATTCTGGCTGAATTAATGCCCCGAGGCCGTGCGCGACCCATGACCAGGCCACAAAATGAAAGAAGTCTGTGTTTTCCAGGCTTAAGATGATACAAATCCTTCAACTAACGCTCTACTGTACAGATTGGAACGCTCACACATCTCTCCCTTGTTCCCAGGCGAAACGGTGTCCAAACGCGCGCCCAGAGATTTCGCCTATCCTTGGAATTCTGACAGTGCTCCGTGCGCGCATTTTACCTTCCCCGATGATTCGCTTTGACACTGCACTGCCCTGACACAGATCGTCCGAGAAATGAATTGGTGCCAGCGCGGCCTTTGAATTTGCGCTTGGACCAGCGACTTCTTGGCGTATACTCTCTTCTTTTTCTGCTGAAAAGGAGATATGCTAATTAACCGCTGATCAGGTAGTGGGTACTCACCAATCTACCGACCTTGCTGGACCCTTAGTTTCTAGTCAGATCATCGTTTGGAGATTTTACGATGGATACAGTGACCCAACTGTTGTCGATTCGGACCTTGGAGTGTCGCACTCTGCACTCGGATACCGTCGTCCGAACCTCTCCGTCTTGCATTGTAAATCGGATCCACTTGAATCACGAGGGTGAGGATAATTCGCTTTCAAATTTAATGAAATAAACGAATCCAAGAATAATCAGAGTCCTCTGCGAGTCTCCCCGCGAGCGTCCTTCTGTGTTTCGACCTGACATTTATGTACGCATCTCTATATTACCTTTTGAAGTCGAACTAAACTCATCCAAGGCTGCGGTGGACTCGTCGAGGCTGACCCGCACTTCAGGCGCGTTTCGACGCGCTTCCGCGTTCTAATCGAATCTTCAAATGAATGTCGGACACCTGTCCTGGACAGCTCGCTCACGGTACGCGCCACCAGAAGTGCGCATGAGGGGTGAGTCCTTGAGCTTCATCTAACCTCGAATGAGTGCTGACTTGGTATAAAGGCGACGCCGTTTCTCCTCCATTCTCCAGCAATCCAGCTCTTCCTCACTCCTACAACCTACCTACCTCTCCAACGCTCCTCTCCAATGCGTTTCTCAGCAGCCACAGTCGCGGCCCTCGTCGCCGTCTTTGCTGTCTCGTCGGCCGCCCTTGCTGGCGACATTGACGACCACAAGGTGGGACATCTCTTTGCGTCGAAGATTTAAAATGATGCTGACTGCGATTTAGAAACAGAACTGCAGTCCTTGCCGCGTCGAGCACTCCTGCATCAAGGGTCGGTGCGTCGACAAGCAGATCTGCCCCGAAGGCCACTCCCTCAAGGGTGGTCTCTGTTGCCCGCCCATCTATGCACGCGGCGATGATGGGCACGGCGGCAAGGGCAAGGGCAACGACCACGGCCACGGCCACGACCACGGCAAAGGGGGGAAGGATCATGACCACGACAAAGATCACGATCACGACCACGGCAAAGGCGGGAAGGACCACTACCGCCGCGGGGACGATGGGTACGGTGGTGACAAGGGCGGTGACCACAACAAGGGCGGGGATCACAACAAAGGCGGAGATCACGACCACGGTGACCACGGTGACCACGGTGACCATGGAAAGCACGGGAAGGGTGGAGAGAAGGGCGGGAAGGGTGGACACTACGGGCGGGGTGACGGCGGGTACGGGGGCGGGAAGGGCGGCGACCACCAGAAGGGCGGTGACCACAACAAGGGTGGGGACCACAACAAGGGCGGCGACCATAACAAGGGCGGCGACCACGGGGAGCACGGGAAGGGAGGAGACAAGGGCGGGCACTACCGTCGCGGCGACGATGGTTATGGTGGCGGGAAGGGCGATGATCACAACAAAGGCGGGGATCACAACAAGGGTGGGGACCACAACAAGGGCGGTGACCACAACAAGGGCGGGGACCACGGGGAGCACGGGAAGGGAGGAGAGAAGGGCGGGAATGGCGGCCACTACGGGCGCGGTGATGGCGGGTACGGCGGAGGCAACGACCACGACCACAACAAGGGCGGGGATCACGACCACGGCGACCACGGAGAGCACGGGAAGGGAGGAGAGAAGGGCGGGAAGGGCGGGCACTACGGCCGCGGTGACGGCGGGTACGGCGGAGGCAACGACCACAACAAGGGAGGTCAGCACGGTGGCCACGGCGACCACGGCGACCACGGCGACCACGGCAACCACGGAGAGCACGGGAAGGGAGGAGAGAAAGGCGGGAAGGGCGGGCACTACGGCCGCGGTGACGGCGGGTACGGTGGAGGCAACGACCACAACAATGGAGGTCAGCACGGTGGCGACCACGGCGACCACGGCAACCACGGTGACCATGGACAGCACGGCAAGGGAGGAGAGAAGGGCGGGAAGGGCGGGCACTACGGGCGCGGTGACGGCGGGTACGGCGGAGGCAACGACCACGACCACCAGAAGGGCGGTGACCACAACAAGGGCGGTGACCACAACAAAGGCGGTGACCACAACAAGGGTGGGGACCACAACAAAGGAGGCTATGGATGGTAAATTCTCACACCGTCGCACTCCTTGCGCCTTTCCACATCCCTCGCTTGCCTTATCTTGTATTAATCGGTATCTTCCTCGCTGTACTTATGCTGTACTTGTATTAAATTATTGACGCGTCTTCAACTCGAATGAACTGCCTTCCTCATACCTGTCAGAACTCGGAGAGATTCAAGATTGTCTTCGCGCAAGATATTTTGCAGTTGAACTTGACCATTTACAGCACTCATGTCCGTTGTACACTTATCTACTGAACTAGTGCCCTCTCTGAGCGCCAACTTGCTTCCTCTTGAAATTACCTTTTTCGTAAGCTCGGCGTTCAGTTCTTTGGTTGTGCTTGGATCCGAGGCTGACGCACTTCCCCATTGGGCACGGCTAAGCTCTACAATGCCGCCCACATCGTTCCACGACTTCGAGCTGCAAGCCAGCTCTACCTTGCGATTCTTCTTGAATGGAACCCCGATAGTGCTCGACGGAAACTCGTTTCACCCCGATTCGACGCTCCTAGACTTCATTCGCTCTCAAGGCCAAGGATTTACCGGCACCAAGTTGGGATGCGGGGAAGGCGGGTGCGGTGCATGCACTGTGGTGATACAATCCCGCGATCCCGCGACGCAACAGATTCAGTGCGCTCTTCCTCACCGCTAATGTATCGGCACTTATCCAGTGCTCAAGACATCTCGCCGTTAATGCGTGTCTCGCACCTATCATCTCTGTCGACGGGAAGCATGTGATCACGGTCGAGGGAGTCGGCAACCAGGAGAACCCGCACCCTATCCAGGAACGCCTCTACAAGCTAAGCGGTTCGCAATGTGGGTTTTGCACGCCAGGTAATTGGTTCGGTTCCCTTATCACGAATAGACGGTCACTGACGATACCAGGTATCATAATGTCGTTGTACGCAATGGTCCGCAACGCCGCCTACCGCGGGTCCCTGTCGACCGCCGATGTAGAGCTGGACGGCGTCTTGGATGGAAACCTATGCCGATGTACCGGCTATAAACCAATTCTAGATGCCGCAAAAACATTCGTGGGGGAGTATGCAGGAAAGCTGGCCAGCGATGGTTTGTTTCATTTACCTCTTATTGATTTGCATTCACCAAAGGCGCAGACTCTATTGTTCCGATTAACTTTGAGGCAGCGAATCTCGACCATGACGACTGCTGCTCCAACCCAGGTAAAGTCGATAAGAAATTTGAGCCGAGTAATCAATCATCTGACATACCACAGCGCCGAGTGTCAAAGGGTGCGGACGCGCAGACTGTTGCCAGTTGTCTGGAGAATCGGATCCACCGACTTCATCAAAGTTCCCGCGGTTCAAACTAAAGCCGTATAAAGTTGGCACGGAGCTCATTTTCCCGCCCTCCCTCACGAAACAGACCCTTTCCCCTCTCAAATTTGGCTCTCCGACCCGACAATGGTTACGACCCACCACTCTCTCCGAACTGCTCGCGATCAAAGCCCAATATCCAGATGCCAAGCTCGTGGGCGGCTCGACCGAAATTCAAATCGAGGTCAAGCTCAAAGCTGCTGCATATCCCGTGTCGGTATTTGTTTCCGACATCGCAGAGTTGCGCGGTGTCTGGCCGCCAACATCCACCCGCCGCACCTTCGAGTTTGGCGCCAATCTCTCGCTCGCAGAGCTCGAGGCCGCGTGCAAGCAGCTTGTCTCCGAGCTCGATCCGCGCCTCAGCGGCCCCATCGAGGCGGTGAAAACCCAGCTGCGGTACTTTGCTGGGCTGCAGATTCGGAACGTCGCGTCTGTGGGCGGCAACATCGCGACGGCGAGCCCAATATCGGATTTGAATCCCGTTTGGGTCGCCATCGGTGCAAGGGTCCTCGCAGCCAGCCCGGATCCGGAGAAGGCCCAGTTCGAGCTCCCGTTGGCTGACTTCTTTACCGGATACCGTAAGACCACTTTACCGCGCGACGCGGTTATCGTGAAGATTATTATTCCTCTCAATGAATCGGCTGATAGAGAGGTTGTGCGAGCGTACAAGCAGGTTGACAGCTTTTTAACGTCGTGTTAAGATTGGTCAAACTGAACATTCACAGGCAAAAAGGAGAGACGACGACATTGCTATCGTCACGGCCTGTTTCTCGATGCGCATTACACCGACCGGGAAAATCTCACACGCCCGTTTGGCGTACGGGGGAATGGGGTAACTATCCTTTCCGAGCGTTTGATGTCGAAGCTGACTGCCGCAGTCCAACCGTTGTCTCAGCAGTGAAAACTCAAGATATTCTCATCGGTCCGTGCTTCGATTGATGTTGTTACGTGAGCTGAGATCTTCCCTGCTAGGAAAACCGTTCTCTTCGAAGACGCTAGAGGAAGCGCTGGAAGTGCTGGGCGCCGAGGTACATCTTCCGTTCAACGTCCCCGGTGGAATGGCCTCGTATCGCAAGACCCTCGCCCTCAGCTTCTTCTTCAAGTTCTGGAATACAGTCGGCAGCGAAATCAACTTGTCTCCCGAACTTTTGCCGTCCCAAACGGACTTGGAGGACATCACCAATATCATCCACCGCCAACTGAGCACCGGGAAGCGCGATAATAGCGATCCCTACGCGCAAGAAGTCGTCGGCCGACAAGAGCCGCACCTATCGGGGCTTCTGCAGGCGACTGGCGAGGCGGTCTATGTCGACGACATGCCTAAGGTTGGGAACGAGCTATACGGCGGCCTCGTCCTGTCGTCGCGTGCCCATGCCAAGATACTGTCTGTTGACGCCTCAGCGGCGCTCGAGATGGAGGGTGTGGTTGATTTCGTCAGTCATGTGGACCTTCCCAGCGAGCGCGCCAACTGGTGGGGCGGCACCGCGATGGACGAAGAGTTCTTTGCTTCGTCGGAAGTGGTTGCGCATGGCCAACCCATCGGAATGATTCTTGCGCAGACAAAGATTCTTGCTCAGAAGGCTGCGCGGGCGGTCCGTGTCGAATATGAGGATCTGCCGCGCATCATGACGATCGAAGAGGCCATCGAACAGCAATCTTTCCATCCTACGTACGACCGGTGGATTAAGCGCGGAAGACCGATTGAGGAAGCACTGGCGTCTTCGGAGCATGTGCTCGAGGGCAGGACTCGAATGGGCGGACAGGTATGTTTTTCTTTGCCCATCACCCTGGGTATGTTTGCTGACTTGCGGTCTTAACAAAAGGAGCATTTTTATCTAGAAACCATGAGTTGCCTGGTGTTAGTCGTCTGCATCCCGTACCCATTCCCCCTGATTCTTTGTTGACAGGGTCCCCAAGCTTGAGAATGGCGAATTGGAGATCTATTCGTCCACGCAAAGTCTGGCGGACGCCCAACGCTGGGCGTCTGTGGCCACCGGTGTACCTCGGAATCGAATTGTAGCTCGTGCTAAGCGACTCGGAGGAGGCTTCGGAGGGAAAGAAACGAGAAGCTCCCACGTACGTCCCTCCCTTTCACTTTGTATCTCGGTTTTATGTGCGTATAGCTCACGGCAATGGCTGCTGTTGCGGCCAAGAAGACGCGCCGCCCTGTCCGCATCATGCTGGATCGCCAGGAGGATATTATGATTAGTGGCCAACGCCACCCCTGCCTCGCAGACTGGAAAGTCGGATTTACCTCGGAAGGCAAGCTTCAAGCCTTGAGTACCGAGTGAGCGGGTTTCCTTGGATTCATGTCTCGCAATTATCTCACCATCCAGGTTCTATTGCAATGCCGGGCATTCCATCGACATCAGTGGCGGTGTCAGTGACCGAGCGCTTTCGCACTTGGAGAATTGGTTCGTCTGTCTTGCCGTATTATTCCTGTGCTGACCTTTTCCCCAGCTATTTCATACCAGATGTCGATGTCCATGGCCGCTGTTGCAAAACTAACACTGTCAGCAACACCGCCTTTCGCGGTAAATATTTTCCCGTTCGATGGTTGGCTAGAGAACTCTAATATAATCTCAAACCTTTAAGGTTTCGGTGGTCCACAGTAGGTCGTCGATACTTTCTTCTACTTCTAGTCTAGACCTTTTCCCAGAGGAATGCTTGTTGCGGAGCACTACATCGAGGCAATTGCTCACAAGCTTGACCTGGACATCGATCACGTCCGGCAGGTCCGAACATTTGATTTCTTCCGACGCTGGTCACTGACGTTTTTTTTCGGATAGATCAACCTGTACAAGGAGGCGGAAAAAACGCCATATCACCAAAAGGTTCTCGATTGGCATGTCCCTAGATTGGTAGCTAATTCCAAGACGTTATTTAAACGTACCCACTAACCCGTCTCTAGCTGAGTGACTGCCGAAGAGAAAGCCGTTATGATGAGCGCCGTGGGGAGGTTGATCGTTTCAACAAAGAGCATAAATGGAGGAAGCGTGGTATTGTATTGGTCCCCACGAAGTTCGGGGTACGTGGTTCTCCAGTATTACTGTCCTATCGCTGATCCGGGTATCTTTCGCAGCTTGCATTCGGAGTCAAAGGTCGGCAAAATAGAATAGCTAATAGAAATTTTTAACGCGCTTGTTTCAGCGATGAACCAAGGATCTGCCCTGGTTCACGTCTATATGGATGGCAGTATGTTCATTCCTCCTTTCTAGCCACCTATCCACATAGAACTCTCTTAGGTGTCCTTGTCGCACATGGGGGTGTCGAGGTAATTTTTTACTTCCTTTTAAATTTGTGACCAAGCTCAACATCGAACTAGATGGGTCAGGGATTGTACACCAAGTATGTGATGCTTGATCTCCTGCCGCCGCCACATCTCACTGCTACCCTGTAGATGTTGTCAGATTGCTGCTCAGGAACTCCGGGTGCCGTTGTCGGGCGTCTTCACTTCGGAGTCAGCAACAAACACTGTACCGAACACGGTGCCGACTGCGGCATCCGCGGGCAGCGAGTGGGTACTGTTGGTTGGTTTCTAAAAGTGGCTCTCATCTTCCCTCAGCCTCAATGGCTATGCAGTCTTCAATGCGTGTGCGGAGATCAACAAGCGCTTGGAGCCGTATCGCCAGAAATTCGGACCTGACGCTACGCTTGCTGCGTTAGCCGCCGCAGCTTGGGGCGATCGCGTTTCGTTGAGTGCAACTGGCCATCACGCAACTCCGACGCTAGGGTATGAGTGGAAGTACGTCGGCTGCGTTTAAATTTGAGGGTGTTTACTCATCGGACACTCTAGCAACCAGAATGAAAGTGGGAATTTGTTCCATTACTTTACCCAGGGAGTCTGTGCGACGGAGGTGGAAGTTGATACACTTACCGGGGACCACACTGTTCTGCGCGTTGATATTAACATGGACGTTGGGAAGGTGAGTTCAGCGCCAGTGATACGCGATGACGGACTGACCGCCGAGGAACTTAAGTCTCTGAACCCAGCCATTGATTACGGCCAGATGTTTGAGTTTTTTTTGCGCCTCATTGTTGGATGCTAACGGCTTGTTAGTGAAGGGGCATTCATCCAAGGGCAAGGTCTCTGCACGATTGAAGAAAGTCTCTGGTTGCGTCAGAACGGAGCTATCTTCACTACAGGACCAGGTAATCAGTGTTCTTTTTCTGCACTCGTTACCCGTTACCCAGATTTATCATTGTCTTATAATAGGCGCATACAAGCTCCCCGGCTTCAGTGACATCCCGCAGACATTCAACGTGAGTCTCCTCCGGGACGCAGAATGGCCGAATCTCGGGTCGATCAAGGCTAGCAAGGGCGTCGGCGAGCCGCCGTTGTTCCTTGGGTGCTCCGTCGCGCTCGCCATTCGCTACGCGTTGAAGTCTGCCCGAGCGGATGTGGGAGTGAAAGAGATGCAGGATTTCAGGCTGCCTCTCACGAGTGAACGCATCAGACTTGCGTGTGGAGATTTCTTGGTCAGACAAGGGCGAGTGGAGGCGAAAAATGAAGAGAAGGACTTTTTTGTTCAGATTTAGTGGATACATGAGTGTGCGTGTACTTTAACCCCGCGTTGTACTATCAGTATAGAACACTTCAAACGGTCCTCGTCTTTCTTTTTAGACCTGTAAAACTGCATCGGGAAGAGTGCTCCTGATCTCCTCCGCGATTTTCGTCACGCTTGTGACTTCGTCCTTTCCTTTCAATCTTTGCCGCCGGTGGACTCGACTCGCAGATTTTGAGTCTCCACACTTCTAACACTAGCAGCGGATTCAACGATATCGATTAACATATAGCAGAATTGGCGCCCCGCAGCACTCTTGCATAAAATTCCGCCTGTCTGTCAAGTTTCTAAATTCCGCTTTTAGAGACCTCAACCCAACTCCCTGGAACATCACCGCACAAACTGCCGAGAAGCTATTCGATATCCAGTCCTCACCGCAAGCGCTCAATAGGTCGGCATTTTATAGAACAATTATATTTCCTCAGGCCGGCGGTGTATGCAGTCCTTCGCATGGCACTTACTCGTTCGACTTTAAAAATCACCCAACTTCGAACTCAGTCCAAACGATACATCTTCGGCGCCCATATTCCGCTTCTTGCGGTGATAGCACTTGTTGGCTGAATCTCGTGCAACTCGAGGCCACATTTATCACAGTCTGGCGCCTATAAATTAGCGCCAGTCTGGCGCCCATAAATGGCACCTCCATGGCATCCTTCCGAAGCATTCCCCTTGCTTTCACCCACCTTACCGTTTGAAAAATGACTTCACATTCATCCATCGCAAACTCTGGGGTTTCGAGTCGATTAGGGCCTATCTGGGAAGGAATCGAAAAGAGCGACATATCTGACCGGGAGAAGGAAATGGACGAAATTACCGACACCGCGAGTCCGTGATTTACCCAATGTCTGGCTCGAAGCACTTACTCATCTCGACCATCCAGAACTCGTTGTTAACAAAGCCGAAGCGTCTTCCTCCGACGGTCTTATTGGCTGGGGCAAAGACGTGGCTGCCGACCCGGACGTGAAATCGGCTGCGAAGGCCGTCGGTAAAGCGATTGTCGACGGGGTCCCAGCTTTCATGAAAGTGTTGGAAGCTGTGACCGATGTCCATCCGTTTCTCAAGGGTACGCACGTCTTGTCTGGTCAGCTTCGCTCACCAACGAAAACCCCCGTAGCCGTCTATCTCCCATTCAAGCAGATATATCATCAGTGGGTTCTTGAAAGCGCCCCGACTCCGCTGATCGATTGTTCTTCTTCTTTTTGACCAGGGAGACTCAGCGTCGGGACAATGATCAAAGAAGGACCAAACTCTTCGCAACTCTGAAGGACACAATACTTGTTTTATTGGAGTATGCAACATCTTCGCCTTCAAATGCGGAGAAGGTTGCTGATAGCGATACCAGGCTCGAGGATATCGGCCAAGAGGGTACTCGGAAAGCCCCGAAGGATGAACCCGGGCTCCTCGACAGTCTGAAATCAATCTGCAAAAAGTTGGAGAAGGAGATTAAGGAATGCTACAATGGTAAGCTCTGATTTCTGTTATGTACAGGCTCTGACGGGGACTCCGTTGAAAAGTCGTCGATGCCCAGAAGAAGTGTTCGTTCGGGATGAAGTTCATCAAAGCCGTCAGTTGGAACGAAAAATTGGTTTCATATGCTGTTCTTTTCCAACAAAGACGCGAAGAGTTGCAGTTTGCGTTCAGCATGAAGACCCTGAGTATTGTGGATCAGACACGTTTGGAGTGCGTCTGGATATCTTCTAATCTTTTGTATAATAACTGACCACCGGATAGTATCAAAGAAATCAAAGAGTCGGTACCGCGCTCCGTTCTCCGCTAAAGTCTGCTGATGACGTTTATGTAGGACGATGATGCAACTGTTCGCGACAATGCTGACGCCGCAGGAAAAGGCTATCGAGCTCTGGCTCAAACAAAATGGTGGCGACAAGGCCGTGCTCGCTTCAGACAAAAAATGTGCCGAGCTGGTCAGGTACGAGGCGAAGTTGGCATCCAGTGGCCAGGCCGTCGCGTTAAAGGGCGAGGAAGACGTAAAGAAAAGTGAAGCCAGGGCGATCGCAAACCTGAAGAAAGAGTATCGCGAGGATGTCGAAGTCATCATAAAGGAAAACTTCGAAAGTTTCTCGAAGAGTTTTGACATGGGCCTGGATAACTTGAAAAAGGATCTCGGGAAGAAAATAGTTCATCAAGGGGATCGGGTGATCCGGCATCTGAACCGTGGTCCTCATAGCAGAATCAAGGATAATGTAAGAATATCGTGCCGTTTTAACCATGCTTATTCAATTTTAGATGATGTTCCACGTTTGGAAGGATCAGGTCGGTCAATATCTTTCTGAATTGTTCGTGTGTTTGAGCCTTGTACAGGGATGGAAGGGCAGTGCAAAAACCCGCTCTTTGGTGTTGGCTATCCGTGATTATTTCGTGGAGCGTGTGGAACACTCACATAACCGTGACAAACTGGTCATAACTCAGAGAGAATTTTCGAGGCGACCAAATACCCCAGGCTCCAGGGAAGATCAGGACGACGAGGACGATCCTGCGGCAGATTTGAGTGTCGAATTACCGGATGACTGGGCAACGGGATACCTTCAGGTACGACGCCTCCACTATTTGCAACGTCAGTTGAGTCTACCTCGAACTCCCTGCCCGATCGACTCACCATTTTCATTTAGAGGTCATGGATCCAGACTGCTCAGGCTTCACCACCATATCCGAAATTAATGCCTTTACGTACGCTCGCCCGGCGGAATGGAGGTGCGTTCCGCAGCGCTATTTACCAACACTTAGTCACCATCAACTCAGTCTGCCGCGATGGATCTCCTACTGGGCGATAGGCTGGCAAATTTCGGCAACCGAATACTGCATCGAAATCGAGGAATTGTATTCACAGATTTTCTTGCTACAGAAGAGGATCGCCATCCAGATGCCGGGCAACAACAGATATGTCAACGAATACATCCACTATACCTGGCGATATGTCACAGCCTTAACGTCGTCCATTGACCGTTATGATTCTCCATCCATGACGTTGGAGGGAAAATTCAAGGATTATGTTGATTCTCAAGAGAAGGATATCAAGGAGGGGTTGGAGAAAATCCAATACAAAATCGATAATGCGGACACGATCACGTCGATTCTTCATGGCAAGCAAATCGAACAGGTACTTTATCTACCATTCCACATTTTTTCCCCTCTGAGTATTCCACAGTCGGTGCTGGTCCTTTTAACGTTGCTCCTGAGACGGCATCTGGCCAAGATTTACCTTTGCTTGACAACGGAGATTGACGAGCGAGAATTGGACGATGCATCGGTAAATTACTCGAAATTGCATCGTATTGAACCTGAGATCTTCAGTGTAGACCGCTATTACCGTTGTCATCAACGTGGTATGGCTGCGTTTCTGCGACTTGAAAGGCAAGTGCTCGGATTTGATCCACAACGAGCCGCCTAATTATTGATGGTCGGCTAGAACACTTTCTACATCAGCGAGTCGAGTTGAAGCAAACATTTGACTGGTATTCATGTGGACTGGTGCGTTACATTTTGCTCCTTCCATTTCAACTCAATATTCCTCTAGTTCAAAAACTATCGCGAGTGGGACGACGTGTCGAACACAAAGTATTTCAGAGCCAGTGATATGTCGGTTTGGACCTCTAGCTATACCATTCGCGAGTTGGATGCTACCGAATTAGCCGGGATCCTGGTCTACACTGACGATCCAGACTCGAAATCCGAGGGACTTTTATCTCCGACAGTACCGTTGAGGTGTGTTCTGCCCAATTTAATGATGTTTCAATTCTCTTCCCGCTCAATGCATATCCATAGTCCGCTTCTCCCTGTCGCCGATGAAACCTCGACTCTCACATTCACGAGGTCCGCATCCTCCTGACAACGGGTTCATCGTGGTATTGATATGATTTTCCTAGTGCGGAACTAACAGGGGCTACTTCTGATCGTGAAGTCAGGTAAGGGATTCGATACATGTAAATAAAGCCAGGGCGACTCATTAATGCAGCCCGAGTTCGCCAGATTGCTCCGCTGAAGTGTCTATGTGCGTGTCCTTCCTTCAACTGATGTTCTTTAATTCTGAGCCGTTTTTATTTGTAGCGCTGGAGCCTGGTATGGTTGGCACTGGACAGAAACCGAAAAGCCATTTCAAGGCATGAGGCGTCTCGACTTGACATGCGAAACTGGAGCGACCAACTCTGACTCGACTATATTCTCTGGGACTGGGATTACCCCGGACGGCTGGCCATGGAAACTCAGCGGAACGCTGAGCCGAGCGGACCAACCTCCCGGCACCGCAAAGCTCGACTTGGAGCGTTATTTCGAAGACCACGGGACCCGCGTTCACTATCTCGGGACCTTCCTCGAGAATCGAGAAGTCATGACTGGAACGTTCGAAGGAAAAGAGGATTCCGCCTTCAAGGGCTGGTTTCTGTTCAAGAAGGTTCCAATGTCCGCTATCATGTGTTCCCGGCCCTTTGTAGCGGAGCTGAGTACCCGGGAGCTGTGGTCTTTCGCTTACAGCGCGGTGGTAAATAATCTTCGGCGAAAAAAACTCGCTATGCCATACCTATATGAGCGTATGGTATTGATACGGCGTGCGGTGGAACTCATCACCAGGAAAACAAACGATAACGACGACGCAGAGTTGTCGAGTTTGACAAAAGACTTTTCCGTAGAGGAGATGTCAGAGTTACATAAACTGTACGCATCTCCTGTCCTCTTTCTACACCAACTTATCCGTGTCCAGGGCCCTCTCGAGAATCTCTGCACAGAGAGAATTCCTGTGTGTATCTTCCATCACCACACTCGTCCCCTGTATTTACGGACCTCCCAATAGTTCAGGAATTTGGCATGGTTGGCATTGGACCGAAACCCGAAAGCCACTTTCCCCGATGGAGACCTTCAACCTCGAGTGCAGAAACACAGACCCTAGATCCTCCTCCGGGTATACCAGGGTATACGGAAACGGGGTTGCATTCGACAACAAATCTTGGACCCTCAGTTTCGGCGGGTTGACTCACGGGCCTGGCGAAGGTTTGACCCTCGAATTCGTCCGTTACTACGATGGAATTTGGACCGATTATAACGGCCTCTTCGAGCCCAAACAAGGAACCGTTACTGGAACCTTCGGTAACAACCATGACAATGGCCGGTTTCTCCTCAAGAAAGTTGCAGTGTCCGCCATTATGTGCTCGCGGCCGCTGGAGACTGCAGCGCTCTCGCAGAAGAACCTCATTTCCTTCGCCTGCCAGGCTACGCTGGATGGCATCCGACGGAAGAATCTCACTCCACGGTATTTATATAACCGAATGATCCACATGCGCAAAATTATGGAGCTCATTTGGAAGCATGATACCTTGAACGACGCCGAAATGCAGGAGTACTCAAATCTCATCAAAGCCTTTGCCGTCGAGGAAATATCAGAGGTTTGGAAATTATACCTGTGGTACCATCGCGTCGATATGCACCATCCGTAAGCCTTTTCTGGCAGAGCAATTATGTCACTGACCACCTCACCAGGAACGCTTACTGTGATGTGTGCGCAGATCATATGCGCCGAACCAGAGTCGTTTGCTTGGAGTGTAGTAGTGCCGAGAAGGCCGAGGACAGCGTCGATTTGTGTGCCAAGCTTACCTGCCTTGGGACATCCACCCTTCCCAGACGCACAGACGTGACCCACCTACCGTCTCACCTCATGATGAAGCTCCGTGACTACTTCTTGCTCAAAGACTACTTTCTGTTCAAACAACAGGCGACGCAGGCGTTGGAATCTGCTCAGGCCCTGTACAAGGACCTGGGTGAGAACCATAAGTCCCCCACGCCACCAATTATCGCTGCAGATATCCCCAAAGAATCCGACACGGACGCGCCGACGTCTGGAGGCCAAGAGCAGGTGGACATGTCGGAGAATGCCGCGTTGGAGATCATCATAACTCCTGCGCCCGACGCCGGTGCCGATACGGCTCCCGATAATAAATCAGCGAATGCGTCGGAAGCCACGGACGACGGTGCACCGAAGTGTACCGTCTGCAAAGATCGTGTAACGACACCGTGTTGGTACTGTATCGAGTGCAAAGGTATTTAAACTTCCAACTCGCTCGCTCCGACTCTTCAATGCTAACCTCATTTCCTCAGTTAATTATGCCGACTCCCTGGACACCTGGGTGTGCGAAAGCTGCGAGAAGACAATCGACGACATGTCTCCTTGGGATTTCTTGAAGCGTCAACAGGCAGAAGTTCGAGCGGCTGATGGACACAATGTCTTGCATCGCCTAGTTCGCTTCGTCGGCACCGCACCGTCGGAGGCCAAGGACGGCGTCGTAGTCAACAAAGACCCGTCGATCCTTCTGATACACTGGGAACGTATGCAGCAGGGCATGGAGGCGCTCGTCGTCGAAAGGCTTGATCATGATAAACGTATGGGAGAGGTGGAATCGCGGTTGGAACAGATAGAATCGCGACTGGAAGGGGTGGACTCACGACTGGAAGCGGTGGACTCGCGACTGGAAGCGGTGGACTCGCGACTGGAACAAATGGACTCGCGACTGGAACGTATCTTGAACATTTTGACGGCCTCGCAGACAAACTAGTCTCCCTTTTGACCTCTAAGTATTTACTGACGAATACTGTTGAATTATTTATTTTGGTTGAATTTGAATCGAACTCTGAAAACTCAACCAAAAGGCTCATTGGAGCGCTTCGACCTCGGCCAATGGAATGAAAAAGCTCCAATCCCGAACCACACCTGGGGCACGTTCATCAATCCCGTTTTCCCGAGGCTCCACAGTTCGTGCGACAGAAATTTCTTGGCAGTCAAAGCCGCTCAGATGACAAAGCGAGGGATATGCGGGGAATTCAAGTTGATGCCTTTACGTAGCTCTAGATATTCGTACCCCATGTTATGTGGACTCTGATACCAGATTGGTGGGTTTCATTGTACTCCAAGTTCGTTGCGATTAAATTTAAATGCTATCTGTGCTTTGTAAATGACAAATCACCTGGTGCAACCGACCTAAGTACTCTCGAAGACAGAGTTAGATCCCCGGCGAGGCTACCTGCTCAAGGGACATCTATAGGTCTATGATGCACCTGGAATATGCGTAAGACGCGGCTTGTCGTGGTCCATGCCGAGGATTTGCCGGGCTAGCCGGTCGGCCGTCACAAATGCAATTTTCTCACGGTACGAGTTCAGATTGAGCTCGGGCACAGGACACGAAAGTGCCACTCGGAAGAGTACCAGGCTACCTAATCAAGATTGATACTTTCTATTTGTGAAGTCTCATATGAGTGAAACTAAATCTGTACTGGGTTGCTAGTTAGCTGCCGTCGATGCGAGCCATTTTGCAGTGGCCATTTTGCAGTGGCCTAAACGATTTCCGTTCGAGCCAAACACACAACATTTGGGATTTTTCATAAGGCTCCGGCCTCCAATTGCCTCTCGAGAACAAGTGTGTATCCAGCCGAAAGTCCATGACGATCCGAACATCGGCACGATTTGATGAACCGGTCGCTCAACAGGAAAATGTTCAATTGGAAATCAGGAGCCATCTTGAAATTTCATGAGCCACATAGCAATCTTTTGCAATCTTTTGCAATAATAAATCATGTACCTCGTTTGATCACACAGGGGGTAAAGACCCAGGCAATTATTGTGTGCCTTAAATGCACATCCCTCGCAGATATCAATCCACCAGACAAAAATGGTGTGAAAACAGTTCAATAATCCTTCTTTGCTACACAAAGAAGGGACAAAGGCTAAACAAAGGGCAGGTGTGATTTTCCCTGTACCGGGAATCCTGCCCTGCTCATTGTCTACCCTTTGTCTGTCCTTTGTCTAACAAAGAACGGTCACCACTGCTTTGTTAACACTGAACATTGACAAGGAATGTGCGTCGGACGTGCATTTAAGGTACACAATATTCGTGTACCTGGGTTTTCGCGATCCATCAAAATCTTCCCAAATTGAGTTCCAGCGGCGTAAGTTTCTCTTGAGAACTGCGCTCCGAGGGTTAGAAGAGAAAGTAGGGAGTTTCACGGCTTCGAAGGCTTACCAGCAAATATTGTTCGACTTCCCAGAACAGCCCGAAGATTTTTTTTGAATCTCACAAATATAAGGGCGCTGATTGGTGCGCTTACAATCTCCATTTGGGAAATGACTTTTTCTGACTGAATGTGAACTCCGAATCTCTCCGTCGTCGAGTCACCCAAAAGGTGGGGACCGGCACCGCCCATGATTGATCTGGCAGGTTTGGTGTTGTTTGGTTCGCAGGGGCGGTCGGTTCCCGTTTTGTAACGTTTATAACTCTGTGCAGGGGACCTCTAAAAAAAAAGTGAATTGGCAGTCGGTCATAGAATTGAGTCTAGAACATACCTAAGAAGAGAAATCCATTTTTTATGCTAAATAGGCAAACTGGCCCCCAAATATGTGAGAGAGGTGTGAATATTGCGCGTGTGACAAACTATTTTAGCGATTGGGCTTCTTAACTTTGTTGAGGGTTTAGTTCTGAAGATATTTTCCCTAGAAATCGGAAAGATTCAGGCCACCGCCCAATAGTTATAACATTTATTTCTTTAATCACTGAAACGGTGAGAAAATAGTGATTTGCCGGGAAGAGAATTGTTAATTTAGATAGGCCTTCAGCCCACAAAGACTACATAACCCACTAGAAGTCTCTGGACCTTCAAACCCGTTGAACTGGTATTGAACACCACAGAAAACGACAGATGTGACGTGTGTGACTGCTACTCGGAGTTTCAAAATGCTTCAGCCTTTTCTGTGAGCACGTTATCCCTTCATGATGGCGGAAGAGTGACAATGAATCCAGGATCCAAACAGAAGTATCGCGGGGGATATTTGAATTTTGGCTTACCTTTCCCAGCAGCTAAGATTTGAGCCAAAATATAGGTGGTTCCCGAGCAATGAGGAGCCGTCTTCAAAAGGGGTTCCGGTACTTCTATGGAGAATTGCGCGCTGAATTATATATTCCACAACTCTGAGGTGATTTGCTGGACTTTGAAGTGTCTGAAGCCTTTTTACACCGACGGCATCAACAAATTGTTAAGGTGTCAAACACCAATCAGAAAGATCAGTTTCTTCGTCGGAACACAGGGGATTCCCTGTACTAAGACTTTGGAAGCTTATTTGCAGCGCAGGACGATGATGGTCCCTTCACAGAGGGAGGCGGTTTGAGAAGTGATACTGTCACACATGTGACACTTTGCAGGTTCAACCACAATCAGAATGGGCGCACCGTTGAGTAGATTTTTCAGTGCGTCTTTAAAACTGATGGATTTATACAGAGCTCTGAGATGCTAGGACTGAGTTTTGAGGCTGAAATAAGCCCTACGCGAACATGAGAATATGTGCGCAAATAAAGTGGGTTTGGAGCGCTATCACAATTTTCCCCTTGGGATCAGGGGCTAATATTCTGCAGGGAACGTGCCAGAACGATCCTAGGCAGCCTCCTCAATTTCACCTATCCAAAGAATGTTGTGGGGATTATTTTCAGCAGCCATACTTGAGCTCGTGGATGGATTTATCAATTTTGGCACATTTCTTTTCAGAACCAGCTGCCCATGCCCAAAAATAGGATTTCCCTCAGCCAATGTTAGTGCAGGGGAGGTGCGTGGCCGCCAGAACACCCAGGAACATGGAAATCAGAATTTACAAGGGGAACAAGCAAGGACAAAGCTGCCGCCGGGATCAAAGGCGATGCCGGTCCCCACAAAAGGCGCAAAAGCGGCAAAACCCACAGAAGACTACACAACACACGCATTACACAGAAAAGTATGCACTACAGAGGTATCCGGTGCTTCGACCACCCGTTACAGTCTAAAATACACGCACACCCCCAGCCCTCCATGAAACCGCAAACATCATGATTGCCCAGAAAGCGAGATAGGACACAGACAGAGACGTAGACCCTACCCAGTAATTGTCGCGGACACGGGCTCACGAGAACGAGCCGTGGATAAGCGCATCCCAGGCGCCGTTCTTGCTCTTGAGCGAGTTGATGAACTTGGCGCGGGCGGCGGCGGTGGGCACGGCGGGTGAATCAGCCGCAGCCGTAGGGGCGTCACGGTCCTAAGCGGAGGGAGGTCAGCGTGCAGGTGCGGATGGGCGGGGAGCTGACCTGAGTGGAGGCGGTGTCTGCGTCTGCGTCCGCCTCTGGGACAAAGGACGACTCTCCGAGCGGCGAGTGTGGGTGCGCGTGGGGATGCGGGTGGGGCACAGGGGTCGAGTGCGGCGGCGGTGGGGGCAACGCGGGCGAGTGCAGTCCGGTGGGGATGTGCGAGAGCACGGGGTGTACGCCGTGGGCGGGGCTCGCGGTGCCGGAGGAAGAGCGCGATGAGTCGACGGTCGACGCCGACGATGAGCGCGTGTTCATGAGGGGCCGTTTCTGGATCAAGTGTCATTCGGTTTCGCTCAAACGTTGAGCGCTGGGTCCAAGGGAAAAACTGCAACGCGCTCCTGCCCTCCACTCCGTAACCAGGAGAATTTATTTCCCCCAGGTCCACGAAGGTCACGCCTCCTCGTGGACTGGCAGTTCCTGAGTGAATTCCAGGATGAGCTGGCTTTCCCTCGCAAGCCAATTCTTCTTTCTCCACCGAAGGATCACGACGCGACAAAGGTGGACTTACGGGCGCCAAAATCGACCCCAAGGCTTGCAGTAATGCGTCCCGATGTAATGCATTGGCGTGCTTGTTGTGCGCGTCGTGCGGCAGCTCTGGTGGTGGTTGCTGCACTTGTGTTGGCTAACTCGACAATGAGGCACGCGCTCCACACGGCGTCTTGACGACAGCTCACCATATGGTACGTGGGGGGCTCAACGCCGTGCGGAGCAGCTAGAGCGATACTAGATGTGGGTCGCGGAGGATCTCCACGGGTGTGGGCGCGGACTGTGCCAGCGGGCCCGGTGTTGGGTGATGAGGGTAGGAAGAAAGACAGGAAATCCGGATCAACTGACCAGCAACGCAATACCCCGCAATTTCCCCACGGGGTGATCAGCGCTCGGCGTTTCGGCCCGGCCAAGTTCCAACCCTTCTTACACCTACGCTGTCGTATCCGGTCAAGTGTAGCATATATCCTACTCAATGTCGGAGCTTGGCGGGTTTAACCCGTTCGCAGCTATTCAATAGCCATTTTTTTCGCCCTAGTTCCGTTAAATTTGGTGCGACAGCGATTAATTTGGTGTGGCAGTTCCTCCACTTGATCATGGTCGAGGCAGTTCTGGGGCTGTTAATACGAGAGATTTTTGTCGCCTCCCTCCTTGTGCGTTGCAAGGCTATTTATGCACAGTCCCTTTCCTTTACACCTATTGCCGCTGGCGACTCCGAAGAGCTCGGAACGCGCTCCACGCGGTCGGCCCGCGCCACCATACCACTAAATTCTCACTGCCAGGTACACACCGCACAGACCTCGGGACGATTTGTTATCAGCTGGACCCGCCGGGCATCCGACCTTGGAGAGGTCGGATCGATTCGGGTGCACAGGTGATTCAACCAAATTCAACCAAGGAAGAAATATCACTGTACGTGAATTCACAGTAAATTCGCAATGAACTTGAAGCGTAATAATGGGTTCGTGAAATTTATTCGGGTCCTCGTACTCATATTGGGTGCGGATATAGTAAAGTCATCAATCCTCCGCATATTCCGCGCTTTGACCGCCAAGAAATTCTATCACTCAATTAGGACGTAACTATGCATGTGGAGCTTCGGGCAAACTCGGGATCAACGAACGTGCCTCAAATACACGGTCGGGATCGGAACTTTCCCATTGGCCACTTAAGAGCTAAGCGCTACAAGGGCCCGCCGGGGCGCGAAACGCCCTGCTACCTGGCAATCCCTTGATTTCATCTTGGCACAGTGTGAGCAGTGGACATTAAATTAGAATCTGAACTTTACTTATGTGAACTTTCCGATCCAATATTTGAACTGAGCTGTCTGGGTTATATTGAACAGCGAATATGTATTATTTTTGGGGTGAATCTTGGGAATTTATCCTGCGTCTTGCACAAACTGAATTTTAGACTTGCATCCAAAGGCAAATTATATCGTCTGTTAAGTTGTAACTACTTGGAGGCCAGAAGGAAGACTACTTTGCTTGCGATGTCGTCAGAATGCTCAGGATCTGTTCCAGCCGCGAGTCCATCTGTTCCAGGCGCGATTCCACCTGCCCCAGCCGCGAGTCCGTCTCCTTCAACCGCGCCTCCAGTTGTGATTCCACCTCCCCCAGACGTTTATCGACATAGCTGTTCCCCGCAACAAACTTTTCGCTGACAAGCGCGTCCATGCTCTCCCGCATACGTTCCCACTGAATTGGAAGAACGACGGAGTCTTTTGGGTCTGCGCCTCCGGATCCGTTCTCCTTGACCTCCGCCGATGAGCCACCGCCGACGCGAACCAGACGGTGCAAAACGTTGTGCTTCTCGGCGGTTCGCATTTGTGCCTGATAGCGTTTCAAGAAATCCCACGGCAACATGTAGTCGACCGTCTTCTCGCAGGAGTCGCACACCCAAGTGTCCAGCGGTTCGATATTATTAACTGAGTAAATGAGGTTAGCATCGAAAAGTCGCAACGAGCGAGTCGCGAGGCCCGACCACTCACCCTTGCACTCGATACAGTACCAACACGGTGTCTTTATACGATCCATGCAGACGGCGCACTTCAGTACACTGTTGTCCGGGGCTTGCGGCACGTTCTCTGGTTTGGCGTTATCGGGAGACGTGTCGACACCGACGTCCGGCGCGTGAGTTGTGGTGGTCTCTACCGCGGCATTTTCCGACTCGGTCGCTTGTTCTTGTCCTCCCGACGTCGGCGCGTCCGTGTCGGATTCTTTGGAGGTATCTGCAGCGATAATTGATGGCGTGGGGGACTTATGGTTCTCCCCCAGGTCCTTGTACAGGGCCTGAGCAGATTCCAACGCCTGCGTAGCCTGTTGTTTGAACAAAAAATAGTCTTTGAGCAGAAAGTAGTCGCGGATCTTCATCATGAGGTGGGATGGTAGGTGGGTTATGTCTTTTCGTTTCGGAAGACTAGATGAACCAATGCAGGTAAGCTTGGCGCACAAGTCGACGCTGTCCTCGGCTTTCTCGGCACTGCTGCACTCCATGCAAACGACTCTGGTTCGGTGCATGTTGTCCGCACAAACGTCACAGAAAGCGGTCCTGTTGCGGTGGTCAGTGACCTAAATGATCCGCCAGAAAGCCTTACGGATGCTGGACATCAACACGATGGTACCAATTGTACAGTTTCCAAACCTCTAATATCTCCTGAGCGGAAAAGGGGTTAATGAGTTCTGCGTACTCCGGCACCTCATCGTCGCTCAGGACATGCTTCCAGACGAGCTCCATGATCCTGCGCATGTGGGTCATGCGGTTGTATAGGTACAGCGGAGTGAGTTTCTTTCGCCGGATACCATCTATCACGGCCTGGCAAGCGAAGGACCTGAGGGCTTTCGGCGCGAGCGGTGCGACCTCCAGCGGCCGCGAGCACATGATAGCGGATACTGCAACCTTCTTAAGGAGAAACCAGCCTTTCTCGGTCGCGTTTTCGAAGGTGCCTGAAATGCTTTCTCGTCCGACGTCGAAGAGGCCTTCGTAACGGGTCCAGGATCCATCGTAGTAACGGGTGAAATCGGGTGTGAGACCAGTGCGACGTTCGCGGATTAAACCCTCGAGGGTCCACGGTGAGCTGTTGAATCCAACCCCGTTTCCGGAGATGCTGGTATAGTATCTAGGGTCCAGGGTTCCGCACTCGAGGGTGAAGGTCTCCATCGGGGAAAGTGGTTTTCGGGTTTCGGTCCAATGCCAACCATGCCAAATTCCTGAGCTATTGAGAGATCCGTAAATGCAGGGGATGAGTGTGGCGATCGAAGATACGCACATGGATTTTTTTGCGAGAGAGGATCTTGCGAAAGCTCTGCGCACTCATAAGTTGATGTCGAAAGGATAACGGAGAGGCTTACAGATCGTGTATCTCTGCCATCTCCTCCACGGAGAAGTCTTTTGCTAGCCTCGACATCTCCATAGTCTCGGCGTCGTCCATTTCCCTGGTTATGAGTTCTACCATACGCCGTATTGTGACCATGCGCTCGTATACATATCGTAGAGGGAGTTTCTTTCGTCGAAGGTTATCCACCACCGCGTGGTAAGCGAAAGACCACAACTCGCGGAAATCCAGCTCTGCTACGAAGGGTCGGGAACACATGATAACGGACGTTGGGACCTTCTTGAACAAGAACCAGCCCTTGAACGTGAGGTTTGGTTCCGTTCGCTCGAATGTCCCCGTAATGATTTCCCGGGCCTCGAGGAAAGTCCCGAGGTAGTGAACGCGGGTGTCATAATCGTCGTACCAGCGCTCGAGATCGACCTTCGGGACGCCGAGAAGCTGGTCCGCTGTCATCGTTCCCCTGAGTTTCCATGGCCAGCCGCCCGAGATGGTTCCATGCCCGGATACTATGCTCGCGTCAGAGTGGGCCTGTCTGGCTTCGCACGTCAAGTCGAGACGCAGCATCTCCCTAAATGGCCGTTCGGTTTCGGTCCAGTGCCAACCATACCAGGTTCCAGCGCTACAAATAACATGGCTCGGAAATAATGAACATCAGTTAAAGGAGGAACACGCACAGAGACACTTCCGCGGAGGAACCCGGCGGAGTCGGACTGCGTCAATGAGTCGATATGGTTTTACTACTTGCACGGATAGTACCCCTTACCTAATTTCATGGCCAGAAACGGCCTCTACCGGTTCCACGCTATGAAAATCATGTTAGTACCACGATATACCCATTCACAAGCGAATGAGGACCTTGTGGATATTGAAGTCGACGTTCCGTCGGCGACGGGGACAATCGGACTAGGGATATGTGAGCGGCGAGGGAATTGAAACATCGTTAAATTCGACAAAACACACCTCGACGGCACTGTCGGAGCTGGAGGTTCCTCTGATTTTGAATCTGGCTTGTCGGTGTAGACCAGGATCCCGGCTAACTCGGCAGGATCTAACTCGCGAATGGTATCGCCGGAGGTCCAAACCGACATATCACTGGCTCTGAAATACTTCGTGTTGGTCGGGTCGTCCCATTCGCGATAATTTTTGAACTAGGGGAGCGTTGAGTCAAAGCAGAAGGGGCAAATTGCGACGAACCAGTCCGCATGAATACCATTCAAATGTTTGCTTCAACTCAAGTCTCTGGTGTAGAAAGTGTTCTAGCCAACCATTAGACGGTTAATTACAGACTGAATCTGAGCGCCTGCCTTTCAAGTCGCAGAAACGGGCCCACAACACATTGATGACAACTGCAATGGCGCTCTGCAGGGATATGAGTTTTGAATACGACGCAATCTCGAACAATTTACCGACGCATCGTCCAGTTCTCGCTCGTCAATCTCCATCTTTAAGCAAAGATGAATTTTGGCCAGATGCCTTCTCATAAGCAACGTTAAAAGGACGAACACCGACTGCGAAACACTCAGAGGGGGAACACACGTGTAGGATAGAAAAAGCACCTGTTCGATTTGCTTGCCATGAAGAATCGACGTGAGCGTGTCCACATCCTCGATTTTATATTGGATCGCCTCCAACCCATCCTTGATATCCTTCTCCTGAGAATCAACATAATCCTTGAATTGTTCTTCCAACGTCAGGGAAGGAGAATCGTAACGGTCGATGGACGACGTCAAGGCCGTGACATAGCGCCAGGTAAAGTCGATGTATTCGTTGACATATCTCTTGTTGCCCGGCATTTGCATGGCGATCTTTTTCTGCAGCAAGAAGATCTGTGAAAATAGCTCCTCGATTTGGATGCAGTATTTGGTCGCCGAAATTTGCCAGCCTATCGCCCAGTAGGAGATCCATCGTGGCAGACTGAGTTGATGGTAAATGCGTATCGATCAATAGGGCTGCAGAACATACCTCCACTCTGCTGGGCGAGCGTATGTAAAGGCGTTAATCTCAGACACGGTGGTGAAGCCTGAGCAGTCTGGATCCATGACCTCTAGATGACAATGGGTGAGTGGACCTGGCCGGGGTTCGAGGGAAACTTCACCAACGTTGCAGATAGTGGAGGCGTCGAACCTGAAGGTATCCCATCGCCCAGTTATCTGGCAACGGGATGCTTAGGTCTGCCGCAGGATCGTCCTCGTCGTCCTCGTCTTCCTTTGGGACGGGCGTAATTGGGCGCAAAAGTTCCCTCTCAGTCGTGACCAGCTTGTTATGTTCGTGTTCCACACGTTCCACGAAGTAATCACGGATAGCCAACACCAAAGAGCGGGTCTTTGCACTGCCCTTCCATCCCTGTACCACGTTAGAAAAGACGAGCAATTCGGAAATATGTCGACCGACCTGATCCTTCCAAACGTGGAAAATCATCTGACGTCGAATGAGCATGGGTCATACCGCGCACGGGCGAGTGTTCATACCTTGTCCTTGATTCTGCTATGAGGACCACGGTTCAGATGCCGGATAACTCGATCTCCTTGGTGAATTATTTTCTTGCCGAGATCTTTTTCCAAGTTACCCAACCCCAATTGAAAACCCTTCGAGAAACTGTCGAGATTCTCTTTGATGATGACCTGGATATCCTCGCGATACTCTTTCTTCAAGTTTACAATCGCCCTAGCTTCGCCTTTCTTTATGTCTTCCTCGCCCTTTAACGTGACGGTCTGACCACTAGACGCAGCCAGCTTCGCCTCGTACCTGACCAGCTCGGCACATTTCTTGTCTGAAGCGAGCACGGCCTTATCGCCACCGTTCTGCTTGATCCAAACCTCGATGGCCTTTTCCTGCGGGGAAAGCATTGTCGCGAACATTCGCATCATCGTCCTAAATGTCATCAGTAAACCTTAGCAGAGAACGGTGCACGGCACCGACTCTTTGATTTCTTTGATACTATCCGGTGGTCAATCATTACGCTCAAGACCAGAAGATATCCAGACGCACTTCGAATTCATCTCATCCACAGTAATATTGGTCTTGATACTGAACGCAAATTGCAACTCTTCCCGCCTGGTCCTGAAAAGGACGGCATATGAAACCAATTTTTCATTCCAGCTGCTAGCTTTGAGAAACTTGATCGCGATGGAACGTTTCTTCTGAGCATCGACGACTTTTGAATGGAGGGAGCATCAGAGCTGTACACATCACGAATCGGTTGGAGCTTGCCATTGTAGCATTCCTTGATGTCCCGTTCCAGCTGTTCGCATATTGATCGCAGGCGGCTGAGCATGGGTTCACCTTCCGGCAAATTTGTAATTAACGTTTCCAGCGATCCAAAGTTGTATGGGCCTACCTTTCGGTGTTGTTCGAGTATCTTCTTTGTCAACATGTTCCAGCCTATCGTTGTTATCACTAAATAACCATCCCGAGAATGAACAGACGTTGCGTACTCCGATAAAACAAGTATTGCGTCCTTCAAGGTCGTGAAGAGTTCAGTCCTTCTCTGATCATTGTCTCGACGCTGAGTCTCTCTGGCGAAAAAGGTGGAGGACGATCGGTTAGCAAAATCGGGGACCTTCCAAGGACTAGTACTCACTGATAGTATATCTGCTTGAATGGGAGATAGACGGCTAGAAGGCTCTTCGTTGGCGAGAGACTCCCACACGACAAGAGGTACGTACCCTTGAGAAACGGATGTACATCGGTCACAGCTTCTAACAGTCTCATGAAACCTGGGACCCCGTCGACAATCGCTTTGCCGACGGCCTTCGCAGCCGATTTCACGTCCGGGTCGGCAGCCACGCTTTTGACAAAGCCAATGAGCCCGTCGGAGGAAGATGCCTCGTTAACAACGAGTTCTGGATGACCGAGATGAGTAAATACTTCTTGGAGCCAGATATTCGGGTGAGTAACGCACTCGTAGTGTCGGTAATTTCGTCCATTTCCTTCTCCTGGTGAGAGATGCCCCCATTTTCGTGCTCCACTCCCTGCCAGACAGGCCCTAATCGACTCGAAACCCCAGAATTTGCGGCGGATGAATGTGAAGTCATTCTGTCGACGGTGAGGTGGGTGGATTCAAAAGAAGGCTGTTGGTTTTTGAGCCTAGGGACGTAGCGAAGCTCGGTGACCCTCTGCAAACGCGCAGGGGTCTCAGTAGAATTCGTTGTGTACTTATACAAAAGGCAAACTAAATGTAACAGCTATGGAACACAGAACGGGGTAAGTGGGCAGTGCGAGAAGAACAGCAGGCATGAGTCGGAATGAGTGAGAGATGTATTGGAAGCTGTAGAGAGCTGTATGCTGTTGCGGAAGTGAGACTCTGTCTCAGCAGCCATACAGCTGTTCGGTAGTGCGTGGGTGTTTCGGTTGATATTCCAACACACCCCCACAAGCGATAGCACCCAAGCACACCCCCAGAAGCCGGACAGGGGTATTCACCACACACCATCGTAGTCCGAGTCGGAGTCATACTCGGCGGCGGCAGCGGTTGTGGTGGAATTCTTCTTCGACTGTTGCCACTTGAGACGCTCAGGGCAATCTGACTTGAAGTGGCCCGGCTTGTCGCAGAAGTAGCAGGACTGCGATGAGGGGCCAAGACGGCGAGCGGCGAAGGCGACATTGTTGGGATCGTGATCAATATCGGTAGGAAGAGGAATGGTTGTGTCCCCGTTCAAGGACTGCTGGCGTGTTTCTTCGTTGAGCAACCGGCTGATGACGTGCTCAACGGTAAGGTCGGCAGGAGGGGTGGCATCGAAATTGATGATAACGGCCTCATAGGAAGAGGGGAGGCCCATCGTGAGCGCCAGAATTCGGTCCTGGTTGGTGACCACAACTCCGGTGTACTCCATGCGAAGAACCATGGACTCAATGCGTCCAATCCATGCCTCCATGGTCTCGGCGTCGAGCTTCTTCGCTGTGAGGAACTGGCGGCGAAGGGCGAGACTGGTCGCAAAGCCGGCAGCGCGGTGCACACGCTCAAGAGTCTGCCAGATGACCATCGGGTCGCGGGAAGTCATGTGGGAGAGCTGGCTGGGCTCAACGCAGAGCACAAGCTCGGCGCGTGCCTCTGCCATCTTGGTCGCGTCTCGAGCGGCAATCAACACATTACTTTCCGCCAGAATCTCTGCCTCGGTCTTTGCAGACCCGTCAGACTTGGTCTTGCTCACCAAGACCTGGACTACACCCCACAGCTGCTTGCGCACGAGTACGGCCTCCATGCGCAGATCCCAGTCGTTGGCGTAATTCTTGTTTCCAAGACGAATAAAGTTGTTCCGAGTGTCGGACATGTCGAAAGTGAATCAGAAGGATGAATGTAACAATTAAATTGAATCGTATCGTCTGCCCTGGTGTCGCAGGGACTTGCTCCTTCGTCGTCAATGAAGGGTACGGTTGCGCTGTTGTCGCAGCGACTTGCTCCTCTATTCGTCAATAGAGGGTCCAGATGCCTCCGCACGTCGTGGAGGACTTTAGATAAGAACCGGGAGATTGATCGTCAATGTACAAGTCCCGATAATGGCAGCGAGATTGAGGGTACGAGGTTCTGCGCGTTTGTGTTGGTTTTTGAGCCTAGGGACGTAGCGAAGCTCGGTGACCCTCTGCAAACGCGCAGGGGTCTCAGTAGAATTCGTTGTGTACTTATACAAAAGGCAAACTAAATGTAACAGCTATGGAACACAGAACGGGGTAAGTGGGCAGTGCGAGAAGAACAGCAGGCATGAGTCGGAATGAGTGAGAGATGTATTGGAAGCTGTAGAGAGCTGTATGCTGTTGCGGAAGTGAGACTCTGTCTCAGCAGCCATACAGCTGTTCGGTAGTGCGTGGGTGTTTCGGTTGATATTCCAACAAAGGCGCCGTGGCAGGAGGCGCCAATTTATAGGCGCCAGACTTTGGTAGCGATATAAATATGGCAGCGACAGACACAACATCCGACAAGTGCTATCACCGCAAGAAGCGGACCACGAAAAGACCCAGGTGGATCGTGGTGGAGTTCCGAGGAAAGTCGTCGCTGTAACTTGGCCGACGCATTGCACTTGGCGTTTGAGGTGAGCAAGTTCAAAGTTGGATGTTCGTTCAGCTCTCACGGAGCTCGACAGACGACCAAGTCTTGAGGGTGCAACAAAGGAGGTTGTGAACGGCACCTAACCGGCATTCATGCAAAAACCCGGACGGACGTGGGAATAAAGCCGGTGGGCCGGCTCGTGAAAGTGGCAGGTACGGTGAAAGCAAACGAGCAAGACTTCTCGCTTCGTATCAGGCGTGTCCGAGTACTATGCACATTCGTCATTCGAGTATTTTCGTGTTTTTTCTTTCGGGTTTCTCGTGGTTTCAAACTTTTTTTCCCCCCAAAGAGCATGAATCTTTGAGATATGTAGCAGTGTTTTCTACTATGTGTAAGAATCGTAACTTGGTACCCAACACCTTATTTTAGATTCGGGACTGACCACTTATTGATGGCCCGGCTTGGTCACGGACCTCAGAGGCTTGTTGTTGCAACCTACTGTTGACCCATGGATAATGTGGTAGGTGTAGTGAATACTCTCAGGCAGATCCCTTCCTGGTTTCGGGACTGATATGGGATTTACTGCGCTAGGCACCAACATGCCGACCAAGGCCATCAAGCGGCAAGACGGCTTGCACAGCCTTTCAATCGACAAAAGTGGTTGAAATCCCTCAAATTATATACATAGCTTTGAGAATTAACTATTTTACTCGAAGGAGGGAGAACTGAGTCGAAACGCCCTTTTACTTGCACTGCTAAATTCTCTGTGGCACTGCGTCCGCACGTACCCGGATTCTTGTCAGGAAGGTTGAAATTTACCCGAACCGAGCGAGTGAGCGTATGTATTCTCCGCGGTTGCCGAAAGTCCGTACGGCGCATATGTAGTAGGCCAATAGTAGGCTACCGTTACCTAATCCGGACATTGATTTCCGCGGTTCAATTGTACCCAGTGCGATCCGAGAGGCGATTTACACGCACTATGAAAAGGTGGAATGATGAGGAAAGCTAATTTTGGGAAGGCATGTAGGAACTGCGTACGGCAGAATAACGTAAAAACGTGCAAGCAAACCGCCCGAGAAACGAGAGGCGAGGCCCCTAACGCCCGTTTCGTGCGGACACCGAATATGTCGTACATCATTGTTGAACCCCAAATGCGAACTTCATGACGACGACTTGGATGGAGTGCTCCATGGCTGGACCGACTCTGAACCGGCTGCATGGATGTGGATGGACGATCAAATTTTGATCTCTTGGAAAAGATTTGGGTACAGCTACTTCGGTAAATATATTGGACAGCATCCAGGATGCCATCAGTGGATGGATCATCCAAGGCCGTAACATAACAAATTCCTGGGACACAATTCACAGCCCTTGCGCTGTTACTCAATTTAAAATTCCACGAGTAGTTCGTTGAAGTTAATTATTCTTCTCGGGTCTGTTCATGGGTCCGAGAGAATTTAGAAAAGGGAGACGAAGAACATGGAACAGGGAAACACGTACCGGCGGGCCGAGGCGATAACGACGTGTCTTGCACAATGCTGGAGCGTAGAGGATTTTAGAGAAAATTGAATGCATGACATGCTATCTCCACGCACATAACGTTAATTACCCCAGCAATGTCTAGGGGTCCAATAGTAGCGTTAAAGGCGAGGGAAACTTCCCCGGTCTACCCGTGGAAACTTGATTGAATACAAGGGCTCTGGGTATGATATGGAATGTCCTACCTCACTGGAATTAGCTACCGTAGGCACCTCAAGTGTGTGGACGAGGGACAGCTTGAGGGGCGGAGCAAAACCTAGGTTAACGCGGTGCGCCATGAGAGTGGCGGGAGTGATATTGATCCCGTTCAGCGTGATGTTCACGTCCGGCGACAGCCAGCCATCCAACGCAGTCTCGAGGGCGGAGGCGCTGGTGGCCTTCACGACGCCCGCCAGTCCGTTTTGCGCCCAGGCCGTCAGCGAGGGAAGAGTCGGCTTGGGTGGGTGGGGCGACTTGGATGCAAGGGCGAAAGGCGTAGAGAGGAGGAGGAGGGAGGCAAAACGAAGGGCAACCATTGCGAACCAGATGGAGGTGAGGGACAACTGTCGAGCTACGAGGAGTTGGCTCACTGTCGGGTTCTGGGTGTCAGGCCGAGTGCTTTCGTCGAAAATCAACCCTTTTATGCTCGGTCAGAGCAAGTTACCGGAGTTTGAACACCTTCTTCTGTTCGCATCAAGTTGGTAATTTCAGGACCACGATTCGTTCGCTCGCATCAGTCAAAGGAAGGTTCGCGTGCAGTGCGGCCGCTCGAGTTAGAAGGCCAGATCGCAACATAAACCAACGTCCCTTCGTGATCAGATTGAACTTGAAGAACCCTGTTAGAAGCCGACTCGCCAATGGGGTTGTAACATCCCACTTAATGCCAACCCAGAACAATCATTTCGCGCGCCCGACCTTGAAAACCGTCATTCTGAGAGCTGCATTGCCAGCGAGACACATCACCGGTTGTAGAACGGCGTATAAGGTGGGTGGAGTGGCGAATATCTGCGGACCAGACATCACGTTTCTGCGGGTGATGACAGATGCGTATGCTGTGTTTGCTCCGACATGTACAGTTCAGTATGCGAAGGGAAAGGAACTCGGAACACCTTGAATATATATCGATTCACTGCGCGGAATGGTAAGCCCAAGAAGGAAAACTCCGAGGGGTGGGAGGAAAACGCACTTTCGGACGGGGGAAGAGGGGAAGAAACCTGAAGTAGATTGGGGCGTCGAGTTCTGATGGGGTCTCTAGAGCGGAGGAATGTTCGCTTTGCGCTGAGAATAAGGCCCATTAAACCAGTTGGCCGCCACCAAGGCTGCCGTCATGGATTGAGTTTGAGTGATGTGGCACGATCCTCTCCGTCGGATCCGACTCGCTCCGACTTCCCGCGAACTTCCATGGTTCAACTTTCGCCGCTCGGTACAGCCGTTTTCACTGGAAATCGAGTGCACATTAGCGAGAGACGCGTTAAAGTTAGGATAGCGGTAAACAAGTACCTAGGAGTAGTAAAGGTTAAAACAAAAGGGAGAGGCGGACAAAGAAAGAAAAATGATACTTGTGAACAGCAGCTAAAAAAAAATCGAGACTCGCCAACAGCGCCTGGACGGTATACAATGCTGTCAGCGCACCGTGCGACGTGAGTCAGCTGGTGAGGGACCACGATGTGCCGCAATTGAATTGAATAGAAAAAGAGGAGGAGGGTGTATTACTGCAGAGGTCCCTATAAGGAACAAGCAGGTGTACCGATACATTCATCCTTAATGTATGTTACAACCATCAACGGCAGAAGCTTCAAGTTCAGGGGTCATGCACTGCGTCTGTCCTACCTATTTTTGGCATCGTAGGAGGCACGGTTGGCATCCTGTGAAAAGTTTTACTCGGCGTATCAAGACAGGATGATGTGTAGGTGGACCGAAGGTTAAATTATTAAATCCGCCCTGCTAAACCCATTGACAGCGAGGGCCGAACAGATCCCGACAGATCTGGGAGATCGAAACGGGTGCCGAAGTGAGACTGTGCCGCGATGCTAGGATAGCAGAGGGTTCCAGAGAAAGACTTCGAGGGAGGAATAAGGTACTTGAACGCACCAGGGTCATCGCCTAGACTCGTACTAACCAGTCTGCACTACGGCAAAAAAGATGAGGAGGTTGGTTTGCCGTAGGCAGACTGGTACAACTCGGACTTAACCAAAGGGCTGTGCCCGGAGTTTTGAAAAATTTCCCCGAAGCTGGATTTTGCTCAATTTATGGGGTCCCACCAAACTTTTTCAAAAATCGGTGATCTAAAGCTTTTAAACTTGAGCTCTGTCTCCTCAGAATAATATTTTATGCCTCAGAAAGTGAGCTGTGAAAATGTTAATTTTGGCGGGTAATTGATGGCTTAACATAGCCACTCCATCGGCACCCTCGGCGCCCGCCAAAATTTCAAACTCCGGGCGCAGCCCTTTGGCGTGGCCCGAGTTGTACCAGTCTGCCTACGGCAAATAAACTCATCACTATTTTTGCCGTAGCGCAGACTGGTAACGAGTCTAGTCATCGCCGAGGTAGTCATCACTTGGATAAGATATCATTGAATATCGTTGTCAAGGTGGAGGAAGTAGGCCGGGCGCTTGCCCGTGTAGGTGACTGCCGTGACGCCTTCTGTAAAGGGGAGAGCTTCGCCAACCCTTGAAGGCATCCGTACGGGCAGCTGCGAGAACGCGGTGGTCGCCACCACGATGAAAGCTAGGAATCGCGACGCCTTTTATACTCTGCTGGGCCTCCGTTCATACTGTCCGCCGCTCGCGGGTAGGAGATGGCTATTGGCGTAGGGCATCTGAGATGTTCCCGTCGCATGCTAGCGCGCGGTCTACCCGCCAACCTGCGGTCGAAAATAGATGGACTGCGGTTGAAAATAGATGGCCCCTTGTGCCGATAGATACATGATATTTAACAGTTCATCAATGATTGTGCCGACGCTCACCATCCACAAACAACTCCGAAGTCTGTCTCGGTAACCCAGACGTTCTAGGTGGCACTTCCGCCCGCGCCTGCGGCCCGGTATTGATCCTATTGATCCTTGCCACGCGAGTTCGGGTAAATTTGCAGAAAGTGCTCCTAGAACGTCTGGGGCACTTGCCCTGCCTTACCCCCCATGCTGTCACGCCCCATCCCCCGCTGCTCCCCCACCCGCTTTTGCCCTCAGCCTTTTTATTGCTTCCAGCCTAGCATCTGAAGATGCTTTCTCTTTTTTTGCTGAATTTTCCCCGTTCAATTGGGGCCCCTGCGGGTGGTGCAAAAGAGGTTGACCTTTGGCGTGGTTTACGGTCACCTGGGCATTCCAATGCCACAGGACCGTGAAATAAATTTGCGAAATATTTGCAATGAGTTTGAAACACATTCAGAAGCACATATGCATCACAGGAAGAATATTCAGGCCCCCAAGTTGACCCTCAGCAAAAAATTCGAGGGAGCGTGACGTGACAGGATGGGTGGTGTCCCTATATACGAATTGCCCCAGACGTTCCGGTGTGCGTCCATCATTTTTACCCGAACTCGCGTGGCGCGGATCACCGGAACGTCTGGGTTACCGAGACAGCTCCGAAGTTGGGTTGCCCGGTTGAACTCAAATTTGAAACCCTGACTGATGGGGCGGTGAGTTAGGCGGATCTAGGCGGATCACGTGTATGGTTGAATTTCGAGGTTCAACTTTAAACTTGGAACAATGATTGGAAGTTGCCGGCAAGCGGCGGGCACAAACAGTTTTGGAGCGATGGTCAGTGTTACGTTCGGTGGGTGTTTTTAGTCTACCCAATTGACCCAGCACTATTTTCCGGGTAACGTGATTTGGTCCCCTTTTGGCATGTGAGCCCATGTCGAGTTATTCTGCAATGTCTGGGCTTAAAACGGGAGAATTAAAGACATGGGAGGTTATTTAAATGTGGCTCATAGCAATGTGAGCGGGGAATTTGTCCAGAGCGGTTTTGAAGTTGAGTTATGATTATTTTCCCGCTTTGATGGTCGTTTATGGAGGCGGATAATATAAGTTATGAAACTATTGTCGGCCATAGCTTCCTTAGTCTAGTTGGAACGTGTGTAAGTTCTCATTTGAGCCTATTTCTGTCACGCAATTCCTCCTGTGTTCAACTCCCGTAAGAGTCTTTAATTTTTCTTCCGCAAGAGTTTTCAACTTTTTCAACTTTCTTGGTATTCCCCGCTCCGCCACACCTTCTTCAAGTATTCCCTTCACCCTTTATAACAACTAATTTCTTTTGTGATTGCTTTTCTTGAGACCTGCAACCAGGTTCTTTATTCTTTGGAGTGGTAGAATGATTGCGGAAGAATTGAAATAATCTTTGGGCTACTCCGGAACTTGGTAACCCATAGTGTTCAATACACGTCGCTTATCCTTACCCCCCTTCTTTTTCTGAGCCCAGGTAGTCCTTCGTTTTCGGCCCGTGAACCCATACTTCTTGACATCCCCCAACAATTGACTTGCATCTTTCCCGATGTCGCGCTGCACCACACTCTTCGTCCAAATTGAGTTCTTGGCGGCAGCTTGAGTTCTGAACATCTGAGCTACCTCCTCAAGCTCAGCTGCACGCTTCAGGAGCTGTTCCGAATATTTTTGGTGCTGGAATACAATTAATGTGACAATGAATCATCAAAGAAATTTACTTGCCTCCTCCTCATCCTCACTGTCACTCTCGATGTCCATAAATGCCTGCCCTGCCTCGCTGTCGTTGCTATCGGGAGAAAATCCTCTTCGCACCTCTTCTTGGTCTATGGTCTCGTCGTCCGAATCCGACCGGCTGTGCTTACCCAATAAAACTGTGCTGTGGAGGTCAAAGTCCTCCCAGCCTCCCCCACCTCGTAGATTCTCGGGATCTCCTGACCACGTGTTATCGTCACCGTCGCTGATGCTGCCGTCCCCCACAGTCACATAATCCGCCCCGGTGAGTGCTTTGTGGCGGTAAAATGGAACCATACGACGGCGGACAACTTGAATGAAAAATATTGGAGGGACATCCCCAACGGCCTGCACAAGATGTTTGCAGAGCAGGCAGGCGTTGTACTTGAAACCCGGACAGGTGCATGTCCACGTTACGATGCAGGTAATGTACTTCTTGTCAGCGTCGTCGCTAAGGGGCAATTTTTGGAGTGCACGCCAAGTGGACTTGAAAACTTTTCGATATGGGGTAAGCGGCTTTGCGCGCCCGACGCGATAGGTGTCTTCGAGAGCATGAGCCCGTGCCATGTATGCCGGGGTGACCTTTGTAACGAGGATCCAGACGAGGAGGTCGAGGCGGGGGCGAACATGATTATGAAGGAAATTATGTTTGAGTTGCCGCCAAAAGTTCTCGACATTCATCGTGGTACGAAGGCGAGACACGAAAGGTGCTGAGGATCGTGCCCAGAGTTTCCAGCGCTGCGGTGCATACCAGGAGGTCCAGAAGTAACCCCAGACCTCCCGCAGTCCGCGCTTCTCGCAGAAATCATACATTTCAAACACTGCCTCTCGCCGAATCTGCGCTGCTGACTTCGCACCATCTTGTGTAGGAAACAGTGGGTGCTGGCAAAAGTGTTTGGTGAAGAGGCGGAGAAGCATGTGTCGGTGGGGGGCGGGACAAAAAGTATATGTTTCGTCCTTTGATGTTTTCTCGCCCTCTTCGAACATCCAGTCGGGGCCATCTTCCGCGTCGGCTTCATCATCCTTCTCCAAAAATTCGTTAACTTGATCAAGAAGGTCACCCTCCTCTTCGTTAATGGTGCTCTGGCCCTCATTGTCCGAGGTTCCTTCAGCCGGCACCGGCGGTCCATTCTCCATGCGATGTTGTCGGGGAATGACAGCGCGGACGACACCGTTCAAACGAAGTGTTCAAGAGGGTTCCACCGGCGGTTTGGGAAGTGCGGACACGGGCACGCCGTGGAGTCGGACAGTAACATGAGGGATAGAGGTGGTGGCAACATACATATCCTGCTTAATGTTTGTAAACAATGTATTGAATTGGAATAAAGAACATACGGGGTTAAGCTCCTTCGACTGTCCGAGAGGCACAAAGTTTAGTGCAATCCAATCGAACTCCGCGTGAGCAGACTCGACGTCGTAATGAGCAGGTGTTCTGCGGAGAATGGCGAGCCGCTTTTTGATAGCACGGAGGGCGTGCCAAAAGCAGAGTTGGTGTTTTGCTTCGGGATACTCCGCCATAAAGGCTTTAATCTCCGACCAGTCCTTGTCGGAGAGGGTAATAATGGCCCTGACCTTCCAGACACGTTTAAAATGCGCAAGAAGGCTCCGAATAAACTGTTCTTTGGCCCCGGACGGAGCCGTGGACAAAGTACGGATCAGGAGATAGCCCAATGGCATTCCAGAGCCATAGACTTCGCCAAGAAGTGCGAAGACTTCATAGCGTGAGCCGTTCGTGTCCCCTAAACACATTTAAGTAAACTATTGAGAATAAAGGTAACGACTTACAAGCAGAGTCAAGAGATAATTCACGAACTCGACCACCCACCTCACGAAGAATATTGGGGAGGGAAAATGCGATGGCAGTAACACCAGGTACGTCGGGAAGAGGAATATTTTCAATGGTGTAAAGTGGTTTCTTGCCGGTTTTTGGGTTGGGCGCAGAGTCACTGAACTCTTCGAGAATAATCTTTGCAGATTTGAGCTCGTCGGGATCGCGCTTCCACTCCTTGGCATTGATGTCGGCCCACATCGAGTGAATGACTTTGCGTGAGAATGGCGGGTTCGGGTGAACTTTCAGGATTTCATCCCACAACTATGCATTTATCAGACACATAAAATTGAGATTTGAGAGATATGGACGTACCTGGGTTGTCGTTAACTTGTGATTCTTATGCACAAAGTCAACGACATCGGGGGGAACATCAGTTGAGTAGTAAGGGATGTGGTTTTCTTCGTGCTTGATCTTGACATACGCGAGGTGGTCCCAGTCCATGATGGTGATATGGAGCCACCCATTGCAGGGAAATGTCTCAATTGCAATTTTTTCCCGAGGTTTCGCGCCCTCACGTTGATTTTTCTTTGGTTTGTGCTGCCTCGAAATGGACTGAGCACAGTGATACATAAACCGCGTCGAATCGGTCCGTTTGTGATCGTATTTACTCTGATACCTGGGGGAAAAATTAGTTCTGAAACTCAGGTAAAGGCCAATGCACGCACGTGAAACGATATTTCCTCTCCTTCCTAATTTTATCCGCCAATGCGTCGGCACACTCCCGCCGAGACCCCGAAATAGACGAGATGTCGACGCGCGCGCCGAGCTCAAGAATCTCATCATATTCCGTGAGAGCATCAAGGAAGTCTGTCAGAGACAGAACACCCAGATTCCTGCCAAAGTCGTCCTCATCTGGACTTGAACCCCTATTCTCTTTCTCCTCTTCGCGCTTTCCGTCACGCTTTGCCTTTTTCTTGTCGGCGCACTGGATGCAGGTTTTGCCGTAACCTTTGCCCTTTGGTATAAATGCAGTGAGGGGTTTGTCGGTTTTGCAACTGGAGCAGTGCTGCTCCTCCTCGGAATCAGCCATTAAGACCACGCAATGAGGACGTAAAAGAACGGCGACGCGACCGTGTTATGTGGTTTTGTTGTGCTACGACATTATACTACTACTTTGGGGGAACGTCCGATCACATCAGCACGTGCCCGGAAAATGTGCTGGGTCAATCACAGCGCTGGGCCCTCAATTTTAGGGAGGTTTAAGTTGTTTGCGTAATTTAAAGTATTGTAATACATTTAATGCGGCCGAAAACCTGATTTAATACTCTGAATTTAGTGCTCGCCGAAATTTAATCACTAATCTAATTCTTCACGGTCCATTTAAGGCCCGACTAAACGTCGAGTATAAAATGCAAGTTTGCGGCCGCATTAAATGTGTTACGATACTTTAAATTACGCAAACAACTTAAACCCCCCTTAAATTGAGGGCCCCCACCAGTACCCCAGAATTGGCACCACCGGTAATGCTGTACCAGGTCCTAGTAGGGGCCCTCAATTTAAGGGAGGTTTAAGTTGATTGCCCAATTCAAAGTTTCGGAACAGATTTAATCAGGCCGCAAACTTGATTTTTATACTTCAGGTTTAGTCAGGCCTTAAACGAACCAGGAAAGCTTAGATTAGTGATTAGATTTCGGCGAGCCCTAAATCCAGAGTATAAAATCAAGTTTTCGGCCGCACTAAATGTGTTACAATACTTTGAATTACGCAAACAACTTAAACCTCCGTTAAATTGAGGGCCCAGCGCTGTGAATAACGGCGAGTGGTGTTTTTGGTTAAACAACGGAGCCTAGGTCAGCGTCATGACCAAATGGTCACGTTTTATGCACCGGCACGTGAGTGTTTTGGTGACATTCTTGGTCTCTAGAGCACAAAAGAACTAAAGTTCTGTTTGTGAATATTGGAATAATGAAAGTTGAATTGGAGATAAGCTGTAGGTGGACACGTGGGGATTTGAATAAGAAAAGTGGCCAATTAATCAGCCAAACTCATCGATTAGGTCCTTGGTTTAAATGGCTTCCGCAATCAATTTTCAAAGATGTACGAGAAAGATTGAATAAATCAGGGGTGGAGAAACAAGGAGGTCTTCACGGGCGAAATAAATAAAACATCAACCATGGCCTCGACGACACCGGCTCGAATGATGATGATGTTCGACCTGGAATGCGCAAGAGTATCCACGCACGGGCCGTATACATGAATCAAGGTAACTCTGGGAAACTATAAGTACTTACATCAGGACCGAGAGCGCAATCTCACCTAGCCAAAGGGCGACCATGGCGAATCAAATGAAAGTAAAGGAGCTGAAGAAGGAACTGTGCCAGTGGAGGACGGTGAAGTCAACGTCTGTCCTGTCGGGTATATACATTGTTTCCTTTGGGCGGTGATGTGTGACATTTCCGGGAGAGTATAATATTCCACGTTTCGACGTTGCGGGGAGAGAGTCGGTCGCAGCCGGTCGGAGGACCGATTAAATCCGACCAAAGACCGTTTGTGCACGTGATCAGACATCAGTTTGGCGGAAAGCTCCATGCCAAACATGTCGGACTGCTTTATTCTCTCCTTCCACAACCACCCGACGCGACGACACGCGCCTCGCCCCAGTAACACGGCGTGACCTCTGGGTCTCGTCCGGCTATAAATACTAATGCTTTGAGCCTTGATGCTATTCAACTCGAACTGACGGCGGACGAAGTAATTTCGCAACAAATGGGTTTGCCACTCTACTCCTCCCCCTTTGGGCGCGCCCGGTCCCCTGCCCGTTAAGCCACCTATACAGGTCAGCGACCGCTGTCCCGGCCATCTTGGATGGGGTGTCGTCATTCTGGTATGTGTTTCATCTTCTTTGATTCTTATTTCCTCCAAAACGCGGAGTAAAGCCCACAAAACTACAGGCAGCCGGAAACAGACGTTACTTCGTGACGCCTCTCACGCCTAGGGCCAATAATACCGCCATAGGTGATGCTCAGGACCGCGCAGGGACTCCAAAGAGCGAAATCAGCACCGGCGCCGGCATCGCTGTGCCGCATCTGCTTCGTACTTCGCGCATGCACTTCGTAGGTTCTTTCCTTTCCTGCGAAACTGGGCTTGGAAATTGAGCAGCGCGAGGGAGACGCTTCCCTGGATGCTGCACCTGCGCCCACCCGGCGCATCTATTGCTGCTGCATGATTGCTTGCACGTTACGTGACAAAAATGACGGCTTCGCCATTGACTTTTGGTGAAAAAGTAACCCTGTTCCCTGTTCCCTTCTTCTTCTTCCTCAAGCAGCTCACCTCTTTCATTATCCTCGGCTCTTCCCTCGCTGAAGCGACAAGGATCAAAATGTTTGTATCCTGCAGTGATACCCAACAGTGGAACGTGCGGCCGGTATTCGTCCGGCCTGCTAGGGGCTCTACGGTTTAAAGATGAGACGCGCCCGGTGTATAGGTGCACAACACAATTTTCTTCCCTTCCACAAGTTCGCTATCCCTTCAGTCTCCCCCACGACCTACCGTTCGCAAACGCCACCGCTCCTGTTCTGCGCGCGGCCGCGGAGGTGCTCGCCACGTTCCGTCCTAGCAAATTCATGCATGTGCGGAGCGAGCGCCAAGTGCCGCTCAGTAAGTGCAGCAACAGAACAATCACTACACGCCGCTGGCGCTGAAGCGCTGACACATTCTGCTTCAGTCGTAAGTTCATCCTCTTCGTTTTTTATTTTAGATTTTCGATAACAGGTACCTTTGTGCGCCCCACCGTCTCCCTCGTACAAGACTTAGCCATTGTCCCCTGCATCCTCCACGTTGCCTGGGTGCCATCATCCCCTTGTCGTCATCCCCTTGTCTACGCACTCAACCCGCCGAGGCGAGACGGCAGTGGAACTCAGAATACCCCGAGCTAAACACGCGGTCCCGTGCATCTGAGTATCATGCGGGGAACGTGGGACGTGTGCGCTCTAAGTCTGGGTGGATGTGGACCCCGTGTCCTCCCTTCTCCTCCCCACCGTCCGTACGAATTCGCACGGACCTGGTAAGACTTACTTGTATTGGTCTTCAGAACTGATAAGATTGTATGAAGGGAAGGGAAGGCTTCCTTGAAGACCCTGGACAACGAGAACATGCTCAAAGCGAGACGCGAACGGCGGGGAAGGCGATGCAGTTGAAACCGAATTTAAATTCAAGCTGTGAATCGTCGAAAGACGAAGTTAGCGTGGATTGAACGACGCTACGAGAACAAGGGTGGGTACGCACCTTCAATGCAAACTTATCAACCCATGTTCTTTCATCTTCTTTGCATTGCATTGGATTTAACGCGCATGCGCAGATTCAATGCCTGAGAAAATCGAGACCAAGTGTGATTCAATTCTGTACTACTTGTATTTCAACAGAGCGAGGGACTAGTTCGCTCGTTGTCAGTTTATGAGAGACTACTTCAGGGAGAGGGTGACTACTGTGACGAAAAATCCAGTGCGAGTAAGTATCGAATTGGCTTTCAAACGATCGGACTGCGGGGAGCTCAAGTCAAGGAAGGGTATGGGCCAGTGTCTAAAAATGCGGATGAATGCAGAATGACTGGCTGTCGAATTCCGAGGTCAGTTCAACGGACCAAAGTACGAAAGAGGCTTGGCTCACCAGAGTCCTGAAACCTAATTGAATTGAGTCACGGTGACGTTAAAGGGATAATTCTCTAATGGGAAATCCGGTTTCTTGAGAAACCCCCTCCAAACATTGTGTGTTATCGGGGAGCCCGCTTTCCGAGAAACTCCTTCTGGCTCGGCACAACCGGCTTCTCCGTGGGTTTTTGACTGTGTTTCTGGTACACGGAAAATGGTCTAAAAAAAATTGCACACGCACGGCTGTGAGGCGTAAACTGCAGTTTGACGCTCAGAGCAATTGGCCGGGTTGATTTCCGACCATTGATGGCTCGGCCCGGGCGACATTTGCAGCAAACGGGAAGCGGGTGAAGGGGCCGCTGAGTGCAAAATTTTGAATAAATAATTACTGCCCGTTAATACCAGAAGAATGATATTGTTCAAGTGTTGAACAAAGCCGAGTGTTCGGAAACAGTGCCGGTGTGCCGGGACACCCGGCACCAACGGCAACAAGTTTTGCCCAGCGGAAGGCTCAAAGTTAGCTCAAAACAATGCCTTTTCAATTTAAGGCATGTGATTAACCTCAGAGATATAATTAGCACATTCCCGGTTTCATTCCCTTCGTGAAAATGGAAAAAGTTCAAGAGGGGTTTCACATTAGAAAAATAAAAGATTTTTCTGATGGACCGGGGTTTGAGACTCGAAGGCAGGAAGGGGCAAAGAACTAGATGACCGAAGGGTTGGTTGAAAGTCCAATTTACTCGAAACCGAACCGTACTACGTGCGGGAGACAGTTTCGCACTGGAGTTGGCCACACGTGACTGTAGGGCCGTATCAAAGCCGTGCCTCTGGCGCTTCGCGCTATAATCGGCGCGAGAGAGACTCGTTGATAACCACCGCCAGAGCGGTTTCCGCCCAAGTGTGCGAGCCGGGATTTTCGCGGTAGCGGCTCTAGCCTCTGGAGGTGAGTTGATTGCAAGGACTGTGAAGGAGGAAGAGCGAGGCACAACGAAGGGCGACCATCGTGGATTACTGTAGTATTACTACCACTATTTCACGGGGTGTCACCCGTCACCACAAAAGTTCACTGGAATGGAAGTTCACACCTCGGCAATGAAACCAACAATTCCCATAAAAGGTAATCCGGCGAATGCCGGAGCGAAATTTTGCGATTTTCTGGGGTGGGCCAGGAAAACTCATTGTCACCGTCACCGAGTTCAATTAGTTCAGCTCACCTGTCACCTGAACTAGTGGTCGTAATAGTACAGTAGACGGAAGGAGCAAGGAAGGAGGGAACCGGGAAAACTGTCGAGCTACAAGGAGTTAGTCCACTGTTCAGTTGAGTCGAAAAGCACTTGCGCCGCCAAATTCTCCGTGAAACCGCCACGCAAACGGGTGTTGCACGTACCCGGATTCTTGTCAGGGCAAGTTGAATTCTACTCTCCGCGGTCTTCGCTGAGTTCGTATCAAAGTTCGCATCATGGCGGTAGTGACTGCTCCGAATATTCGATCGTGCCTTTTTAGCGCGATAGGAGAGGCGACTTACACGCACTATGAAAAGGTGGTGCGGGCAAGGGCTAACTTCATGAGGTCATGCTTGTTCAAGTAGGAAAAGCTATGTACGGCAGAATACGTAGAATTTGCATGAGCAACCCCGAGAAACGAGGAAGAACTGAGAAGTAAGATCGCTTTTCCACCCCGTTCCGTTGGGACGCCGAATATGTGATCCGTCAGGAATTACAGACGAATTTCTGCGACACAATTCCCAGCACAAAGGGTTCTTAATGAGCGATCCCAGTGACAATTTCGTTGAAGTTCATCGTTCTCCTCAGATCTGTTCATAGGTCAGACAGAGAAAGGGAGAAGAACATAGAAACAGGGAACGCGTACCGGCGGGCGGAGGCGACAATGATGTGTCTTGCACAATGCTGGAGGGAGAGAATTTTAGAGAAAATTGAATGCATGACATGGTATCTCCACCCACACAAGGTTGATCACCCCAGTAATGGTGTTCTTTCCAATGGTAGCGTTAAAGGAGAGGGAAACTTCCCCGGTCTGCCCGTCGAAACTTGACTGAATACAAGAGTTTTGGGTATGAAATTGAATGCCGCACCTCACTGGAATTAGCCACGGTAGGCACCTCAACTGTGTGGATGAAAGAAAGTTTGGCGGCCGGATCAAAGCCTTGGTTTACGCGGTTCGCGAAGAGAGCGGCGCGAGCGAGACTGTTCCCGTTCAGCGTGATGTTCACGTCCTGCGACAGCCAGACATCGAACGCAGTCTCGAGGGCGGAGGCACTGGTAGCCTTGACGATGCCCGCCAGTCCGTTTTGCGCCCAGGTCGTCAGCGAGGGGAGAGTCGAATTGGGTGGGCAGGGTAACTTAGAAGCAAGGGCGAAGGGCGTATAGAGGAGGAGGAGGGAGGCAAAACGAAGGGCAACCATTGTGAACCGGACGGAGGTGAGGGAGACCTGTCGAGCTACGAGGAGTTCGTTCACTGTCGGGTTTTGGGTGTTAGGCCAACTTGAATGCTTTCTTCGAAAACCCAACGCCTTTTATGCCCGGTCAGAGTTGGTCAGTAGAAGAACGTGTTTAGAATGACCCCGGCGATACGGTCTTCCGAAGTTCGCATCAAGTTCAAGTTGATATTCCAGGACCACCATTTGGTAGTTCAAAACTGCATTAGTCAAAGTAAGAAGTTTTCGTGCAGTGCGGCCGCTGGAGTCAGCAAGCTCACACCACAACATAAACCACGTGCCTTCGCCATCAGGTTGAACTTGAAGAACCCTGTTCGGAAAGCGATCAGTGAATAGGGTTGCAACATTCCGCTTGATGTCAACCTACCTAAGAGGTCATTTATTCCGCGCGCCTCCTTCGTTCTGCTGCATTGGCAACAACTTGAAGGCACCTCACTTGAAGGCACCTCACCGGTAGGGAACGGCGTATAAGGTGGGTGCCAGTGGAGCGGCGTATAGAGAGTGGGTTGCGGCGTATAGAGTGGACGCTGCTCACCCGACCATCACGTTTCTGCGGGTGTCCGAGGAGATCGGCATATACGGTTGTTTGTCCGATAGGACGGAAAAAATAGCTTCTTTGCATTAGAGTGTATCTGCAGCGCCCCAAAAACGATTTTTTCTGCGTTAAGACCCGCTTAAAATTACCCGAGATTTGTGGCCCCACTTCGCTCCGCACCCCAGGTTTTGATCCACCGGCCTTGGCGAGGCCGCAGAATTTCTGTGAGAATTACCCGAGATTCAATCATTTTCTGAGATCTCGCAGAAAAACTCTCAAACCGAGCTGCAGATACACTCTATTATGGGGCCGAAATTTGCGCTCAAGTCCGATGATAGAGCTCGGAGCCGCCGCCGCCGATGACCCTTTTTTTTTCGGAACGCCTGGTCAGGTCAGGACTCCCCGAGGGGGATGGAAGAAAAAATACCCCATGCTTACACGAATTCCTCTCTCTCGCAGCCCAAAATGCACTCTCTCACAAAAACAGGTCTGATATTTTTACTGACGGAACGGGCTGAAAATCGGCCTACCTGATTACAATGCGTATGGATTTGGGCCGGCGCGCGATGAACGGGAGTGGCAAAAATCGGCCCAAATGATCGGACATAACCGTATATGCCGAGATGCGAAAGGAACGGAAACTCGGACATCATGAATACGTATCGATTCACTGCGTTCAATGGTAAGCCCACGAGATGAAACTCCAAGGGGTGGGGGCAAACGAACTTGCGGACGATGGAAGAGGAGAAGTCTCCGAGCCTGAGAATTAGCCGGACGAATTTAGATTTGGGCGCGTCTAAGAGCCCTCTTTAACGGAGAAGTGTCATGTCCTTTGAGCTTTGAAAGGCGCACTAACCAGCCAAACCCACCTCCCGTCATCATGGACTGAGTTTGAGTGATATGGTTACCGTCGGATCACGCTCCGAGTACCCGTGGGCATGCTTTGGTTCAACTTGATTCTGACAACTCCCCCGGATCCGGAGAATTGGGCGCACATTGGCGGGAGAATCGTCAAGATTTGGTTTACCGTCATCCCTGACTAGAGCGGTGAAGATTAAAACAAAAGGTGGAGGCGGACAAAGAAAGAAATTGTCCTTGTGGACAGCCGGTAAAAAATCACTCGCCAACTTCTTGGCAACACCGCCTCGACGGTATGCAATAGGGTGTTTTACTGTAGGTGTTTTAGCCCCAACTTATGCCTCAACTTTGGCCGCAACTTGTTGAGAAGTTGGGGCAGAAGTTGAGGCACGAAGTTGGGGTTGCGGCCCCGGCTGAAATCGTGCGTAGCAGCACGACTTGATGCCCCAACTTTTGCCCCAACTTCTGCCCCAACTCGTGCCTCAACTTCGGCTAATTGACGTTTTGGGCCGCTCTAGATACACATCTCTGCCTCAACTCCGCAGTTGAGGCAGAGTTTCTTCGCATGTGTTTCACGGTTGCGACCCCCGGTCACCCCGACTTCTGCCCCAACTTTGCTCAAGTTGAGGCAGAGTTGAGGCAGAAGTTGAGGCAGAACTTGGGCTCAAAAAGCCTACCTTGAAACACCCTAATGTCGTCAGCGCACCATCTGACATGTGGAGATAGTGTACCGCAGCAATTGGATTGAATGCAAGAAGAAGAAGAGAGAAGCCGCAAATTCAGCACTCACATGCACTGCATCTGCTTTACCACTATTTTTGGCACCGTACGACAGACCTTTTGCTCAGTGTATCCAAACAGGATGTGGGTGACTGACCGAAGTTAAAATCCGCCTGCTGACCTTGGGCTGACCTGGAGCGAAGCTAAATTAAAGGCAGAAGAGACCCCGACAGACTCGGATGTGGGGAGAAGGAAGTAAGACTGAGACGCGGCCGATGTTTCGGCTGCCCTGTAAACGCTGCGATGCTAGGAGCGGAGGGCTCTAGAGAAAGACGTCGAGCTAAGGGAGACGAGGTTCGCCGCCGGGGTAGTCGTCACCGAAGGAGAGCATTTCACAAGATACGCAGGTCAAATGACGCACCCGGTCAATGGAGTTGGCGACCATTATCACCTCGATGGCGACTCAGGCGCTTGCCCATGCAGTCGTGATCGAGTATTAGGTTGGGAAGGCATCGAACCTAGCGATGAGCGCGATGGTGCTTGAAGGATTGATAATTGCCGTGAGGCTTCTGTGAAGGGGAGAGCTTGGCCGAACCCTTGGAGGCATCCGTACCGGCAGCTGCGAGAGCGCGGTGGTCGCAAACACGCTGAAAGCTAGGAATTGTGGCGCCTTTTATACTCTGCTGCGCCTCCATTTATACTTTCCGCTCGCGAGATGACTATTGGCGGAGGATCTGAGATGTTCCCGTCGCCTGCCAGCGCGCGGTCTACCCGCGGTCGAAAATAGATGGCGCCTTGTCCCGATAGATACACAATATTTAACTGCGTTAATATCAAGGATTACGATAACGCGCTGAAGATTGTGCTGACGCTCACTATCGACAAACAACTCGAAATTGGGTTGAACTCAACCCCGATTGATGGGCCGGTAAGTTCCGCGAGTCACGTGCATGGTTGAATTTTCGGAGTTCAGGACTAACCCCATGTCGAATGGGTGTTGACGAGATATTTCAACGCAGGGACAAGCTATAGGTGGATAGGTGGGGATTTGAATAAAACGACCAATTAATCAACCAGACTCACCGATCAGGTCCGACTCGGTTGGATGGGTTGTTGAGCATTCGACGTCAGGTGAAGACGGCGCCGGAAATGAATTTAAAAAGGTGTACAGGAAGGATTGAATACAGTCGGGGAAGAAACAGAGGGAAAATTTCACGGGGGAAGTCAGAAATCGACAATGGCCTCCACGGCACCAACTCGAATAATGACGTTCGGGTCGAACTGTAATGCCCAGGGGTATCCACGCACGCACGGGCTGTACAGATCATGTCTCGCGGCAGTCCGGGTTTCTCCGGGGAACTATCAGGACGGAGAGTGACATGAACTGACCTCACACCGAAGAAATGGAACACACGCACGTACCTTTCAGGGGGAAACGAACCAAACGCAGAGTCGGATTGTGCGCGCGCAATAAATATAGGATTAAAGAAACAGATTACTACACCACTAAGGAAAGGATAAGGGAATTTCCCCAATTATATAGACTATTGCACTCCGACTGCGAGCTGGTTAATCGAGTGCACCCGCCGTAAGTCTGCAAAAGAAAGCAATTAGAAAGAGGAGCACCCCGAAGTAAAGAAGCATACCAGAGCCGGGATGAGACGCAAGGGAGGTATCGGGCGCGATGCTGGGATAGCCGCGCATATTAGTTGAGCACAATGGCAGAGGAATAGTGAATTGTGACGCACACAATGTTCATCGCTGACTTTACAGGTCCCGAGACATTATCGCCGAAGAAGAGGGCCACCATGCCCGCCTACCATCAATATCCGTTTCAACACAAGATGCCATCGAGCAAGGAAGAAGCAGTACGAACCTGAGTCGAGTTAGCCGCATTTTGTATCTCGAGGGCGCCAGTGTAATTGATGCTGGCGGAGGGGCTAAAGCCCTTGTTTAGGCGGAGGGAGATATAAGTGGCGCGGGACATGGGGGCGTTGTTGAATGTGATGTTCACGCTTTGGGCCAGGAAAGCATCGAACGCAGCGTTGAGCGCGGGGGCGCTTTGGGCGTGGATGACCGCGGCCAGCTGGGTCTCTGCCCAGGTCGAAAGGCCCATGGAAGTCGTACTAGCCGGAGGCTGAGCCGGACTCGGACCTTGGTAGGTAGCAGCAATGTCCCTCGAAGGCAGTTTGGCTGCAAGAACGGAGAAGGCGGTGGAGAGGAGGAAGAAAGAGGTGAAACGAAGGGCGACCATGGTGGATTAAGTGCAACTAAATGCAAGTAAAGGAGCTGAAGAAAGAGCTGTGGAGAAAGGAGAAGTCAATGCTCATCCTGGGTCGGATAGAGGCATTTTATACCCTATTTTTTTTTCACTGGGCGGTGATCTGTGACATTTCAACCAACTCGACGTTCGACGTTTCCGGGACAGGATGATGTTCCACGTTTCGACGTTTATAAGCCGCCTAGGAAACTGATAACAGTCGGATTAGATTAGAGCAGATCGGAGCGCGGGCAATGAACAGAGCGTCCTACCGTACCTACCATATTAACACCTTGCCTACCATTTCTTGGCGGAATTTGACAGTTGATCTAGGGCGGGTAATTCTACAGGTCCTTTGGAGCGACAGCTGTGCACCCTCCGAAATTCCTCCGAGCCTGCTAGACCATGCAGGGATTTTTCGAGTCTTTCTTTCGTTTTGAAAAAAAAAAGCCTCACTATCTGTGTGACTCTGTCAGGCACTGCCTGACGGGAGACAGCGGTCACTACACGCGAGCAAAATAAAATCAATATGGAAAGCGGCAGTTGCGTTTAAGATTACTCTCGATTTGAATGAGATCATCCAGCGCTTTGTGTACGTTGTCAGAATTTTTCGAGGGCCCACTTTGACGTTCTGGCGTGAGCAAGGTACCGCTGCCGGGTGACACACTTAGTGTATAAGCAGCTTATCAGAATCGTGTCGCTTGTGCCTCAGATATCACTGACGGACCATTATTGCATTATCCCTTCCATCTAAAAACACATTCGTTGAACGATCAAGAGGATAAGACGTAAGTATTTCCGTGCTTTGAGTCTCCCATGTTGGCTTCAGGTTTACAGCGTTGCAACTCCATTCAATAGGCCCTGTAGGTAGTATTCAGTTGGAATTCAGTGACACCCATCTTGCCGGAGGGACATACCCAAACGCCGCAGCGGCCGCTTAGCCAGAGAGATGATGAATATCGTCAGGCTAAGGCCCACGCCACTATGTTCAGGTTTAATATCCATTACGAGTGCAGTCGAGATCATGTTGCGGCGCGGCAGTATCAACCTACTTCATCATACGTAGTTCAATGTTCTTTAGGAATCGAGTCGAGCTCAAATAATAGTCTATGACCCTGCCGGGCAGTATTAATCACGTCCAGCAATCATTATCGTACCCGTACCTTTCATATTCGCGGAAATCGCATCATTTGAGGCGGTAGACTCCGAGGGCAGAGACCATCACCGCCGCACTGGCATCGGCGATGTTCCTGGTCGGTACCCGTAATAAACGGCCGACATTGAGTCTCAGGCAGTTGAATGTGATTGTAATCCCTGGCCCTTGTTTCAAGCCGCCGAAAGAGGCCGACACTGTTATAGAGCGGAGAGGTCCCGACACTGACAGCACAAAGAATGCAGAAGAACAAGAAACCAGCGCTGTTTAGACAGGAAAGGGCGAAAGTAATTTGAGGTGAGACAGACGCAGCCTCGTATAATTGTACCCAAAAAAACATTGCGAGAGGCATTTTGATCCGTGAATGCACAGTCTGTCCAAGTTATATATTCGTTGTGGGCGCCAGTCAATGAAACTAGAGGTTCATTGGCATTGAACTCCTGGTATCATTTTGATCCTGCGGATGCTCAGCCTGTCTTCAAGAGTCCTGTGTAAGCGACTGGGAGAAGGCGAAGGCCACTCCAGGCTCCTTGGCTTGGATGCTGCTATAATCGGCACCACTCGACGTCGACACTGAATAAGCCTTGGAAATGGCTCACACTGAATGGGCCTTGGAGTTTCGTCTCGGCTTCGGGGTTGGCCTGCGTCAGGCACCTGGCAGCGAGACCGACGTGGAAGCCAGGCACCGCAACCGCCAAAACACTTTCGACAGGCCAAGACGAGTCCGAGGCGGAGTCCGGGCAGTGTCCCCGACCTGAGAATCGTGACGTCGTCCGGCCTGAGGTCGGACAAATATTTTGAATGACAGGCTACAGCGTACCCGATTCCCTTCGCGCGACGTGGTCGAAACATCTTGTGTCGCGGGAGGAGGCGATGAGAAGCAAGACGCCTTGGCGTTTGTCGTTGTTTGATTATCAGGGAGGGATGCCGAGGCCTTCGGCAAGGCTTTAGCCCCACTTTCCACATTCAGCTTTTTTCTGGCCTGCCTACATGATCACTCATCGCGCGTTCGGGCAGTAATTTCTATTTGGCTTCACTAATCCTAGCACAACTTCAACGGCCAGTTCATAGCGACGTACGTCCAGCAGACCGCCATGAACATAAGTTAGTGTGGTTAATTACCAACATTAATCTTCAAGCTCGTCCTCTCCTTCGTCCTCGGCATCGCCGTCGCCGTCGCCAACGAGGTCAGCGCCCACCATCGCAGCGACCATGTCAATGGCAGCGCGCGACATACGAGGCATCGCCCCCGGCCTCATCAATGGATGGTTCTCAACTTTGAGTTCTTCGTCGTCGTCTCCATCCTCGTCCATATTATCATCTCCTCCGCTGTCCTCTGCTTCTTCATTCCCACTTCCGCCGCCATCACTGTCGTCTTCGTCATCCGACCCACTCGAGGCCGACCCCCCATCGCTTTCCGAGTCCGCCTCAAAGTCGCCGTCTTCCTCGTCCGAGTCATCCTGCACCTGCACCGCACCAACCCCAGCCTGCTTCTCCTTCCCAAACAGTTCCCGGTGTGCTCTAACCCACTTATTGATCCCCTCCTGCTCCTTCCCATCAATCAGCGAAAAAGCCGACTCGACCCCCGGGTCCGCCTCGCCCTCATCGAGCTCCTTAAGCTCCTCCGGCGGGCTCTTGCGCGTGAGCACAAGCGTACACGTGCGCCCCGTTGCGCTCACGACGCGCAGCCCGTCCTCCTTGCCCAAAAGGTCCTCGAGCGCCCAAAACTCGCACGGCTTGCTCTCGCCCCAGAGCACGCCGTCGCTGAGGAACCACAGCGTCCCGGCCTTGGCGGCGCGGTACGCCTCGATACCGGGGACGCCGCCCTCGGAGGCGCTCACTGCGATTCCGGGACAGGCGCTCTTAAACACCGTCGGAACGGGCTCGAGCACGGGCAGGTTGAGGCGGTGGACGAAGTCTATGAGGAGGTCGCGCGTGGGCGTACCGCCTTTGAGGGTGTGCAGCTCGGGTGTCGATCCGTATGTGGTGTATTTTACGGCGGCGGAGGCAGCTGCGTCTAGGCCGAAGATGACCTGCGGGGACGCCGCTGATTGGGCGGCAGGTTTCTTGCCTCGATCGGGCGTGTCCGATGAGAGCAGCACGACAGTCCAATGGGCCTTCATCTTGCCCCGGGTAGGGAGAAGGAATGCACGAGTGAGAGTCGAGAGGGGAATGGATGATTCGATGGCGCGCGTAGACGGATTCAGGAATTGGATACATGATCCGTGCACGTTGATATCGACTTTTTTCCGGATGGGAGACGTGGTGGAGATGGCGTGCAGAGTCAAGAGCGGTGGACCGTCGTCTGCATCGGTCTTCTGGCGTTTCGCGTCCGAATCGGAATCAGCATCTTGCTCTCTTTGACGCTTGCCGTTCGTCGATGGCGATTTTAGCGCGCTTAGAGCCATTAACGCCTCCTGTTGTCTTTCGGACCATTTCTGCTGCGTATCGGGGACTGGAGCGTCGCCACCGCTGACGAATCGGATGAGATTATCGAGCGCTTGAGCTCCTGCAGGTGTCTGGAAGACCGCCAGTGATTCTGACAGTTCCGGTGGAAGGGTGGGGAAGACTGCAGTCAGAAATGGAGTGGCATCCGACATAGAGGATTTCTCGACTGCGCGCAGCGCCAATCGAGGACAGAAAATCGCAAAGCCAAGCAGGCTACGCGTCGGTGTGGTGGTGAGAGCGTGTGTAAACGCGTGTCAGTGACGTGACTGTCACAGTTGCCACACTGGGAATCCCGGTTGATTGCCGAACGTTCACATCTCCTTGTCTCCCACAACTAACTGTCCGACGGTTCTGGTTCCTTGAGCTGGCGTCCGAGACGGTAATATTGCTATGCCACGCTTCAACGTGAATATTGGCTCCAAGCAGTCCGCACTGGTCCCCTTGCTCCCTGCTCCCGGCCCTGGTCACCGCAACCGTCCTAGGCATTGGATCTACAACCAGGAAGGAAATCTGCGTCTTGCAATGAGCTGGCGCCCTGACATACCAATCCAACCATATCACCATTAATCGTGGCCTACTGTACTACTGTAAGTCGCTTGAGATCTGCGAGGCTCCTGCCTAGAGTGGCGCTGCTGTATGACTCGCAGACGACGGGAAGTACAATTGTCAATCTCTTAGCTACACGCTGGAGTTTACCACCATTTTTAGCAAACGACTACGGGTTTCCAGGAATAAAGTTGTGCGCCAAAGAACCCTCAGCAGGCACCAATTATCAAGTTCTCCGTTCCCTCCTGAGGTATACTTCACGACGGCTCCTCTCCTGTCTAACTGTCATGTCCACTGTGTAAGTTAGCAATTTGTGCAAAACGCTCTTCGGCTCTCGCTCATGATCGCTGCAGGTCCAACATCAAAGTGACCTCGTCGGCGACAATGATAGCGAGGACAAACGAGATTAGCTTGAAGATTGAATATCGAATGCCGGTAGGCTCAGCTGATATCAACGCTAATTTGCGACCATGACCTGCTGAACTTGTTCGTTTCAGGTCTCAATTTGCTTTTGAGGGAAAATCACAATCCTTCTGACATAGTGTTTTTTTTCACCGCGGGGCATGGACATTCCCCGAACCACGATTTTTGTGCTTGATTCTTTTTTTTCGAGTTCAACTGTACCCTCGGGCCGGGCACCTGGACACTGCATCGAAAGGAGAAATCCCGGTGGCGGGGCAACCTGAAGGTCTTTTGTTTGCCACTGGAAGCTTTAGGTCACCTCTCCCTCACGAGCTCAGAGCCCGAATCTTTCTTGTTTGAACCCGGCATCACACGTGGTCCGCCACCGGGCTTTCCATGAACGCCGGCCCCATGCCGTTCTTCATCCTGGCTTTAAGTTGCTCTTCGGTCGGACTCGGGAAAATCTGGACGAGCATCCGCCTGTCCAACTTTGTACTTGCTCGCCTCAAACGTCAACTGCAATACGTGGGCCATACAACGACCAGTCGACAACGAATTCAAGTTTTCTCAGGTTTTCGGAACTCCACCGCGATCTATGTAGGTGTGCTTCTTGCGGTGATATGTAGCACTTGTCGGATGTCGTCTCCGTCGCGGCCACATTTATATTGCTATCAAAGTCTGGCGCCCATAAATTGGCGCCTTCGTCCACGGCACCTTCTTTTGAATCCACGCACTTCACCATCTACAGAATGACTTCACATTCATCCGCTGCAAATTCTGGGGTTTCGAGTCGATTAGGGCCTGTCTGGCAAGGAGTGGAGCACGACAATGGGGACATCTCTCACCGGGAGAAGGAAATGGACGAGATCGCCGACACTGCAAGTGCGTTACTCATCCGATATCTGGCTCGAAGTACTTACTTTTATGCTCATCTCCCAGCGCTCGTTGTGAATGAAGCATCTTCCTCCGACGGGCTCATTGGCTTTGTCAAAAGCGTGGCTGCCGACCCGGACATGAAATCGGCTGCGAAGGCCGTCGGCAAAGCGATTGTCGACGGGGTCCCAGGTTTCATGAGACTGTTAGAAGCTGTGACCGATGTACATCCGTTTCTCAAGGGTACGTACCTCTTGTCGTGTGGGAGTCTCTCGCCAACGAAGAGCCTTCTAGCCGTCTATCTCCCATTCAAGCAGATATACTATCAGTGAGTACTAGTCCTTGGAAGGTCCCCGATTTTGCTAACCGATCGTCCTCCACCTTTTTCGCCAGAGAGACTCAGCGTCGAGACAATGATCAGAGAAGGACTGAACTCTTCACGACCTTGAAGGACGCAATACTTGTTTTATCGGAGTACGCAACGTCTGTTCATTCTCGGGATGGTTATTTAGTGATAACAACGATAGGCTGGAACATGTTGACAAAGAAGATACTCGAACAACACCGAAAGGTAGGCCCATACAACTTTGGATCGCTGGAAACGTTAATTACAAATTTGCCGGAAGGTGAACCCATGCTCAGCCGCCTGCGATCAATATGCGAACAGCTGGAACGGGACATCAAGGAATGCTACAATGGCAAGCTCCAACTCAGTTCCTGATGTGTGCGGACTCTGACGATGGCTCCATCCCAAAGTCGTCGATGCTCAGAAGAAACGTTCCATCGCGATCAAGTTCCTCAAAGCCACCAGTTGGAATGAAAAATTGGTTTCATATGCCGTCCTTTTCAGGACCAGACGGGAAGAGTTGCAATTTGCGTTCAGTATGAAGACCGTTATTACCGTGGAGGAGATGAATTCGAAGTGCGTCTAGATATCTTCTGGTATTGAGCGTAATGATTGACCACCGGATAGTATCAAAGAAATCAAAGAGTCGGTGCCGCGCGCCGTTCTCTGCTAAAGTTTGCTGATGACATTTAGAACGATGATGCGAATGTTCGCTACAATGCTTTCCCCGCAGGAAAAGGCCATCGAGCTCTGAATTAAACAGAATGGTGGCGATAAGGCCGTGCTCGCTTCGGACCAGAAATGCGCCGAGCTGGTCAAGTACGAGGCGAAGTTGGCTGCATCCAGTGGCCAGACCGTCGCTTTGAAAGCAAAGATGTCCGAGGAAGACACAAAGAAGAGTGAAGCCAAGGCGATCGCAAACCTGAAGAAAGAATATCGCGAAGATATCCAGGTCGTCATCAAGGAAAATCTCGAAAGTTTCTCGAAGGGGTTCCAAATGGGCTTAGATAATTTGGAGAAGGATCTCGGGAAGAAGATAGTTCACCAAGGGGATCGAGTTATCAGGCATCTAAATCGTGGGCCTCACAGCAGGATCAAAGATAAGGTATGTAATCATGAGCGCCCTCGTTGTTGTCCCAGCGGCTTCCCAATGCTCATCCGGCATTAGATGATTTTCCACGTCTGGAAAGAGCAAGTTCAGTTGGATCGTCTCCAAACCGTTTTCGTGTTCTGAGCTTGTCTAGGGCTGGAAAGGTAGCGCGAAAAGCCGCTCTTTGGTGTTGGCCATCCGCGATTATTTTGTGGAGCGAGTCGAACACGAGCATAATAAGCTGGTCACAACTGAACAAGAACTTTCGACGCGACCAATTTCCCCAGCCCCGACGGAAGACGATGATGACGAAGATGACCCTGCGGCAGATTTAAGTATCCCATTGCCAGATAACTGGGCAATGGCATACCTTCAGGTCAGACGCCTCCATTATTTGCAACGTCGGTCAAATTTAATTCAATGCACGGCGCGATCCGCTGACCATCTTCATCCAGAGGCCATGGATTCGGACTGCTCAGGCTTCACCACCGTATCCGAGATCAACGCGTTTACTTACGCTCGCCCGGCAGATTGGAGGTGCGTTTTGCAACACTATTGAAAACACTTACTCATCACCGACCCAGTCTGCCACGATGGATCTCCTACTGGGCAATAGGCTGGCAAATTTCGGCGACAAAATACTGCATCGAGATTGAGGAACTGTATTCACAAATTTTCTTGCTACAGAAAAGAATTGCCATTCAAATGCCGGGCAACAACAGATATGTCAACGAATACATCGACTATACCTGGCGTCACGTTATGGCCTTGACGTCGTCCATTGACCGTTATGATTCTCCTTCCCTGACGTTGGAGGAACAGTTCAAGGATTATGTTCAATCTCAAGAGAACAACATCAAAGAGGGAATGGAGAAAATCCAATACAAGGTTGATACCGCGGACACGGTCACGTCGATTCTCCATGGTCAGCAAATCGAACAGGTGATTTATCTACTGCACACATTTTCCCCTCTCTGAGCGTTTTGCAGTTGGTGCTGGTCCTTCTGACATCGCTTCTGAGAAGGCACCTAGCCAAAATTCATCTTTGTTTGAAGATGGAGATTGACGAGCGAGAACTGGACGACGCATCGGTAAATCACTCGAGATTGTATCGTATTTGACACTCATATCTCTGCAGAGCGCCATTGGGGTTGTGATCAACGTGTTATGGGCGCGTTTCCGCGACTTGAAAGGTAAGTCCTCGAATCCCCTCGACACGCGCGCGCCGTTTAATGGTTGGCTAGAACACTTTCTCCATCAGCGGGTTGAGTTAAAACAAGCGTTCGAATGGTATTCATGTGGGCTGGTACGTCAGGATTCGCCCATTCCCCTTTGGTCCACCCTGACTCAGCCTTGCCTTCGAGTTTAAAAACTACCGCGAATGGGACGACGTGACCGATCTGAAGTATTTCAAAACCAGCGATATGTCGGTGTGGACCTCCGGCAATATCATTCGCGAGTTGGATCCTGCTGACTTGGCGGGAGTTCTGGTCTACACCGACAAGCCAGATTCGAAAGAGTCGGAGGGAGCTGTATCTCAGGAGATCCCGACGGTACCGTCAAGGTGGGTTCTATCGAATTTGAAGATCCCTCGCGACTGAGTGCATATAGCCCCGTCGCCGATGGAACCTCGGCTTCAATATCTACGAGGTCTTCCTTCTATGCATAGGTCTACCGTGACATTGACATGATTTTTATAGTGTGGAACTGGCGGAGGCTGCTTCTGGCCACGAAGTCCGGTGAGGGTACTTATCCATGCAAGTAAACCAGGTCGGCTAATCAAATCCCAATGCAGTCCGACTCCGCCGGGTTCCTCTGCAGAAATGCCTATGTGCGTGTCCTCTCTTTGAGCGGCGTGCGTAATCTTCGAACTTCTTTTCCCTCTTTATAGCGGGGGAACTTGGTATGGCTGGCACTGGACCGAAACCGAAAAGCCGTGGCGGGACATGCTGCGTCTCGACTTGACATGCGAAGCTGGAGGGGTCAACTCTGACCCGACCATATTATCCGGGGGTGGAATTACCGCGGGCGGCTGGGCCTGGAAACTCAGCGGAACGCTGAGCCGAGCGGACCAACTTCCCGGCACCGCAAGGGTTGATTTACAGCGACAATTCGAACACGACGAGACCCGTGTTCACTATCTCGGGGCTTTCCTCGAGAATCGGGAAGTCATTACTGGGACGTTCGAACGAAACGAACGAACAACCATCATCAAAGGCTGGTTTCTGTTCAAAAAAGTTCCAATGTCCGTTATCCTGTGTTCCCGGCCCTTGGTAGCGGAGCTGAGTATCCGGGAGTTGTGGTCTTTCGCTTACAACGCGGTGGTGAATAATCTTCGGCGAAAGAAACTTCCTATGCCATATCTGTATGAGCGTATGGTCACCATACGGCGTGTGGTAGAGCTCGGAAGCAGGGAAACAAACGACGCCGAGGACACAGAGTTGTCGAGGCTGACAAAGGACTTCTCCGTGGAGGAGTCATCAGAGGTACAAAACCTGTACGCGGATCCTTTGTTCCCTGTGCATTCACTTATTAGTGTGCAGAGCCTCCTTAAGAACCTCTATCGCGAAAAAATCCCTGTGCGTGTCTTCATCATTCGATCGCCCTAGCCATATATCTTTAGACCCCCAATAGTTCAGGAATCTGGCATGGTTGGCATTGGACCGAAACCCGAAAGCCACTTTTCCCGATGGAAACTTTCACCCTCGAATGCGGAGACGTGGACCCTAGATTTTACACCCCCATTTCCGGATCCGGGGTTACATTCAATCAGAAATCTTGGACCCTGGTCGGGCTGATTCATGAGCCCCGGACAGGTCTTACTGTCAGGTTCACTCGTTACTTCACCAACGATGGAACTTGGACCAACTATGAAGGCGCCTTCGACCACAAGCAAGAAACCATTGCTGGAACCTTCGAAAACACCAACGACAAAGGCTGGTTCCTCCTCAAGAAGGTTGCAGTATACGCTATCATGTGTTCCCGAACGCTGGGGATTGAAGCGCTCTCACCGAGAGCCCTCCGGTCCTTCGCTTGCCAGGCCGTGGTAGATGTTATCCGACGGAAGAAACTTGCTCCATCGTATGTATATAACCGCATGACTCACACGCGCAGGATCATGGAGCTCAGCTGGAAGTATATCCTGGACGACGATGAGGTGCAGGAATACTCAAGTCTTATCAAATCCTTTTCCGCCGAGGAGATATCAGAAATTTTGAAACTGTACCTTTGGTACCATCGTGTTGATGTCCAGCATCCGTAAGCCTTTCTAGCAGATCAGTTAGATTTATTACTTCCCCCCGCAACAGGAATGCTTTCTGTGATGTCTGCGCAGATCATATGCGCCGAACTAGAGTCGTTTGCCTGGAGTGTGGCACGGCGGAGAAGGCCGACGACAGCGTCGACTTTTGTGCCAAACTCACCTGCCTTGTGTCGTCCGATCTTCCCAGACGAACAGACGTCATCCACCTCCCGTCTCACCTCATGATGAAGATCCGCGACTACTTCCTGCTCAAAGACTTTTTTATGTTCAAACAACAGGCAACGCAGGCGCTGGAGGCTGCTCGCGCCCTGTACAAGGACCTGGATGAAAATAATAACCCCGCCAAGACGGTAATTTTATCTGCGGATACTACCCCCAAAGAAGCCGATACGGACACACTGACATCGGGAGGACAAGAACAGGCGGATGTGTCGGAGAATACCGCGTTGGAGATCACCATAACTCCTGCGCCTGACGTCGGTGCCGGTACATCTCCCAATGATGCCAAACCACCCAAAGTCACGGACGACGGTGCATTGAAATGCACCATTTGCAAAGATCGTGTAAAGACACCCTGTTGGTACTGCATCGAATGCAGGGGTAATTAAACTTACAACTTGTTCGTCTAGAACACTAACATCATGTATCCAGCTAATGATGCCGAACCGCTGGACACATGGGTGTGCGACTCCTGCGAGAAGACGGTCGATTACATGCTGCCCTGGGATATCTTGAAACAATACCAGGCACAAATCCGCACCGCCGAGAAGCACAATGTCCTTCACCGTCTAGTTCGCGTCGTTACCACCTCTTTGTTGGAGGCCAAGGACGGCGTCGCAATCAGCCAAGACTCTTCCGCCCTTCCGCAGTGGGAACGTACACAGCAGGGCATTGAGGCGCTCGATAAACGTATGGGAGAAGTGGAATCGCGGTTGGAGGCGCGTTTAAAGGAGGCTGGCTTGCGGATTGAACAGATGGAATCGCGACTGAAACAGATGGACGCGCGCATGACCACGGGACTGGAACACATCCTGAACATCCTGACGCAGCCCAAGCCAGCGGAAGCGAAGTAATGTCACGGCTACGATGTTCTACTTGTGATTCCATTTTTCACTCATTGTAAAACCGCTCGCTCCAGATATCGTGTGATTGTAGTAGAACGTGAAATGCAGCTTGTCGCGTTGTTGGTTCATGACATCTATTTCTCACGGTTCATCGCATTTTTCACGGTTCAATTCCGGACTGAGCTGTGAGCCAAAAGCACGAAAATACGACCTGAAGTATTTCCGTTCTATGAATTCGATGTTTATGCTTGCCGGGAGTCTTTTATCTGCCCTTTAGCAAGGTTTAATGTGAGTAAAACCAAATCTGTACGACGGTTCAGTGTCGCCGATGCGAGCTATTTTGCTGCTAACTCTGTTTTACTGGAAACTAAGAGCTCCTTAGGAAACCCACATGTGGTGTGTTCAGCTCCAGTGGAAACAAATGTGTAAGGTAGAGGCGAAAGCCAAAATCAATCCATGGTGATCCGAACATCGGCACGATTTGAACTTTCTTGGACTCACTTCCTTTGAGTGTTGCACACGAAGTTTGGGATGGCAGGTCATATTGAACTTAACCTCGAGTTTAAACGATAGTAATGTCATCTGAGAATCTGAGTCCCAGCGCGGTCTTCGCTGGAGACTCTGAGCTTCAAGATTTAGAAGAGCCGAAGTGTACAGAAAGAGACAAAGATTTACCACGACCGGGCTTCGAAGTCTGACAGGCGAGAGACAGAACTGAATTTTCTCTCTTCAATTTCTCTTTTCAACATCAAACTTCGACCGATCTTGGCTGACCGATTGCTACCGTTCCCTTGGGCCCGCCATCAACGGCCTTGATGTGACCTTTACGTTACAGTCCCTCGTCCGCGCGCCCACCTTTCATCTTTCACCCCACCGATGGTGGAGGTGCAAGAGACAGCTTCCCCACGGAGAGGAGTCCTTGCAGCGGTCTCTGACCTCGTGTGGACCCATGGGACCTTTTACCGCCTTCACTTGCTAGCCTTCACCGTTATCCCTCTGGTTGCTGCTGCCATATTCTATGCCTCCAATGGACGATTTCACGTCTCGTTTTTGGACTCTCTCTTCTTGTGGTTATTACTTCCCATTCATCATGTCTTTGACGTAACCTCCGAGAGCTCTTTAGCTATTCAGCCATGACTGTTTGTGGTACGTCGACTCGTCGAGAGACTCGAGTTTTGACATCACATGGTTTAACTCCACCGTAGGCCTCAGCACAGTCAATCTGTCGACGCGTAAGACTCTGGACTCCATAGCAGACCTGTAACATTGATTCTCGCCCAAGTTACGCCGTGGCAACAAGTTATTCTATACGTATTAATGCTGATAGGGGACTTCACCGTGGTCTCTTGGATCGTGCGTCTGTCTCCATTTCTCCCCCTTGCAAAGTCTTCGCCAACGATAAGAATCCAGATGGTCCTCGTCCGGAAGTAAAAAAATTATCGGTTTCGCCGGCGCAATGCTCATTCCCTTGTGAGGTGGTATTTTAGAAATGTTTGCCAATATATCGACTATCAGCTGGCCCATCGCCATCCCAGTAAAAGCCGCACAATGTTTCTCAAGTCCATTTCATCGCCTATCGCTATGTTCAAACAGACGGAAGAGGTCCCCATGCCAGAGAAGGCGGGAAATCCGACATTCGATTTGACACAACCAACGCCTCGGGCAACTTTGGATGATGCACCACTCAGCGAGGAGCACGTTCTCTCAGATGCTCGCACTTTTTCGTCCTCTCCGCTCCAGGAAACTATCTCATTGTCACCCGCTCCCACTACACCGGCCGTAAATTTCGGGATCACGACCTCTGTCGACCCTCTCCCCCGTCAGCAGACTATCCGTGGTATGCCCGCTATTCGCCTCACGCCGAGACTTCAAGGCTAATCCAATCCACAGAGGGTGTCGTCTTCCCCAGGCGAACTGCGACCATATACAGCAGCAACAGACAACCTGCCCCCGAAAATAAAAAGTACCAGGGAAACGGCGGCTTCCCAGGACCCGTTACGCTCGCCAGAAGACTATTCAAACGCGGGGCGCCGACCGCGTTCCGGAAGCTCGAGCGCAAGATGACGCTGCCGTACACGGAAACACTCGCCGCGAAAGAGGTTCCGTGGCTCAGCTTCGACGGGCTTGTCGTCGGACGGAATTCTGCCTTTCGAACAGAGACGCTCGAGGACGAGCAGATCGAGTTTATTGGCGGGGTGGAGTATCGCGCGTTAAGGCTCTTGAGTTATCTTATTCCCGCGGTACGCCATATGCAGTTCTTCAAGTTGTGGCATGAAAAGCACATTTCTGAATTTTCCCCCAGTACTTCGTCGCCGCACAATTGTTTGCGTTCATCCTCCTCGCGCCGTGGCTCTCTGCCACGAAGCAATACGACGCAGTGTTCGCGGTGCAGCCCAAATTGGTGCAAAAGCCATGGTATTTGCCCTCGAACCAGACTTACAACTCGACTGATATCCCGCGAGGTATTCATTGTTCATCGTCCTCGGAGCCTACAGCGGCGGAGGACTCTCACTGGTGGACCTGTGCGTTTTTCTTTCACTCCTATTATGACGGCAGTGTTTTGTTAAACAGCTTAAGCACAGTGGGATGCTCCCCTTCCAATCCGCCTACTTCATGATATTCGCACTCATGTTCGTCATTCTGGCCGGGAATCACGCGCTGGTATGTCTGTCCTAAAATATCCGGCTCTAATTCTCGTGTCACTCACTCATTCAACTCAAGCCCATATTGTCCGCCGTCCTTTCCCCTCAACTAAAACTCTCCACTGACCCCAATTACACTAATAAACAGCCTGCGATTAACGATGTAAGCAAACACCTCCTCTCCTCGCGCGTATTTAATAAAAGGATCGCGATGTAGCTGGATCTGGTACAAACTCGCCCCTGCGGGCTCCGACATCGGCAAAACGCTATCCTTCTTACTCCAACATCCGCGTCGGTACGCATTTACTCACTTGGCTTTGTCTTCTAACTGAGAAGCAACTCACACTTCCCCGGGTCTCGATATAGATGTTTCCTATACCTGCACGTCCCCGTTTTCATTTAATCGAACTGAACGATGGGAAGGTTGACGAACGGTCGGTTCATTGTAGGTTCCCGAGCCACCAGACGTGGTTCCTGGTGATCTGCTTGGTGGCGTTTAGGTGCGTCTCCGCACCAACCTGCCTCAGTGAATATTTACATCTTCCAATTGCAAGTACCATCGAATGGGCGGCGTTCGAAGTCCTCAGTACGTCTTCCTCCCCCCTCCTACCTTCCGAACTATAACACAATAATATCCATTAGATATTGGGCTCCCATTCTTCGAAGCGATGCCCCGAGCCCCGCGGGTGGTCGATGGGCTGTTCCAAGGGCTCGCCGCGCGCGCGTCGGGCCTCGCCATCATCCCCCTCGCCTCTGCCTCACCCGCCCTTCAGTTCGTCCAATCCCTCGACAGTACGCAGCCTCTCATGGAATTTCCTGATTTCAGGTTCCTCTACGTGGTCATGATGTATATCGCCGTACGCATCTCGCTCCACCAAATACTTCCCCGCGCTCACGCACGCTGAAACGATTTATTCATTTAGGTGTATCCTGTACGTCCATCCTTCCGCGTTTTGCTAGTATCAGCCTTCAACCGTGTGTATGCAGGTCGCGATGACAATCCGGTCTACCAACGTGTACGTCCTCGGGCTCGGGCTCTTCCCACCCAGTCGTCTAACCTTGCCTGGTACTTCCAGCTATGAATCCGAATCCCTCGGCGTATTCGAAGAGCCCCCGCCCGAGGAGGACGAGGAGCCGACGGATCTCGACGCGTACGAGCCGCGCGAGCGCGTCGGGCGGTATTTGGTATGTGTCATGCTCCTCTCCGTATCTTTTGCTTCATTTAATGCCCATGCAGCTGTGGCATCTAGACCGACAAATGTCCATCGGCGAGTCCCTTGTGTCCTCCCCTTGTTTTCTTCTTTGTCATTACCTAACCCAACCAACGCACCGCAGACATATGGTGGCTTGTCTGGGGCGTCTTCCTCGTCGCCGTCATCGAACGGCACAACCTACTCGACGAAGACAAAAAGTGGTTCGATCTATTCCGCATCGTGTTTGAGCTCGTGTCGGCGTTTGGGGGGATTGGGCTGAGTCTTGGGTTTCCTGATGTACGTCCCACTTTTTATTTATTAATCTACTCAAGCGGACACTCATTGTGCTTCAATGCCAGGACAACTATTCGGTGAGCTAGCCGTTTAGCGGAAGTGGAGGGACGAACTCATTTTCTTTTCTCTTTCAGTTCGCAGGTGCCCTGGGCCCGTTGTCCAAACTCGTCATTATCGTTATTATGTACGAGTCTCTACCTTCTCTCGGAATCCGAACTTACACTGTGCTTAGGGTGCGCGGTCGCCATCGCGGGTTACCCGTCGGGGTCGAGCGGGCGGTCACGCTTCCGAGAGAACTCAACACGGAGAGAGGGAAGAAGGCTACGGCCGCAGGGGACCCCAACATGCCCACAGGCATCAACGTTAACGGGGATAATACGACTGCCACTCCGACTGCGACAATGCCTGCTTGATTTTGGATTATGGATACGCTGTATACTTGCTTGAAATGTTAGACATCATTCGCACAATGAAGAGCGCGTCAATTGGTGGTTCGCACGGTTGATTTCTCTCTTAAGGCAAAATCACCAGCACTACTGTGTCTTGCTCCCGGATATCGACAGCGTTTCAATTTTCGATGTTTTGTTTAGACTTGAAGAAACCTCAAGTGTCGCACTGAGGTCTCTCCAACCTGTCTCTGAAAGCTGAAAACCCGATCCTCCCGGTTAACTAGGCGGCCCGCAGCATTAAAGAGACATGAAGATAAAGAAGGACTCGCGAGTTATGTTGAAGCGTAGATTCTGGAGGCCTAACCTACACCGAAAACGTTTCATAACAGCAATAAGAACATCTCCAGACTACACGGCCCAAGAAGTAACCTATACTCGTTTAATCGCTGCAGTGGCCCGGGAACATGAGTTTCTTTGCATCCTCCAATGTGGCATTTACAGGTAATCTCAGTCCGACACGTTTTGCCCCAGTCGGGAGTTGCTCTGTGACGGTCGTGAGGTATGAGGTTAATGGCAATACGAAGTACATACCCTGTTCTACCGCTTCTAAATGCTTGGAAATCAGTTGGACCATCTTGCTTGGATCAACGAGCAGCTTCTTCAACTCTACAGGGCCATCCGAATCTGTTTCGCCTGGCGCACAACGGCGGAAATGGCCGCCGCCACTGCCCTTGTAAACTGGTTCTCTGGTGCCATCAGCATGCACGATACCGACGATGTCTTGCCCGCCCTTCAGACCAGCAAGCAGGCGGCCGAGACGCAGCGCATACTCCTTCCACCCCGGGGGAGGCGCGGCGGAAGCAATGTCGGCATCGGAGAGGCGGCGTGGAAGGGGCCAGAACGAGGCATGAAAATGAGTGATACCGCGGTTGACGTGCGTGATATAGCGATTGAGGTCGAATCCCGGAGGAAGAACGTGAGTGGCTGCGTCCACGCACTGGTACTGCCACAGCTGTGTCTTTGAGACTTTGCCTCCAGGCAGCAAACACCATCCTGCCATGAGCTTGAAATGATTTTTATCTGTTCGTTCGGCGAATTTCTGAGGGTCAGGCATGGAACTTTTCGTCCATCCCCAAGTACGGGCGGCCTCGTTGCTTGCTTCCCGATTCAGCAATAGAACTCTGTCGATGAAAAATGTGCGGTGCTCGTATTTGGAGCCGGCGCGATCGGGGGCAAGTGAAAGTAAAATGGCGACGTTGGCGAGACCCGCAATTGTTTCGTTGTTCTTGAGGGCGGCGGCAGCGATCACGAGGTGGTTGTGTATGTTCAGAAAGTTCCTGAGGTCCAAATTAATATCCTATCTCGCGGCATAACATGGAGAGGCGCACCACTGCACCATCTTGTCGGCTAAGCTGAGCTTGGGGTCATTAATTGTGCTAGAAAAACTAATGCGTTGGAGACGAAAAGACTCGGAGGTGAGAAGGAAATACCCAGGTCCAAGAGATTTAGCAAACACGCTCGACAGTTTTCTGTTGGCCTCGTAAAGGTGGCATTGGGTTTTGCTGCTCCAGTCCCGCTTCTGGCACTCTTTCTGCACCGGATATGTCAACAGCGAACTGCGTGAGATGCATAAAACGCACTGTGCAGTACTTCGCGACCAAACAGCCTGAGCAAGAGAGTAGCTGGTCCTTGAACGACGATTCAGCGAGACCACAGGCATCGCACTCGGGCTCCCAAGCGTGCCAGACGGTCTCATTTCCCTCCCAGATGCTCTCAGACTCGCGGGCAGACGACATGGATGACGGAAAGTGGCACGTTTGGACGACGACGGAACAGAACGGCCGAAGACCCTTCAAAATTTCGAAGTCAATGTATTCGGCCGAACGACTTGACCCCGCAGGGTTTCGACTCTCCACTGGGGCTTTAGTCGGGCTAGTTCAAAAAAATGAAGCGGGTCCGATGGACTCAATCCGGGCCATATAAAATTGTTTCTTTGTTTGGGTTTACTTGCAGGGCCATGATCATGAAGCCTTCTCTCCCAAGTTAACTTTTCCTTTTCATTTGGGGTCTAACACAGACCTTCCGCGAGGGCGAGAAATAAAAAAAATCCGTTAACAAGCTACAGTTACGGCGTTGAATTGCGGAACGCTCGTGATCATATAGTAGAGGGAGGGCGGCAGGAAGTTTTTAAAAAACTCAACCGTGGGAATATTGAGCAAATGTCGACAGAATGGCGAAATGATCTTCTAGGTGGAGGAATAGAATCTAACGTTGGCGGTGAGTGGTAGGACTCAGATCTCAGCATCATCGAAGCTCGTCATTCTACTCCCCGACAAATACAGCATGGGGGACAAGATTTAGGGACGTGATCAAGGCGAGAATGAATAATTACTTGTTACCTGCCCAACACCTATATTACTATACACTCTAGTCATATAATTATATGTAGGTTTCCCGCGGCCCCTATGCTTGGACTTGAGTGAGACCGTAGATGCGGCGATGATCTTTTGATAGGCCAGTTAGATGCTAGCGGAAACACGGAGAGTGAAAGCAGCCTACCGCATCCAGGGCCAGTTCGCAGCGAGGTGTCTTGCTTGATGCTGAAGTATCGCATATTTAACAGAAGGATTGGGTGAAGATGGGAAAGTCACGTACACGAGGTCCATCGACGCAATAGCAACCTGCGAGCCGATGGCAGCAGTGAAAAAGACGGACACAATGCCCGCCTGCATGCCGAATCATCTCAGTATCGGTGTCGAACGAGAAATGTGATTTTTTTGCATACCTGGCTGGAGTTGGCCACCGTCGGCACCTCGATGGTCTGGTTGACCGTAACCGTGGTAGGGGGGAAGCCGTGGGCCACACGCATCGCCACGTAATCCGCGCGAGCAACGACCATGTCGTTGTAGCTAATGGTCACATTGTCCGCCAGATAGGCGTCGAACCCCGCGTTGGCCGCATCCTCGCTGGGAGCCGCAACAACCGCGGTCAGAAAGTTTTTTGTCCACTCCGTCAGTGAGGGGAGAGTCGAAGTGCCCTTGGGGGCGGTGACTTTATAGGGGAGGTTGGTTGCGAGGGCCGTGAAGGAGGTGCAGAGGAGGAAGAGGGAGGTGAAACGAAGGGCAACCATGGTGAACTCGATGGAGAGGGGAAGAGTTTTCGAGGCAACGGAATTCAGTGCGCCGACGTATTTTATACCGCATCATATGTCACTGCGCGGTACGTTTCCGGGACGGCGTTCATTGTCAGGGTAATTCAGGCCCTTAACCCCGCATAAAGACCTTAGTTGGAATTCAATGGCACCCATCGTAGCGCCGGAAGTGTCCTCGGTCTTGTCACCACCATGCGGCCGCTATAATCTATTAGCAGGGAGTCAGCGGAGGATGAATATCAATTTACCACTCCCTGCACTATTGCTTGATTATTGTTTGGTGGTCTATAGTTGCGACCTATGTGGGGGTTCACGACCTCCCGAGCGGCTGCGAGCGGCTATCGAGCCTCAACCTACGTTCGATCATTTCAAATTAAATCGTTAAAATCTCTGCCAGATGTTTACCCATCCCTTTCACTGTAGGGTCCGGTGACAGTTAGTGTCAACTGTCAGTAACTGTCAGGATGACTGTCAGAATCTGACTGACAATTAATTATTTTTGCGTGGTCGAATCTGACAGTTGACAGTTCAAAACCTTTTTTTTTGGCTTTTTTTTTTTTGCTCCTGTAGCGCCGCGGGTAATCCCCGTGCTTTCGTCCACCCCTCCGTCCGGTGCTTGCACCCGACATGGAGGTATGTGAAGGTCGGAAGTCCGGTGGATTGGCTAGACGACGTCAATTCCTAGCCCCTAGATAGTTCAATATATCACGGGCACTTTACTTATAGGAGTCTCAGGTACATACATATTTAATACTGTGCCACGTAGATACATTCTTGTCTTCTCAACGCCAGTTGCTCTGCACCCACTCCACTCTGGTCCTGTTCTCTGCTGTCATTCTCACCTAAAAACCCACGGAGTTTCTAGCACCGTGACAGCTCCGACTTGCAGAGAATGACCTCCACAGCTCCCACTCGCCCGGCGCGGAATCGCCAGGTCTCCTCCCGTATTGCCAATGATGACAACTCTGTAGGCCTCAGTGCAGCTGCTCAAAACCTTCTGTCGGGTGTGTGCTGCTCACGGCACGCCGATGATTCTTATTATCTAACTGCCCACAGCAAAACCTATCATTGATTTGGTCAAGAAAATTGCGAAGCTTACGTTGTTTCTCCCAGAGACTGTACCACTTGCCACAGAGGAAGATGATATTCCGCGTCGCATCTTCGAGCTGGAGGGTGAAGACGGCACGGTCGCCAGCACCTTCAATCGTCGAGTCGATATCTTGTTCGGAGAGCATGTTCGTGACTCTGACGGCCGCCTAAAATATGTCACACAGTGAGGATGAGGAGGCTGACAGAATCCGTCGCAGGTATCATCGTAAAAAGCGGGCGGCAAAGACGAAAGGGAAAAAGAAAGTATTTCCGTCTCACAAGACATTCGTCGTTGATCCAGACATCAACCTGCGCTCAGCTGGACTCAAGGAGCTTCTCAGTGATGAGCCGTCTGCACCGAAAACCCGCGCTGCAGTGGTGATTGGTGTTGGTGCGTCCAGTTCGGACCACCAAGACCTCTGGGCAGGCTGGTAACTTTGCGTAGTAGTCCTGTACGCCGAGCTTGCAATTGTCAGAACTGTCAACTGTCAGAACTGACAGTCAGCCTGACTGTCAGCCTGACAATTAGTTATTTTCTCCAAACGCTAACTGTCACCGGACCCTATTTCACTGGCACTTGGCACACCCGGGCGGGTAGAATTATACAGCCGGTCCCACTCAGGAATACCGAACAGTTTCGACTTCCACCTGGAGGATGGCGATAATTACCCAAAATAAAATGTGTCTCGCTACCGCCGTCCGAGCTGACTCTGCGGATGTCGCTCCGGGGATGGGTACCGCTGACATCGATGGTGGACACCAGGAAGGGGGACCATCCATCACCAACGATGGTGGACACCAGGAAGGGGGACCATCCATCACCAACGACCGTGATCCCGAAGTTTGCGGACGGAGGCGATTCGTTCCGTATGTAAAGAAGTGGGGGCCGAGTTCTTGAGCCAAATTTTTGCACATGCCGAACCGGACATTGTTCCAAAGCGGGGGACAAAAGTCAGAGGTGTTTAGGTGTTTAAACAGCACAGACGCACGACTAATAAACTGGTGAACGCCTTTTTGTAAGTATCAATCGCGGCCATGGCCAGAACTTACGAAACGTCGGCACTGCCGACGTTTCGTAAGTTCTGGCCGGTGGTGGCACCACCGGCATCCGATGGTAATTGCGCGGCCATCTAGCCGTACCAACAAGGAACAGTGACCGGCAAGATCGAGTGGAAAGTGGGCAGTAATGCACGTCTTTGCCTCCTTATTTCGCATCTGCCGCATGAATCTAATTTTTACCTGCGGCGGTCAAAGCCAAGGGTACGTATGCAGCGAGAACGAGAGGCCCCGGATAGCAAAGTTAAAAGCCAAGAACACGGGAGCGGGCCGCTGCTGCTCGAGTGGCGCCCAAATAATTGACATGTCGAAGAGATGGGTGGCCGCCAATCAGTTGCCTCACTCACTGAAGACTGCTGGGACTCCGTGACTCTTCAAATATTTTGCCGGCCGATCGAACGGCTTGGGGAAGTTGAAAATAAAACGAAGCCAATCTCGGAATCAGGGCGGCCTAAAGCATTGGGAATCCCACAAGAACCAAAGGAAACCCATCCTCGGTCGTCCCTCCCGATGGGAACGAGATAAACTGCGTCTATTAGGCGGTAGGTACATGAGGACTTGAGTTCAGTTCAGGATATGTTCCCACTGCCCAAAATACTCGTTCACATATATGAATCGGTTTACTTCTCCTAGTGTCCACGCAGTACCTGCCCACTATGACCTTCTCCTCTCGAACCCGCATCATAGGCATTCACAAGGCCCCCGCTCATCTTTCGCCACAGGATATGGAAAAAAAATACCGTGATCTGGCTAGCGCATTTGCCTCCTTGCCTATCGTGAAACAGTATTGTCTCAAGTATGAAGTGGTATGTGAGACAACTTCGTCCTCAAGTCCCAGTAGTCAAAGCGGCCGCTGTAGTGTTTCGCAAACGGCAAGTTTGAAGAACACGTTCGCGATATCAACCTCCACGGCTTTGAGGTCACTGTTGTAAGCATAGTCGAGACCGAGGTATGCCATCCCCATGCAGCCGGCGCTCCACACACTAATAATTCCGCAGAGCGACGAAGCATTGAAGAAGGTTGAGTATCATCGTCCTTCGAGCGAAGTTCATCTCACCAATCTTACCCAGATCATGACGGATCCTGCTTTCCAGAAGGTCATGGAGGGTGCTGATTTCCTGGATCGAAACGCTGGAGGGAGTTTCGGTGTCGATGTCCTGTCCTTCATCGACAGAGCATAGCAGGGCGTGCTCCACTCGAGCTCGTAGTCGATACAAAAAATACTTGAAGTACAATGGAGATCGCCAAGAGCACGAGCTGGTTGTTTGAAAGCTTGGCCGCGTGGGTTCCGGGGAGGCCGGATCTGTATATCCCTAGGTCATTAAACGGCCATGGACGCCGTAGGCTCAATTTTGCCCGTTGAAGAGATTGCAGATTAGGCAAAGAGTAAGACTCATCTGTCGGGCAAACTCTGCGAAAACGGGGGAGATCAAGATTCGGCGCTTGAGGACGAGATGATTCATGCCGGGTAATATATGATCCTTCAATGGCGCTGAGCAGGTCCTCAAATTTGTCTCTGGAACACAGCGGTTGAGAGTTGGCTGACACTCCAAGTCATCTGTCAGTTCGTTGAGAATACTTACGAGCTGCCACTGCACTCCAGGCGAAGAGGCCATAAAAACCGTAAATTGCGCTCGTGACGCAGTGAACTGTACATAGACGTTCTCCATCTTCTTAGGGTCCTGACTCCTGAGTGGCAAGTCCTTCGGTCCTGGCTGGACTGTCCTTCAGGACCGTCACGGTCCGGCGTCAGCACTGCTGTTACACCGGTGGATGCGCTTGGTGGGGGGCCCAAAGATAAGAAAAAACGATATCACCTACAAATTTATTTTTTCCCGACTTTCAGCCTACCCCTCCCCCCCCCTACGTAACGGTGATGACATCAAATTGCCCTTTTGAGAAGGATATCTGAAGTGGAGAATATCGACCTGCAACACTTTGGCAGTGTAGAGTGGCCGCAGCAGTGATTTGAGAGCAAGACAACAGCGGTACATCTGATCAAGAAACTCTCATTGAACCATTGACGCCCTCATACTTGGCATTCACACGGTTGTTAGGTTCAAAACGGACCGCAGTGACCCAACCTTGTGAATGGGATGAGTGAGAGGCCTGAAATGGGGTGTTTATAGTGGGAAATTATGTTCAAAGGCCTGCCTGATATCCTCGTCTCCCCAGCGGACCTTCCTGAGGCAAAATAAAATTGCATACAAATTTTTTTTCCAGCGGACCCTCGACCCCTCCCCCCCTCTACCCCATATGGTAATTGCTTATCTTTGGGCCCCCTTGCACCAAGCAGAGAATAAGTTACCAACAGGCAAAAAAAGGGAGTTGTCATGCCAGACGGTGCGCCCAACGACTTTGCTCAGAGAATTGAGGAGAGAGAATTGATACACGTGACATTTCTGAAACGGCCATCCGAGTCAAGAGGTGAGTGATCGGAGGATCTTGACCAACTTCCCACGACCCTACCCTACCCCCAAATCGGGAAATTGTTTGGTTAGGGCAAACATCGGCCATCGGAAGGCCATCACTGGCATCAGTCTGCCATCCTTCTGCCTTCCACCACGGTCGGCGCGTCTTGGGCGCGTCGCTCTCTCATCTCGCGTCTTTTGACGTATAAATCTGCAATCGACATGGAACTCTGCTCCTGCAAATAATGAACATAGTACATTTCATGATACTTCTTGGCCTACAACAAATACCCGTAGAGATGAAGATAAAGGACCGTATCTTGAAAGAGGGGATCGCGAGCGTGGAACACGCGAGGTGCAATGTCCGCGATGCTTCAAGTTCATCAAACATGCCTATAACAAGGGTTCTAAGCCCATGGAAAGTCATTGGAGCGGTCGGAAATGCACTCCGGCAATCACAGGTACGCGTCTACTAAGCGAGATTAACGCGTCGATTTCCTCTTACGCGAGTCACTGCAGTCCCTCCTGTACCTCAGGTCTCCCTGGCATCCCCAGGAGCCTTCCCATCTCCTCCACAATGTCCTGGCTCTGAGTTCATTTGGGGTCTCGACGATATTCTTGCTTCCTACCCATTATCCATCCACACGCGTAAATCCCGACGCGATCCCGGCTATTCTCTTTTGTCCATTGACGTCGTCAAATCCACTCTCCGCGTTCGCTCGCCAAAGTGCTGCCAGTTTCCAGCGGCCGTAGGGAAAGGATGTACATCGTGCACGGCTTTGGAGCCCTGTATAGAAGCGGTCCGGAACTGGGCGCTTCAGCCGTTCGGGAAAAAACCATCTACGCGACTCAGTTTTGATCAGTTGGATCAAAAGCTGGTGGCAGTCCAGAAACAGCTGAAAAATGAGCAGTTAAAGGTTCGTTCACAACGCTAAATCAATTAAAATCTTTGCAATTAATGACATACACAGAAAGCCGATCATTTCAAGTCCTTGAAACGAGCGCGGAAGAGAGTTAAATCCCACCAAGAATTTTTTGATCTTATTTCGACCAATATTATTCCGGGCCTCTACCGCCTGCTGGCCCATGCCAAAACTGCTGGTTGGAGCATCGAAAAGACCATCGAAATGGCGCTGAAGGCCCTCCGTGGCGAACATCATCCCCGGAACTACACCGACTTCGAAAAAGATCTCGCTATCCTGATTTACGAGCTCGGCGGTGGAGCTGCCCTCTATGCACTTAATAAGGCTCCAATCATGCTCCCCTCTCGCCACGCCATCGCAGACATTCGCCGGAGCCATTCACTTCGAATTACCGTTGGAGATGTCGAAATCCTGGAAATCATGGAAAATATTGAGATGTTGTTCCGAAACACCCCCGTCGGCGAGCAGGGCCGTGTCTTGATCACATTATCTCAAGACGAGGTTGCGGGCGATGGACGACTTTGCTATCTTCCCGATACCGACGAGATAGGAGGGTTGTGCGAGCATGCGATGGCAGAGCTTGAGAGTTTGAAAATGGGCTCTGATCTCACATCGGTTAAGGCGGCCGCAAAGGCGATCCGAGAAGACCGAGTCCATGTGGGGAAAGAATTCAGCGTCGCGGCATTCGCTCGCCAGGCCGAGTCGGACTACGGCGCGAAGCCGGCGCTTTTGATGCCGACCTGTAAAAAGAGCGGTTGGAAGTTTGGTGCGAAGAATCTGCAGAAACTCTTACAAGCTTGGAAACTGTCCCCATACGGAGCGGCTATGCACGGGGACGTCAAGTCCATAGCCTCAGACGGCGATGGCGGTCGCAGGGCAGCCATGTATCTCATCTGCATGCACCACAAACTCAACAAAGACGACGACCCCGAGTTGTGGGAATTATTGAGGGACCTTGTCGGACTCAATTTGTTCACGGGTGATGACGGGTTAACGCAGCTCTATGATCCCAAGCACATGGACAAACGTTTGTTCTATCTTTCCCCCCGCTACGGCTTGACTGAAACAGTCCGACTATTTTTTAGGATGGTGCAAACTCCTGTGCTCGAAAGAGGGCATTCTCATCAACGACGTCGTCATCAACAAAACCCTTATTACCGGCTGGTTAGAACGAATGACCGGTCACGATTGGTCAGACGAGAGCATTCACGCTCTCCTGAATCCAAAGGACCCTCAAGATGTTCCTCGCGCTATCAAGCTTCTTTGCCTGGTCGCAGAACTTCGGATGGCCATTGATTCCACCGAGTTTACTCCCGCTGAACTCAAAACCTACCGCGCTTTATGTCTCCTCGGCGAGATTTTCGACGCCATGCTCGAACCATTCATCAACCCCACACTCTCACTCTCTGAACAGCTCATTTCCCTCGTCAAATTCGCACATCTCATTTGCGCCATGTACATTAAGCATGAATCCGCCTTCATTTCCCCGCAGCTCTACGGAGATCTCCAGTGCATGGTCAAGAACGTCATCTTCACTATAGCACATTCAAAAATTTTGAACCCCTACCTCAAAGTCTTCCTCTGTCTACTTGGTGACAACGTATTGGAAACACTTTTCGGTCGGACAAGAATGATTGGCGGCCATTCACCAAATTCGGCAATTGATGAATTTCGTCAACGCGTTGGATCCGCCATGCGCATGGATGAGATATTCCGCAAATATCCCTGGTTGGAGCGCCGCGCACGCCGCCTGAACATGGTCCGTAGCCGAGACGTCGACCATCTTACCCCCGATGTGTTCGAGGGAGACTTGACCGGGGCTTCGTGCGACATTCTTGCCTGCCACAAAGCTGGTATTGCGGCGGCGAAAGCTATCCTCGAGACCCATGGCTGCGACATCGATTTCGACGCGCAGTTTGCGCCCGAGGATTGTGATTTAATGCGACCGAAGGGTGGGAAATATCCGGGGGTTTCAAAAGAGGTCGATAGGTCGATGCCAGATGATAGCGGGCCAGTGGAAGACGGAGATTCGTCCCAGCCATCTGACGTTGCCGAGATCCTGAAGTTTGTTGCGGAGACTGCGCTTCGTACGGAAAAAGCAGCTCGCGATGCCGACGTGGCTGCTCGACCGGAAGGACACTCAATCTGGATCAAAATTGACGACGACGAGAGAAAGACGGTGCACAAGAAGAGCATCCTGCGCACGGTCATGGATCCCACATTCGACATCGACAGCGCCAAGAGCCATGACAGGCTCCTGCGAATTCGATGTTTTTCCGTCGGTGGGGATCATTTCGACCGAGCCGCTGCCAAACTCCATAGCAACATTAACGACGAGCATCTGCTTAAATTACACGGCCTATTTGCGACACTGGTCGCTTTCGATACATCCCGAGTTGCGCTCGCCGTGCTCCAGTGCACACTCATCAAAATCACCAACAAACACCCGACTTACCTCGATTCAGCCCCTGTTGCGGAAATCGCTCTAGCCGGTACTCAATACGAGGTGGCAGGTCAAGTCCTGTCTCTTGTCCCATTCACGAGCTCCCCCGATGTTCTGGACTGGGCATGGACCACCAACTTCATTGAGTTTGACTCCGTCAAAGCAAAGCAAGCTGCCGCAGATTCTGTTGCTCGAATGCGGCATCTTACCGTCGCTGTTAATGGCCGACTCGTTCTCCCGCTGGCACCGACAGATCTTCGGCAGGCATCCGTCGAAGAGATCTTGAATGTCACTGTCTCCGATTCAGCCACGCCGCCGGAGAAGACGTGGGTCTTTTCCAACACCCAAATGGAGAAGATGCGTTCAACGTTACTAGAACACGCACAGGAAGAAGAGGTTCGCCTTAAAATCCCGGTATACGGACCCATTCGGAAAGGCCGATATCCTAGTCTGAATCTGTTGGCATCGGCGATCCCGGACCTCGGTTTTCCCGTCACGTGCGGAGGTTTCCCACGGCTCAATTGGGACAATTACCTTTCCACAGAGGCTGGTGGAGGTGTCGCGTATATAGGCAGCTCTTTGCACAGTGCCCGACATGTATTACCATTTTTTTCAAATGAAAAGAATCAAAATTGGAAGTGCACCACTCAATTTTGTGCAAAGTACTTAAACCACCGTTGTGTGCCCAAGAATGAAGATAATGCTGAGTAATCTTACAAGGGATATCTCAGACGATCCATGATTCGCCTTAGGTGCACTGCCAGGCAAAAGCATAAGGCAGGTATGGTGAACTGCGAAATCCATCCCGATTGGGCCGTGGGAACTTCCATCAAAAGCCGAGGTCCTTGATCAGACATGCCAACAAAATCAGACTCCATATAAAAGATATATCGACTATCATATATCTTGTGGAGTCTGACTACGGGAGACTACCGATATCCGTATGAGGCTACAATCTCGGACGGTAAGAATTTGTTTGGTATCCAAGGTTCTTGACCTCATTTTTCTTTTCAATCCTTAGGGGACACTCAAAACGACATCTCCTACTGCCTACCCTCGGTTCAAGCACCCAGCCCCAAAGACAGTCACCGGAAATGCCGCATTTGTTCAAAAAATGTTGCCGCTCAAGACCGGCAAAATCATGTTGGTACTCATATTCTACGATCAATGTCCGGAGTTCAGGAAGATGAATTAGTGTCACCGGTATGTACTGCTATATTCTCGTTGACTATGTGCACTGATTTGCAGCTAGGTGGCCTCCAATTATCCATGCGGCTTTTGTGGACAGTCCATGATAAATGGCGGATGCACTATCGGTATTCGCAGCGGCAATAAAGCAAGTTCAACATGCTCCGAGGCCTACGAGTTCGCGATAAAGTCCGCTTTGACCTCCAGCGCTGCTCATCCGTGCACTAACGCTCCAATCCGCTGCATTCTCTGCCAAGATGTTCAGTGGAAATACAACATGGAGGAACATCTTCGCGACCGACACCCCAAATGGGAACTTACAAAGTCTAGGTCCGACCGAGAGGCCTTCGCCGCCATGTTCTGTATTCCGGAACTCGAGTGTCGCAGCCTGGGCGCCGCCGTCCGAGTCTCACCACCTTCTCCGGGGCAATCAGAGCACTCGGATGCACCGGTTGCCACGGCGGTTGGTGATAGTAGAGGACAGAAGCGTCCTTCAGTATCCCCTGCCGGTACCCCCCGTATTAGCCGCGTCCTTAAAATCTCCCCTCCCGGCGCAGATGGTCGTCGCGTTGTGACGATAGGTTTTAAGATCCCGAGCTCAATTTCTGAGCCACACACAACTTCCGGGCCAGATGTATTCACGTAGTAATTTTTGTACCTATTACACATTCGTCAATAGGTATCTCGGTCGAGCATGGGCGTTGGCGATTTTTTTTGGTCCCGCCGAGCAGCCGAGCCATGCCGAACGGCGGCGCGATGATCGGAAATTGCGGATCCTTGTTCGCGAGCCAACATCAGAGGACAAGATCGGCCGATCACTCACCTCTTGATCCGAGTCGTTGACAAGTGTTGTTCTTTGATTGTTCTTGTTCTCCGGCCAAATCACGAAAACTCTGGCTCGTCTTCGCTGTTCTCGTCTCTCCCTGACCTTCGGCGCTACAGCTTCAACCTCAGCTGTACTGAAGAGAGATGGGCACGTCCCCGATCCCATCTGCCGTCTGGTAGAAGTCTTCGGAGGTCTGGTTGGCCGGGAAGGTTACTAGTACTTAAGCTGGCGCGTCCGGAAGTTGGTGGACAGGAAGGTGGTGGGCACTCGGGTCGAGACGCTGGCTCTGATGCCTCCTTCGTCACTCGCACTATACGGGCCCACCTCCGTGAGTCACGGTGCTGGACTCGTTGTGTTTCGTGTTAACGTTAACTTATTGATTAAATCCAATATATTCTATCTTTCACGCAGGTTTGCGGCGATTCGGCGTCGACAGCGAACCTGTTGAACACTCTTATTTATGCGGGGTATTATGTTGCATTTTCTTCCAGGGTTGAATCGCCGCTGTGAAACATCGAACGAACCTCACGTCCTTCCATCAGGAAAGGATCGAACTGGTCAAAACAACGAATTGCTCTGGTCAGGACACGATTTGCACGGCAGCTAATGGCCGTGTGAGTGGTTGGGAGTGCTGTTGGCAGTGTAGAACTTCCCGCATAGCCTTGGCTCGACGGGTGCCAAATTTAACCAGGTGACGGTATGCGTGCTGTGTCCGCCACTTCCTCCCTCATCGCCATCTCCATCCATTGCCCCATGTCTTCGCCCTCCACCTCCACTACGCTGATAGTTTCCAATTCACAAACCGGGTTGCTCGTCAAGAGAGCACAGTTGAATTTCAACAAGAAATGGGCCCTGCGTCCCTTCAATCCGGGGCGAACTTTGGATCAGCTGTATACCATCGGCGGCCACGCATTGGAGAAGAGGGCCAACCGGCTCGCCTATAAGATGGGCAAGGGTCCTCACGTTCCGGCGGAGAAGCTCGAGGCCTACTTCGGACAAGGCGAACAGCGCTTGAGGCAACTGGAATTCCTTCGCACTTCGATCCCGCCCAAGGTACAAGATTATTGCTCAAATATCATGAAATACACCTTTCCGTGCGCATTCCTTTCTCCATTCGAGCATATTGTCTCATCTTTTGTCGCAGGACGGAGGCGCCCAGTACTCAGCTTAGTGCCTTCAAGCATGTTGTGCATCTTTGTACTCAGTTTCCCGGCCTCCGTTCAGTCTTCCTTGGATGCGAGTGTATGCATGACGCGAGGTCAACGGGTAGTATCCTCGAGCTGTGGGAGCCACCCGTGGAGCGGGAACCGCCAAATGAAGGATGGTCGTTTTGGGAAATGCTTGTCGCAAACTGTCTTTCGGACACCTCGATTTCCGAACGACTTGAGACCACCCCTCTCCTGCAGCTTCCCCGTTGTCAGGAGGGGAGCTTCTCCACCATAGAAGAGCTATTGGTGGCATGGAATTGCTCGTAAGTGATACAGAGTTGCCGAATCGCATAAATCTCATGCCAATGAAGAACGGATTCCGAATCGAAGTTTTCAGCCGCATTGTGTGTTCGATATCTCGGAGGAATTCTCGAATTACCCGGTTTTTGGTCGGAGATGGACGGCGTGCATTCTCTTGTGGTCAACAAACTGTGTCGCGAGTTGGTCCGGGCATTAAAGGACATTGGGGTGGACGTTCTTGAGTTGGGGTCTTTGGAGGATGCGGAACCGTCATTCGATTATGACGGTCTAGATTTGCTTGCGGGGACCGTTCTCGTATCCCTCTCAGTCTGGTTCGAAAAGCTTGATCCACAAGAACAAGTGCTCCAACCGTGGTACGAATCACTCTGCGAATTACTTCGACTATTAAGAGCGCAAGTGTTCTGATTTTTCCCAATTCATTCAGCTAAATCGTCTTAGGCCACAATCCGCAGCATACTTGCCGCAAGCCGCCGCCTGTTCCCTCGACGTTTGGAAAACTCTCGTTCCGGTTCGGTACCGGCACGCTGAGTTAGATGTCATAGCTAAATAGTACGAAATTTCCAGCCCGAGTGGTATTGACTGTGACGGATTTCGATTGCAGCGAGCCCGACCCGGACCAAAACGTGGAAGAGATCATATTGGGCAGGAACTCCGACGGCATATCGCTCACCAGCCTCACCGGCGACCTCTTGCAAGATGAAGAGAGCGACAGGGCTCTACATGATACGACTTTGGATGGACTCGCAACGACGGAACTTGATAGTGAAGCAGCGCCATTGAATACTCAAGGGGCTCATCTGCCTCCCTCGGAGAATTCAGGCTCCGATGGCCTGCCGGAACCTGTACTTCCGCAGACGGTTCATACCGCTTTTCATTGTTGTTGATGGTCTTGACTGAAGATTACCAGGACAAGCCTCAATTTACCACAGAGGCTAATCAAGAAATGAACTCGCTGCCGGAGGATTTTGGGGGTGAACAGGGCCTTGCGGTGAGCGTTCCTTTCTGAATGTTTTCAGACTCTTTCATCATGTTGTTGATTTCGACTCCGGATCAACAGGATGACCTGGGGATTAACGCAGATCGAACGAAACCTAGTTTGGTGCCGGACTCTGCGGATGCGCAGGTTGGCCTTGTGAGTACAGAATTTGTTCCGGCAATTTCAAGTACTGAATTCATCATAAGTCTTCCAGTAGCTCAAAGTTACCCTACGGCACCGAGGTCGAAGCCGGTCCAAGCATTGATTTATACTGGTCCAGGGCGCCTGTTTCTGGTATTACTCCGTGGCGCACCATGCGCGCGCACACTGTCACTCTTGTTGACACAACTGCGTGGTTATTCGGTGGCTGCGATGACAAGGAATCCTCGCGAGATGTTTTCTGTTTCGATACTGGTGCGTTGCTCTCCCTGCCAGAGTTATCGGCGACGCCTGCCGACAAAAACAGTCAATTTTCCGACTGTGTTCTTACATTCAGAAAATTTACTGAGGGGCACGCACAAAAATCCGAATTGTGGCCAAAAATGCTCCGAAATTGCTCTGGCAATTGCTTCTTACTCATGGCCCCAACAGGATTAATGCAATGGACTCGTCCCGATACCACCGGCGAAACGCCGCCGCCATCTCGGGCGCACACCGCAACGCTCGTGAACCGTAATATAGTGGTTTACGGCGGCGGCCAGGGCTCCCTATACTACTCCTCAACCTACGTGCTCGATACCACCACTCGCCGTTGGTCGCGGCCCCTCGTCACGGGCACGAGACCTCCGGCACGACGTGCGCACACCGCAGTCCATTACCAAGGCAAGATATACGTGTTTGGGGGAGGCACTGGCATGGCCGCACTCGGCGACCTGTGGACGCTCGACGTGTCCGACATCGCGAAGGTGCACTGGCAGAGCCTTGAGCCTTCCGGGCCCACACCAAACGCCCGCGGATACCACACCGCAAACGTGATTGGGAATGTGATGATCGTCATCGGCGGCAGCGACGGTACGAGCTCTTTCGACGATATCTGGTGCCTGAACCTCGGTGAGCGCTCTTCCATCTTCCTTACCAACTGCTAGTGCTCAGTAGATGTAGACACGCTCCGATGGACGAAGCTCCCCATCGATAAGCCCCACCGTCGGCTGTCGCATAGTTCCACGCAGGTCGGTTCGTACCTATTCATTTTCGGTGGCCACGACGGAGACCGCTACGCGCAGAATCTACTGCTCTTCAATCTTGGTGAGCAACCTTTCTCAGTACTCGCCTTTTCTCATTACACATCGCCAGCAACGCTCACATTCGAGGAGTGGGGCACTCTAGGCAAGGCCCCTAGGGCACGCGGCTACCACGTTACATTACTCGCCGACGGCCGGCTATTCCTTTTCGGTGGATACGATGGGGCAAAGCAGTTCGACGAGGTTCACCTCCTCGATGCGCCCCCGGCGTACTTCCCCCAAGTCACGCACTTTGATCTCAAGATTCCAGAGTAGCATTTATGTACCTGTTTAGATCCGCTGTCACATAACATGGTCGCTGTTTGAGGAAAGCTCTGCGATGTTGTGTCAGGAGTTTACAAATTCTGTTGTATTCAATTTATGCATGCTCAAACGTGCAATTTGAAGGAGAATTGCCCCAATGTCATGTTATTCAAGTACTAATATTTTCGCAGGCAATCGCAGTTTAGGGACTGGATTGTGACCTCGAACCGAACAAATGTGCCGTCTACCATCACTCGTCGAAAGAGTATATATATTTTTGCTGATGGAGAATTCAAAATACGGTAGCGTGTGTGAAGCACAGTAAGAAATTCGGCCGCGAAGCACCATTCAACTTGGCCCGACTAACCTTCAATAACTGACACCGTCAAAATCACCGGGGTTAACCAAATTCACGAACAGCATCCATGTCTGGTGTACGGCGCACGGCTCGCAGGGCGGGGTTCAACTCCCCGCCCCCGAATGAGGCGGCTATTCGCGGCGGGTGAACCTTTTCCCGTTCTCCTTCGAGCGTTGGGCTCCAGAACCGAATCGAGTTCTTTCACATGCCCATGGGCAGTCGATCAAGGTTTGCTTTGCAGATGAATCTGAACCGTGGGAATAATCCATCAATGCCCGCAATTCCTACGAATAATGATCCACCGAGTGGCACGCGAGTATAGGTACATGTTGGGTGGGATATACAGCGAAAGATTACTACTCATGATTTTACCCGCAAGCTTTCGGCTCGCAGGCCATCTAAATCTTGTGTCCCATCCCTCTCAGGATCTACCGTCAAAGTGAATTATAAAAGCGAGCTTAGAAACCAAAAGAACCCTACGTACCCAATTGCTCGCTTCTTTGGCCGCCCTCTCCGCGTCTTCAGGCTTGACATAGTTCGATTTGGGTACCGAATTGCCGAGTACAACGGCCGGGCGTGCCGAGATTCGTTCCAACCAGGCTTTCAAGCGGGGGAAGGCGTCCAACGAAAGTCCAGCCCAGGCGTGGGAGCTGATCCATCCTGTGCCAAGCCTGTTAGCCGCATGCATGCATGAAGAGGGTTCCCCATTGAACCACGTTCAGCGCACCGTAGGTGCAGATATCCGCGATTGTGTACTTGCCCGTGCCGGGACCGACTAGGTACTCGCGGTCGGCGAGACGTGTCTCGTAGACGCTGTAAAGACGACGTGTCTCATCTTGGTACCTCTTGATGGCGTAGGGAATCTTCTCCGGCGCGTAGCGGACTGAATAAAGAAAAAAGAACACGTATCAACGGTGAAAGCAGTCGGGTCAAGAGTGTTGTACAAAAGTGGTTTGCTTGCCCCTGCATGGGTCCAACTCCGCCTTGGCTGTGGGAGGGAGGGGTGAATGTTGGTTGGTTTTTTAAATGAAGAGAAGGGACATACAGAAAGAAGATCCAGTTCAACAATTCTTGTTCCTCCGCCGGGTCCGAGAAATGGAAGACGTGGTTGGCATCGTAAACCCTGGCGAGGTACAGCAAGATGCTGGCGCTCTACAGCAAAGACAAAGACATGTCCGTTTATGAGCACACACATTATTCCTGCAGGAGCTCGCGCACCTCCCAGACGTTGACAGGAGCTTGTCCCTCGATCGCATCCACAAGCGCCGGGATCCTCCCTAAACACATCACAGAATGAGCGCTCCACTCCCTCCATCGTTCTCAATCACCATTTGGGTTGATCTGCAGCCCGGCGGCAACTAAGTGACAACAACCCCATCCTTTTACGACGCGTCGCACCTTCAAAAACCAGTCGGACTTTTGTTCGTTCTTCTGGAATGAAATCGGCACAACGGAATAACTGGCCGAGTCGTGAGGTTAGTGATAAAATCGCGGCTCTGAGGTGGACGGCAAGGGGAATTAATAACGAAGGAACGAACGAGGGGATCGCGCCGATGGCTTTGAGCTCTTCGAGTGCGATGGATGCTTTGTAGCCATTGGGAGTTGCTGCCGTGAGGAGTGTGATTCCTGATCCAATGGTAGGAGCGGCGGTCGTCATGTTGGGGTGAGTAAGGAAGTCGAGGTTTAGATAGAAGCTATTTATGCTGAACGTGTATTCGAGATGGCGCAATCTGGTTTGTCAGACGTCGTGGTCATTGGCCCATCAGCGGGCCAACAGAAAGACCGGCCGAAAGCGGCAAGTACCGTCCTCGAATAGATTAGAAAACAAAAGAGAAGTGCATCCACCGACTTTCATGACCACTTTCGGCGCGACTCCGTCACTGCCAATGCGATAACTGTGCCCGAACACGTTTTCGAGTGCCACTAATGCATTCTGGTCCGAGAAATGATTGTTTGCCGGGCGCCAAGACGGGCTGCCGCAAAAATGCGAAGGTCCCGCAATGACAATGTCCGCCACAAGAGAGCACCTGCATTGAAATTGTTTCATTCCCCGGGGACGCGCGAGGAAAGGTTACTCAGAGCCGGATGTGCATCAATCGGCCCGAGAACGCGGCGCCGTGCATATAGACACAGACCGTGCCCGACCACGGAAGCAGGGGGAAGAAAGGCAAGGACGTGACGCAACACGTCGTGGACGTACCAACCGGGTGGGTCTCCAATGACGACTCTCCATACCATTCCATACCTGGAATGTGCGATGCAATTCTTGCCATCGATACGCTCGTCTGAAGTGCGAATGGGGTCGGTGACAGTACGGTATGAACCCCTTATGCGCGAGGGTGAGAAGTGCGGAGAACGTGGGTAGGCTCAGGCCGCTCAGCCAGCCAGGGGAGTGCGGGGAGGAGGCTGCCGGGAGCGGGTGAGGTGGCTCAGGCGGTCGCGTTGCAGCGGACGGCGCGGGGCGGCAACTGCGGGCAGATGGCCGCGGGGTCGACGGCGCCGGGACCAGAACGCGAGAAAGGTGGCCAAAACGCGGTGGCGAGTCGGGCGGAGAGATGGCGGAAGAGAAAAGAAGGTTGACGTAATGATTAACCGAGATCGGTTAGAAGCGGCGCGGCAAGTCGGTTCCCACGGGAAATATTTGAACCTTGCATGGAAAAACGAATAGAAGATCTGAGGCCTATGGAGTCAGAGAGGGAGAATGAAGGAGGCTCCAGCTGTATAAAATTCTTTGATTTAAACGAAACGGATCAGACGCGGCCATCGACGTGTACAATATGGTAAATATCCATAAGCACTCAGTTGGTCTACGTTGCATCTTGACTATCAGATGTAAAAATTCGGAGGGAGCCTATTCCGGGTACTATGAAGAGAATCTTAGATTCAAATTGACGTGAAACGCAGGGGAAGGTACTTTCTTTTGGCGCATAAAAATGTTGGGCTCGGACTGTTACAACTGCCGGTTCGGGAAAATCACTGCGTTAAGCGGCCGCGTCGGCAGATGTTGCCGACATCTGACGACCCTATGCCGATTATGGTAGGCATCGACAAAGGCTGTGCCGATCAGCGTCGGCAGACTGAGTTTCACACGATCGACACAGGTCGTCAGACGTCGGCACCTGTGCCGACCCACCAGCTTAACGCAGTGAATAGCACCCCCCTTCGATTTTCATTCGAGGCTCTGCAAAATTTCTCGCCAAATCATTAGGAAGCTTGCACAGCCTGAAATTACTGAAAATTGAACCGTGAGAGCAGCGATTTGATGCATCAATATTGCAATATTGGGCTTTTTGCGTCGCTGCTCCAGACACTCAAAATAGACACTCAAATCCATGCCAGTGGACTGCGTTCGCTATCGGAAGAGCGGTGTCATGTTCGCATGGTCAGCGCACGACGAACGGCCAATGCTCGCAAAGATCCATTCGCATTTCCATCCTCTTACCGTCTTTCCTTTCCTTACTCTTTTCCTTGGTGTGACTGTGTGGGTATGGGCACGCGCCTTGGACGGATCCTCCGGATCCTTCCCGTGGACCTCAAGCGTTGGGTTGTATCGCGTTACTTGTTGGTGGCGGTGTCCGTCCCAACGAGTCGTGTCCATCTCCATCGCCCAATTTTGTGACTCTCTATCTTTATACTCTACTGGTCGGTTTCTCTTCGCAGCTATTTTTTTTAAAAACTTCCCCTCGTTCCTCTTCTTCGCGATCGGCGCCTCGTCTCTTTCGTCTTTGTTTTCCTTGGCGTCATGAGTAGAACTAGAGTACCATGTGCGTGCAAAAACTTCGACAATAAATTGCGTTCACAACAACCCGTGGTCGCAGTGGCGATGTGCGGCACTTGCTGTGCTCAATGTTCGGCCGCGCGCTTTAGGACTTCATCCAAACCCGGATTTGGTGTTGTACAACTAGTTCAACCAAACTGTCCAACCGATTTTAATCCGTCTAGTTTTATTGGTAACTGTGTTCCAACAGAGTAGATTACAAAAATAAGATAAAAGATGTCCCCCCAGAGAATTCAACCAAGGGAAATAACAATGCCGTGGAAACCAAGGGAGAGGACACCGCCGTGAACGTGGAAAATATTCCGATGTTTAAGGGGTCCACTCGATCCATCTGGGTGGGCGCCGAATTGCGCACACGCCCCAGATACTTTGGCAGACAAGGGTATCTGGTTGGTACCCTGAGCCCGGTCGCGGGGGCAAATGCCGAGGCGAGCGACGTAACTGTGTGTGTGTGGCGTTTTTAAATATGAACGCGCGGGGGTATACTAATCTACACGGGTTCCGCAGATGATAGAGCGCCAGGCCAAGTTGAGAGGCTGGCTGGACCATGTTGACACCGGCGCCGATGTGGGCCGGGAAGCTCTCGATTTGGCCGCTTGACTACCTGCGGAAAACAGTTTAACGCAACGACACAATTACCTCAGGGGTGCGCCAAAAAAAACGCGTGCTTGGAATAGTAAAGAGTGCGCGACAGGTCGGGCGCAAGTGTGTCCTTGAAGACGGCCAGCATGAGTATCATAGTAACGGTGAAACGAGAGAAACCTACTACGACCATCCTTACAGCGATGGTTGTTTGCGCCTGCTGCTCAGCGAGCTGCACCTGTTGCCAGGCGAGGTGCTTCTGTTGATCGACGATGTGCGTCTGTAGAGCTGTTATTGTCCCCTGCTGCACTTCGACACGCAAGCCTGAGGCAGCCTAAGGAAGGTCAGCACCGCCAACACCAACAATCATTCAACTAACCAAGAAGTCCCAATACACGTCATCCAAACGCGCCTTGATGCTCTGCAGTGCATCTTCGTTGCGGTTCAGGCGAACGAGACGGGAGAGGACGCTCGTGAGCATCATCCCTTCCATCTGAGATCGGATGTCATTGAGGAGACTACGGAGGGATCAGTGGTCTACCCACAGCGCAGGGATTTCAGACAACATACAATTTGAAGCGTTCGATGTCGTGCAACATTGGCGGAGGGATCGCGGAGGGGTCGGGTACGGCGTCTGCTATGACCTCCAGGATTTCCTTCGCCCGGAGGGCAATGTCGCGGGCAGCGGCCTTGGAGTGCTTTGCACGCTGGATCCATGGTCGTCAGGAAGCTTCATGGAAGATGGCCGGAGACTGACATGAGCGATGTCGCACAACGCGAGCACACCACCGACGGCGCTCTTAAGCGGTGGGAACGCATCCGCGGATTCCTTGAGCGCAACGAGGGATGTAGAGAGTATGTCGGGGAGAGCCCGGGCGGGGCCGGACTTGAGCGATAATTTGAGCTTTACGCGGGGTTTTGTGCCCCATGAAGTGAACGGGGCCATGGGTGCCCGTGGTGCGGACATTTAGCGCTCGAGCTTTTTATGGGCGAGCTGCCGGAGGCGCTGCATGTACACAGCCATACGTCCTTCCTTCCAGAAAAACCGGAAGCTGACTGATGTCCGTTCAAAGTTAGAATATCAATGCTTACCGTTACGCAAAGACAAAATTCCGGGCACCCAGACCGAAGGTGCAGTTGAAGGCAGGGAGGGGTGGTTGCACAGCACAGCACTGACAGAACTACCTAACTGCGGCGTTTACGAAGTTGAGTCTAACATCGAGCTCGAGTTTTAAAAGTTGACGGCCCATTCGCCCATTCTGATCGACGCCGCACAGATAGATCTTGCAAGAAAAACCACTTGAAGTTGCTGAGGGACAAGAAAGACAAGTCTAAGAGCCCAGCCAGTAAAATATTGCGCTCCTGGTACAGTATCGTTGCCAACAGTCGAGGCAGACGAAAACACAGACAACAAAAGGTGGCAACTTGACTGTTCATTTTTCACAAAAACAAAGCCAGAAACGGTCCAACTGCGAGTGCATTGCAGAGTCAAAGAGGAAGGGAAGACGAAGACGAATTGATGCAGGCCACGTGGCCCGTTGTTGACAAGCGTTGTCCTTCCAAATAAGGAAACTCTCTCAGTCGTCTCTTCATCCATCCTCGTGCAGGGAGCACACGAAGGATGAAGCTGCAAATACCTACTCCCGGCCCGTCTTTGCCCAAGTCCAATCCCATTCGGCGGCGGAGGAGGTGGAAGTGAAAGGAGACAGACCCCTGCCCCACCGCACCTGGAACCGAGTCATCTCTTCCTCGGCGTCGCCCTCGCACCCCCTCATCCAACAACCCTAATGGCGACCCCAATAACGCCAACGCAACCAACGCCGGGGCGTACACAGACGTCTACGGGCACCCCGCCGGCCTTCGCGCCGCCCACCCGCGTCGCACCATCCCCAGTACGGGCCATACCTCCTCCTTCAAACTTTGGGCGAGGCGAGTTTGGGAAGGTTAAGCTCGGGCTGCACAACCAGTGGGGGGAGGTGGTCACGGTCAAACTGGGAATGTGGATGCAGCGGTGCGGATGAGTAAGGTGGAGCGGGAGATCGAGGTTTTGAGGGTGAGTTGGGTTTCGTTCTTGTTTCCATTGTTTTCCGACCGTTTCGGGGTTGTGCAATCGGGCACTGGGTGGTATCGCGCGCGTGTTTGCACTTACGCGGCCGCTGGTGGGTGAACTCCAGCGCTTGCTCTACCGTCATCCCGGCGGGTATGCTGCGGGCGCCGGCGCTGTCTAGCTTTCCGCTGGCACCTTCGCCCCGCCGCGTCCTTCTCACCTGGTTAACCTTCTTTCATTACGCTCTCACTCTATCATTGCCATTGCCCTTTTCTCGTTTCTTTATTTCACTTTGTTCTTATACTGCCTATCATCTTGCGCCCTCGGACGCCGCGCCGGGTAGGAAGCTCGTTCGTTCGGCGTAGCTGGTCCTGCGCGTCGCAGTGGAATGGCTGAAGCGGCGACGGGTGAAGCGGTGCAGTAGACTCGCTCTCGACCTTTAATGTTTCCTTTCCCTTCCTTTCTTCCCTTTTTTTATCACTCGTTGGCCGCAGGCGCACGTCGCGCGTCGCTACAGGCAGGCGCGTGTGGAGTATCGTCGTCTTACCGGACGAAGGAAGATACCAGGTGCGGCAAAACCCAAAGAAGATCGCGCGCGGTTCTACAAATTGACGTTCAGAATGCAAGGGGAACAAGATACTTACCCGTAGACTATATGCTGGAGACTAGTTTGGGCCATCGGCCCATACGGCAAGCACTGTGGCTGGGAGACGCCCGGCAGGGGCAGAATTACAAGCGGATTCTGATCGGCTCCAGACGCTTGGCTGGTTCTGAGTCATAAAGGTGGCTGAAGGGCGAAGAGGGATCTGTGGTTTATAGATTCTCCTCTTCCAGGTCGCACAGCTATGTCTGCCGTCCAATTGCGTTTGGCGCACCTTTCTATAACCGATCATTTCGGAGAACCCCAAGAGAACCCTTGTTCCAGTTTTCCGCGAGAAAGAGGCGATGTGGTTTTGCAGGTCATACTCAGAGTTTCAAGGGAACCGTCGGCCCCGGGCGGGCGGCACCCTCGACCACGGCCTCGAACTGTACAAGGGCCATGCCTTTTTGCGTCTACAAACATCGGAAGATGTAGGTAAAGTAAAGACCAGCAACTTTGTCTAGCATTGCTCAGACATGTCATGCCTTGACGGCGCCAAGAACCTTGGACAAAAATGAGATTTCAGTCTCGCCGGGGCGAGATGGCAGGAAAGAGAGAGACGGATTCTGCATGGTACAATAAAGGAACGTGGTCAAAAGAAAGAACCATTGTCGCTGTCCTGCACCCAACCAATCACGTTGCCCGATCACATGCGAAATCCAGCAATTCACTCCCAGGAAGTGCGACGGGAACGAAGGGCCGTTTGACTTCTCATTCCAGGGCCCGGGATGGAAGCTGTCATTCTGTCTGATCCGGGCCAGAAATTTATAACCTCCGGTGAAATTCATCCGTTACTATACGTGGCGAAGGGCTTGGTTTACGATTTGGTGACTTCTGTATTCTGAACCAGTTACTACGCATCGTTAGCAATTATGGTACCCGGTTTCTCAGATCCAATACGCCCATTGGCACTGTCATTTCTCCGGTAACTCTCAAAGATCTGGGTCCTCCCAAAATTACCTCTTGACACAAAGTACGGGGCAATGACAGATATGTACCTGGTTGTTCGATTAGAACAAAAGTCGGGTTCAATAGGATGGTTGAAATCCAACATTCGTTACGGTTCTGTGCCTTGTGGAAGACTGATTTCTTTGGCTGGCCGAGTATTTAAAGGGTCCAGTAGTGGCTCATCTCTCCATCCGTTCTCCCAGCATCTAAAATATGCATATCAACAGCGTGTTTGTATTGCTGGTACTACATATACGATCTCAGTCGGATTGTTTACATTCTCATCTCGTCCCTAGGCTTACACTGGATATTCATTGGCTGGACAAAATGCACCGGTTCTGCTTGGAGCCGCCGGGAACTTTGCTATTCTCGCGAGATCGGGTGTAGAAAACGTCCCGACCTCCGCCATCAGTAAGCGTAAATTGATTGTGTTTCCAGGCCCACTCTAATTTTCACTTCGCCTGCCGCCGTATAAAGGCGGAAATGTCGGAGTCAGCCCGAAGACTGCCTCTTCTTTGACTGGATTCGATCTCGTACAAGACCCCAGTGGGCAATTTTCGACTTCTACGCAGGTAAACGGCCGTTTGATGGGGTCCACCGATGCGCCACCTACACCCAGCCTGCTATCCGCTGCCGTTCTTGATATGCAGAACGCGTTCGCAGACGCCATGAGTGCGTTACACTTGCTAGAATGTTTATTAATTCAACGATTGACGCTAACCAGCGAGACCAAATCCCGACTTTTTCGCGTTGAAAAACGGTGAGATCAACACATCTTCATCGACTTTGGCTCAATTTCATTTCCAGGTCGAATTGGCGGCGCCAATCTCATACCTGGGATTTACAAGTGGACTACTGGGGTAACCATTGCATCGGGAATCACTCTTACAGGCGGCCCTACGGATAGTGCGAATTTTGAAGCACTCTGCTGAGTTTAAACTCTGATGCGGATTAAACTCAGCCTGGATTTTTCAAGTTTCCGGATCTCTCAATCAAGCAGCAGATGTCACTATCAATCTCAGCGGCGGAGCACTTCCCCAGAACATCTTCTGGGCCGTTGCCGGTACCGTTACCCTCAACAACAATACCGTCTTCCAAGGGAATATCCTGACTAAAACAAACATCGATATTGGGTTCAACGCGGTTAATAACGGATGTCTCTACGCGCAGACGGCCGTATTCATGAAGCAAGCAACGATTTTGTGCCCAGGAGGTGTCGTTACCCCTCCGCCGACTTCGTCCGCTCCGACTGCGCCGCCATCCACTAGCGCTACTCCTACAAGTACCGTGACGACGACAACAGTTACACCCCAATGCACTGCCACTGCTTCTTCGACCGCCTGCGCTACTGTGGCATTTCAGAACTTGAATGCCTCTATCCATGGGGATGATTTCCTCACATTTACCCTCACTGATACTGCTGAAGGTCTGCCTTGAACAAGATTCAATATATGCATGCTGATAATGTCCCGCAGAGTGTATTGATTTCTGTGCCTGCATTCCCGGATGTGCATTCGCAAATCGTACGTACCTACTACCGATACATTCTATCTGCCTTGAACAGTGATTCAACTCCTCGTCCCTGCAGCGAACTTTGATAACGGCAAGGTATGTCCCGCGCAATTTTCATGCGATGAATGCTGGTTGATTAATTTTGTTCACAGAACACGACCATGCTGACATGCGCAGTTTACAGCGGATGCCACACCGCGGCTGATGCGACCAATACCGGTGGACAGACATTACCGAACGGGACTCTCACGACCATCGCCAATAGCAGCGGGTTCTGTTTGATTCCTTGCGGACTGAGCCGTTAGGGTTGCATGCACTTCCTCCGCATCATTGATAGTTGCAACGGACATGTCTTTACTGTTGAAAAGGGATCATTTTGGTATGCATGGTGCCTTGTAAATTGATGCAAAATTCGCTTTGGAAGGCCGACGAATCCTCTTTCACCGAACAGTTACAACTTGAGCAGAAGACTAGTTTCCCACCTATGAAGCCGACGCTCTCACACCCTGATTTTCCACTTTATACACCATGATCAACTCATCAGCTCATATTCCCATGGTTCGATCCTGCCGCAAATCAATATTAGATTGCGCCAAGGGATATGCTGTGTGTACATCCCATGTCATTGAATTCCAGAGCTCTCTGTGTGCATGTAAAATGGACCTGGGAGGAGTTGAATCGAGCCTGGGCCCTGAGTGTGTTCCCTTTATTCTTTTGCCACTATTTTGAATTTCCTTCGCCTCGTCGAGGTGTAGCATGCAGTCGATGACCGTGATGAAAGCGGCCCATTCAACTTTCTTATTAGTGCGGGTATTCTGTTGCATTTTCTTCCGGAGTTGAACCGGAGTTCAGAAGAAATAGAAATATCGAACGAACCTCACGTACGTCTTCCATCAGGAAAAGATCGAACTGGTCAAAACAGGGAATTGCCCTGGGCACGATTTGCACGGGCGGCAGCCGGCAGCTAACGGCCGTGTGAGCGGTTGGGAGTGCTGTTGGCAGTGTAGAACTTCCCGCATAGCCTTGGCTTGATGGGTGTCAAATTTAACCAGATGACGGTATGTACTATGCGTGCTGTGTCCGCCACTTCCTCCCTCATCGCCATCTCCATCCATTGCCCCATGTCGTCGCCCTCCACCTCCACTACGCTGATAGTTTCCAATTCTCAAACCGGGTTGCTCGTCAAGAGAGCACAGTTGAATTCCAACAAGACATGGGCCCTGCGTCCCTTCAATCCGGGGCGAACTTTGGATCAGCTGTATACCATCGGCGGCCACGCATTGGAGAAGAGGGCCAACCGGCTCGCCTATAAGATGGGCAAGGGTCCTCACGTTCCGGCGGAGAAGCTCGAGGCCTACTTCGGACAAGGCGAACAGCGCTTGAGGCAACTGGAATTCCTTCGCACTTCGATCCCGCTCAAGGTACAAGATTATTGCTCAAATATCATGAAATACACCTTTCCGTGCGCATTCCTTTCTCCATTCGAGCATATTGTCTCATCTTTTGTCGCAGGACGGAGGCGCCCAGTACTCAGCTTAGTGCCTTCAAGCATGTTGTGCATCTTTGTACTCAGTTTCCCGGCCTCCGTTCAGTCTTCCTTGGATGCGAGTGTATGCATGACGCGAGGTCAACGGGTAGTATCCTCGAGCTGTGGGAGCCACCCGTGGAGCGGGAACCGCCAAATGAAGGATGGTCGTTTTGGGAAATGCTTGTCGCAAACTGTCTTTCGGACACCTCGATTTCCGAACGACTTGAGACCACCCCTCTCCTGCAGCTTCCCCGTTGTCAGGAGGGGAGCTTCTCCACCATAGAAGAGCTATTGGTGGCATGGAATTGCTCGTAAGTGATACAGAGTTGCCGAATCGCATAAATCTCATGCCAATGAAGAACGGATTCCGAATCGAAGTTTTCAGCCGCATTGTGTGTTCGATATCTCGGAGGAATTCTCGAATTACCCGGTTTTTGGTCGGAGATGGACGGCGTGCATTCTCTTGTGGTCAACAAACTGTGTCGTGAGTTGGTCCGGGCATTAAAGGACATTGGGGTGGACGTTCTTGAGTTGGGGTCTTTGGAGGATGCGGAACCGTCATTCGATTATGACGGTCTAGATTCGCTTGCGGGGACCGTTCTCGTATCCCTCTCAGTCTGGTTCGAAAAGCTTGATCCACAAGAACAAGTGCTCCAACCGTGGTACGAATCACTCTGCGAATTACTTCGACTATTAAGAGCGCAAGTGTTCTGATTTTTCCCAATTCATTCAGCTAAATCGTCTTAGGCCACAATCCGCAGCATACTTGCCGCAAGCCGCCGCCTGTTCCCTCGACGTTTGGAAAACTCTCGTTCCGGTTCGGTACCGGCACGCTGAGTTGGATGTCATAGCTAAATAGTACGAAATTTCCAGCCCGAGTGGTATTGACTGTGACGGATTTCGATTGCAGCGAGCCCGACCCGGACCAAAACGTGGAAGAGATCATATTGGGCAGGAACTCCGACGGCATATCGCTCACCAGCCTCACCGGCGACCTCTTGCAAGATGAAGAGAGCGACAGGGCTCTACATGATACGACTTTGGATGGACTCGCAACGACGGAACTTGATAGTGAAGCAGCGCCATTGAATACTCAAGGGGCTCATCTGCCTCCCTCGGAGAATTCAGGCTCCGATGGCCTGCCGGAACCTGTACTTCCGCAGACGGTTCATACCGCTTTTCATTGTTGTTGATGGTCTTGACTGAAGATTACCAGGACAAGCCTCAATTTACCACAGAGGCTAATCAAGAAATGAACTCGCTGCCGGAGGATTTTGGGGGTGAACAGGGCCTTGCGGTGAGCGTTCCTTTCTGAATGTTTTCAGACTCTTTCATCATGTTGTTGATTTCGACTCCGGATCAACAGGATGACCTGGGGATTAACGCAGATCGAATGAAACCTAGTTTGGTGCCGGACTCTGCGGATGCGCAGGTTGGCCTTGTGAGTACAGAATTTGTTCCGGCAATTTCAAGTACTGAATTCATCATAAGTCTTCCAGTAGCTCAAAGTTACCCTACGGCACCGAGGTCGAAGCCGGTCCAAGCATTGATTTATACTGGTCCAAGGCGCCTGTTTCTGGTATTACTCCGTGGCGCACCATGCGCGCGCACACTGTCACTCTTGTTGACACAACTGCGTGGTTATTCGGTGGCTGCGATGACAAGGAATCCTCGCGAGATGTTTTCTGTTTCGATACTGGTGCGTTGTTCTCCCTGTCAGAATTATCGGCGACGCCTGCCAACAAAAACAGTCAATTTTCCGACTGTGTTCTTACACCCAAAAGATTATGAGGGTTTCTGAATGCCCCAAGTTAGTCTTGAAATTGGTTCTTACTTATCGTCCCAACAGAAATAATGCAATGGACTCGTCCCGATACTACCGGCGAAACGCCGCCGCCATCTCGGGGGCACACCGCAACGCTCGTGAACCGCAATATAGTGGTTTACGGCGGCGGCCACGGCTCCACTTATCACGACTCAACCTACGTCCTCAATACCATCACTCGCCGCTGGTCGCGGCCCCTTGTCACGGGCCCGACTCCTCCGGCACGACGCGCGCACGCCGCAGTCCATTACCAAGACAAGATATACGTGTTTGGGGGAGGCACTGGCATGGCCGCACTCGACGACCTGTGGACGCTCGACGTGTCTGACATCGCGGAGTTGCACTGGCAGAAGCTTGAGCCTTCCGGGCCCAAACCAAACGCCCGCGGGTACCACACTGCGAACCTGATTGGAAATATGATGATTGTCATCGGTGGCAGCGACGGTAAGAGCTCCTTCAGCGATATCTGGTGCCTGAACCTCGGTGAGCGTGCTGCCCTTTTCCTTGCCGACTGCTAGTGCTCAGTAGATGTAGACACGCTCCGATGGACGAAGCTCTTAATTGATAAACCCTACCGGCGGCTAGCGCATAGCGCCACCCAGGTCGGTTCGTACCTATTCATCTTTGGTGGCCACGACGGAGACCGCTACGCGCAGAATCTACTGCTCTACAATCTTGGTGAGCAACCTTTGTGAGTAACTTGCTTACCTCTTTTTTACTACGCATCACCAGCAACGCTCGCATTCGAGGAGCGAGGCACTCTTGGAAAAGCCCCCATGGTGCGCGGCTACCATGTTACATTACTCGCCGACAGCCGGCTATTCCTCTTCGGTGGATTCGATGGGGCAACACATTTCGAAGAGGTTCACTTCCTCAATGCGCCCCCGGCGTACTTCCCCCAAGTCACGCACTTCGATCTCAAGGTTCCAGAGTAGCATCTGTGTACCTGCTTCTATCCGTTGCCACATCCTATACTATGGTCACTGTCTCTGAGTAAAGTTCTGCATGCTGTATCAGGAGTTTGCCTCGGATTTCCGTGTATTGGACGCATATGAGTATGAGGTCGAACCCTGGCATGGTTGTGCATGTTCAATGTTCACTTTCAAAGAGAATTGCCCAAATTCGATGTCACCCAAATTCAAGTGCTAATATCTTGGCAGGCAATATTAATCGCCGAGTTTGGGTTGAACCGAACAACTGTGCCGTCTGCTATCACTCGTCGAAAGAGTACCTTTGCCGGGAGAATTCAATACGGTAACACTGTATGTGAAGCACAGTAAGAAACTTTTCCAAACGATTTCGGCCGGAGAGTTTGGCCTGAGCTCGGCCCCCGAGGATTTTAAACTCCGCCCGCATCGGTATCAGTTCATTCCTGACCAGAATTCACGGTTAAGAGAGATTTTGATCCTAAACAGAACGGAGCACCTGCTTATTATGTATTTCTCCCGCGGTCCTGTTTCCAAGTGCCATCGGCCAGGTTTCCCACGGTTCAACCAAATCTCAACTCCCATTGATGCCCATGCCGTTGTAGGTGCGGACCACTACAAGTCTTTTTCTTGCTTTCGTTTACGGAGCAGATACAATTCCGCTTTATCTCGGGCAATCCTCGATTTGCCTGGCTTCTGGTCGAAGATGAACATTCCATTGTGGCCAAGTGACTTTGTCGCAAGTTGGTTCAAATGTTCGACTACCTACAGTCGGTCGTTTCGAGTCTCGACTAAACCTTGGAAGCAAACACGACAACCACTGCTCATGAATTCTGAAAAATAGCGTTGGAAGGTGTCGTTTATTCATTCAATGTGAACAGCGAATGCTATGTAGCTAGAGTATGTTGGATAAATATCTATAGCAATAATCACTAATACCTCATCATCATTAATTATTTCGCGTAAGGGAACTAAAAGTCATGGTCATATTTGCATGCGACCCAGCGGGGGATGCGCGACGGCATTCAGGTGCAGGCACTCAGGTGGAGGTGGATGAGGATGCCGGGGCGGAGGCGGAGGCGGAGGCAGAGGCAGAGGCGGAGGCGGAGGCGGAGGCGGAGGCGAAGGCAGACATCGGCCACTGCGAGGACGCCGGTCCAGAGGCAGAGGCAGAGGCAGCGGTGGACGGGACAGAGGCAGGAATGGATCCGGTGGGGTAGGGCTTGGACAAACCACACGCCTGGAGGCAGCTATCAACCCCAGTAGCCAAGTTGGCCGGGATGTGCGCCCTCCACGCGTCGATGTTCCCAGCACCGATGGTCTCCGGGAACCCTAGCGCAGCATCTACCACGTCAGCAGGGACTGGGTAGGGTTTTTTTTGGCGTTAGCGGAGGACAAAGATTGGTGATTAGGGTTCACTCACGCATCCAGTAGCTGGTCACGATGTCGCTCCGGCCGGGATCCTCGCTGTTCAGCGAGGCGACGAAGACGGCCGGGGAGCAGGTGGGGTTGGTCTGGTAATGCATACTCCCCGCGGGGAACACCGTCGCCTGGTACTTCCCGAGCTCCGTCTGGATCAGGGTGTTGAAGCCATTCTCCTGGACGAGGCCAGTCTCCAACTGCCCCTCGATGACGGTGAAGAACTCGTCCGCGCGGTTGTGAAAGTGCGGGATGTTGAGCCCGCACGGCTCGACGATGGAGATGGCATTAGAGATACCGAGTTCAGTAAGGATGGGGAAGTTGTCGATGGTGGCGAGGAGGATGGAGCCGCCATTGGAGCCCTTAGGCTGATTGTTAAAATCGAACACAGTCAGCTGGCGGAGGGCATCGCCGGTGAGGAGGTTGCCGCTGCCATCGCCCAGGAGCAGCTTGAATCTATCGTCGACGCTAGGCGCGCCCTTGAGCTGTGCGGCAATTTTGGGCGCGTTGGCCAGGAGTGGGACAGGAGCAGGCACCGCAACAAGTGCGCGAACGGAGAGCATGCAGCTGACTGCGGCGGCGAGGGTAGAGGAGCGGAATAGCATCTTGAATGTTCGAACTTCAATAGGACTGTTAGCGGGGAAGGAATGGAGATGAAACTTGGGCGAACCGGAAGACTATGCAGCTGACTAGAGATCGACGAGGGGCGGAGAGCTGGGGACAACTACAGAGCTCGGTCCCCTTTATATCGGTGGATGCGACGCTATTGAAACCGATGGCCGGGCTATGTTGCAGCTGCTGGGGAACTGAAACAACGGCTGTCATTATGCACCAGGATTGAACTGAATCCACTTGAGTCGGTTGAATGCATTCAAACCGTGCAACTGTTCAGCGGATTTTGAGCGGATGTACCACAGACCGGAATTCACTCACTGGCAGGAATGGAGGGCGTCCCTGAGTGGCAACGTTCGACTCATATGACGTTGAGTCTTTGGTCCAATCTGTGTTCGCTCAGCGATATTTGTTTTGTCTTTTCGAAGACCAAGCCGAGAGGAGAATACCGTGCGGAATTGTGCACGACGAAAGTGTTCAGTTGCACTTTTGGCGCGGCATTTGCCTCAGCGTCGGGAAAGGACCCGAACAGTGCATCCTCAACGTATGGACGGACATTCGAGAGAGCGGCCGCCAGGAGTCGGGTGGTAGTGTCGCGCGTTCCTGACCGGCCCTTGGCAGGCGCGTTTGGAATAATGGTAAGTATCTCTCCGACTTCGACGCGGAGTACTTCACGCACCATTGAGTGGATATATATGCCAAGCCAGAGGTGTCGTTAAGTGAAATTTTCTTAAAATGAATTGTACGCCCCCATGAATCGTTCTATTTTGGACGGACGAGATTCAAAGGGGAGCGCGACTTTGGACATGTTGAAAACACTTCAAGTTGTAGAATCGTCGACGCCGAGCCAGATTGACAGAGGTTTCATTGACGCTGTGGGTTGAATGTAACCACCCATCGCTGGCAGGCGCGTTTCGAATACTGTAGTGGTAAGTATCTCTCCGACTTCGACGCGTAGTACTTTACGCACCATTGAATTGAATATGTGCCAAGCCTGATTGACAGAGGCTTATTAAGTGAAATATTTTAATCAATTGTTGACCACTGGGCTACGGCCCATGAATCGTTCTGTCTCGGAGGGACAAGATTCAAAGGGGAGCGCAACTTTGAGCATGTTTGAAAACACTTGTAGGATCGTCGACGCTGAGCCAGATTGACAGAGGTTTCATTGACGCTGTGGGTTGAATGTAACCACCCATCGCTGGTAGGCGCGTTTTGAATAATGGTAAGTATCTCTCCGACTTCGACACGGAGTACTTCAAACCATTGAATTGTATGAATATGTGCCAAGCCAGATTTTCATCAAGTGAAATACTTTTTGACCAGGCCACGCCCCATAAATCGTTTAGGACGGGAGCACAACTTTGGCCATATTTGAACAGAGGTTTCATTAAGCGAAACGCTGTTCCCGGAGGTACTTCAATGAATTGTTAACCTATCACACACAGCACTTGTCGCGCCGTCTGTCTTCGGGCGGCCTTGAACCGCAGGTATTTCCACGCTCTGGAAACGGCTGCAGAGTCAAATTTTCCGTTGAGACCTGGGTTTTTCGATATGTCTTAGACTCTTAGAGCGAAGTTGAGAGCCGAATCTAAAACTGGAATAGAAGTTCGGAGCGCGCAGAGGTACCGAGGTCGTCGGGGTGTCAACAGTGAAGTGATGACGGGAGCCATGCGAACGACGCCGGCGCCGCCTCGAGTAGGTAAAACTGAGAGAGGGCGATTCCAACGCGTCCCGGTGTTCGACAATCTTGGTTGAGTTCGGTTTTGGGGGCGAAACGGTTGAGAGAGCAGTCGATCGACGCGGCAGAGGTAAGTCTTGGAGGAAAACCACTTGAAGTTGCCGAAGAACAAAGACAAGAGATAGAACAGAAGCCAAGAGGAATCGCACTTCAATGGCCACAATGAGCCAACAAAGTTGACAGCTCTTCATTCCTTTAGTAGATACGGTGAGTTACCATATCGGCCCAAATACTGCCAGTGAGGTCGAGTTTGACAATTGAGTCGAGAGTCGAGAGGAAGTCATGCACGTGCCGAGGGGCACTCTGAAACGCGTGGCCGAACAAGGCAACTCTCTTCGTCTCTTCATCCATCCTCGTCTTCTCGTCTCCCTTGGGCTCTACGCTGCAAATACCCAGCCCCTCCGGCAACGTCTCGCCGTAGGTCCAATCGCAAGTCCATACAAAATTCTGGTGGTATGTACTGTTAGCGGTGGTGGCAGGAAGCTGTGCCTCGCACCAAGTCGTCTAGGCATCCCCGTCGTCCAGCAACCCAACCCTTAAGCCCAATGGACGAGGGCGATTTTGGGAAGGCCAAGCTCGGCCTGCATAGCCAGTGGACGCCGATTAGGAGGGGGAATGTGGATACGGCACAGAGGATAAGGGTGAGTCCAGCTTGTCTCGCGCTCTGTGCGTTATACGCTTGGGGGTGGGGCATGTGCGCTTGCATGTCGCGCGGGCGCCACCGTAATACTGCGGACCCCGGCGCCCTCCATTTTTCGCTGGCGCTTTCGTTCACCGCTGTGCGTGCAGCCCGATCATTCGACATCAACACCCGAGCGCGCCCCGCAACTCGAGCCGCGATTTTTTCCTTGCGTTCCTTCGTTTCACCTACTTTTACTTACCTTTTCCTCCTAGTCTTGCCTTCTCGAGCCGGACCTGCGTACACTGTATTCCCACCCCCTGCAAGAGCCGACAATGTCGTCCCCCGATGCTTCATCCGCCATCTGCGTCGCTGCGCTCGTTTTCTCTCTTCCGTGTCTCTATTCACCTTGCCATTTCCTTCTCATCCACATCTTAGCTCTCTTCCTTCCCGCCTTCCCAACAGCATACTGACATTTTGATTTATTCTAGACCGTTGAAGGCATGATCCAACGGCGCCGCAGAGGTTTTGATGTGTGAGCTCGTCGCGGTTCATGTCTCCTCTAACTCACTCAATAATTCTCGTTAACCACTTTGAGCGAATCCGAGGATGCGCAGACGGTGCGGGTCCTTTTAGCACCTTTTTGGCAGTGCCGCCATCGCGCCGCTCCTCCACGTCCGGCTCACCCCCACGCAGGGAGTCGTCTGCGCGCGGATAGGATTGTGGCGGGGGAAGGTGCACCCTCGTTTATTCAATCTCCTACGTCGTTACTTGATGCCCACAAACTCACTCCCTCACCCACGCAGCTACATTCATCCGAGGGGCGGGTGTTCAAGTCAACGTGCAAGAGCGTGCAAGTGGGCGGTAGCTTCGTACGTACGTACCTATCTTGTATCGTAGTTGTTCCGCTGAATATAATCGTTTGCTTCCAAAACCCGAATGGGCCTCTGGATTGAAGGGAGCGGAGCGCTGAGGTCGTAAGTACTGTTCCAGTGCGGGAGTCGGGGGGCTATGATGCCGTTACCTCGAGCACCGAAATAGTCGCCCAGTCGGAATTCGCAGCCGCGCCACCGACTTTCTGGATTTCTCGTCCGCCGGCGGCGTTTATTTTTTCATCCCCAATGACCTTATCTGATGATTTGTTTAGGCCTGCTCTCAGATCCACTCGCTGTCAAAATTGCTGTGGCGGTTTATAGCTTTATTTTCCCTTCGGATGGTCTGCAGAGCGGCCACAGTTCAATAGTAGGGGTCAAGGTAGGCGCTTCAATCACGCTTCAGCAAACGTTTCGAAGGTGCCTCAAGGATTATTTAAACGTGGGAAATCGTCAAGCGTCTTCGAAGCGGTCGAAGCACCGGAGGCGCTTCACGCGCTTTCAGAAAAACGCTTCAGCTCCGATGGAGATCAGTGATGCTTTATCCGCGTTCGGTGAAGCGCGTTCGAAGCGCCTCCGAAGTGTTTACCTTGACCGCCACTAATAGCAGGCCACACAGGTTGAACAACGAACATGGCTTAAATTAGGGCTTCCCACCCCCACGCAACACGTTGCCTCCACGTTTTTGGTAACTCCTCCCGCCCGAAAATCAGCAGAAATGTGTTGGAAATGTGTTTGCGCGCACACGAAAATCAAAGGCAATCCCCCTCGGTACTGAAACCGAATCCATTCTTAACCTCTTCAGACCCGCATCATAGAACTGGTGTGGGATAAATCACCCGGATCACAGCTTCGTATCTGTCTTCCGTGATGCTGCCAGGACAAAAATAATGCTGTGGATTACACTGTGTATAAAATATTCGTAGACTCCACCTCGCCTTTCAGCGCTTTACCCCCAATGTCGGACCGTGATCTGTACAGTCGCTTGCTCCTCGCCACGGGCAATGGTTATCCTCTATCATACCCCGAGCCATCCGATGATCTCCCTCAGTGCCAGGTGAGGGGCCTCGAGATCGGGGACGTCGGAGCTCTGTCCTCCGATGGGTCATTCAATGTGTTTTTCAACATCTGTCGTTCACCAGATGACCCGTCCAATCGCTTCGGAGTCCCTGTCGGATTTGAGCGTCTCGATTTGGGCTCCAACCCTTTCATATCGAAAAAGGCCTACCACCGCCCAGGATCCCATATCTCCAATACGAAGATCAAGAAGCGACGTTTAGATGTGGACGCGCAGGTGGATAACGTGCAAGTCATTGTGTCCGTCTTTGTTTCAGAATCTCATGCTGTCTTGACAGATTTTTGCCAGTGGGGGCAGGGGCCGTTATTAAGGTCTCCTCAACCTCGACTAAGGCGGCCGTCCTTCTCTTGCCATACGGTGGATCCCGACTTGACGTGCGGTTCGTTGACACCTTTAAAGACCTCGCTCTTAGGCATGCACAAAGTTGGTACGTGTTCGTCACCACCCTCCGGACCGGGGTCGAGAATGGCGACCTGTATCTCATCAATGGTGTCGACAAGTCGGTATCGTGGGGTGTAGCGGCAGCAGGACATCACACTGAGAGGGGTCGCATTTCTCTGAAACTCAGCGCCGCCCAAACTGGGTCTGCAGGTGGCTCAAACACATGGCAATGGGAGGCTAATACTGCATTTGCTGATATGGGACCCCGCCGGCCTGCCGGTAAAGCCTAATCTACTCTGAACCAAACTGTTTTCCTGCGGGGTTACAAAATCGCCATACCTTTGGGAAAGAAACTATCGTAGGCCGTTCGCGTTGGAGACTCAAAACCCCACTTTCCTTCGGTGGTTCAAATCGTTTGGCTGGTCCACTACCCCTACCGCCGCTGTTGAACCACCGCGCGACGACGGCAGTACTCCACGCAACGACGATGGCAGCACTCCTCGTGACAAAAATATGAACACTGTGGAGTACTCTCCCACCACACGAGTGTGTCAATTTTTCGTGGCCAATTGAGTCGCATGATGATGTTCTATATAGCCGTTTCATCCTGCAGATGCTATCAATAAACATATTCTGGAATCATTTGTATGCTGTGATCCCTCTTCAAGCGCGCCCACCAACTAAGCAACCGAACTAGGGACCTTCAGCTCCCTCCGTGGTAGTGATTCATGATGATGAGTGGTCGTCCGTGTTAGAGAAGGTTTGTGTTACATCGTCTGTCGTGCCACTATTCATCCCCCGACTCACAGGACGAGAAGGTAATTCCGGATGAATCTGAATTAATCAGGCGGATTTTCGCCAAATATGAACCGACATTGATGTTTGGTACGCGTAAACCCGACGATTATTGGTTAATCCTAAACTATTCCAAGGTGGTGTCTATCTTAGGGGCTAAGAGAGAGATTGAATACGTATCGGGTAAGGCACCACAGTAACGTACATCACAATTTGCGCAATGTATTTATTTCTGAGTCTTAAAAGCATCGAACTACGCACCGGAAAGCCCTCAAAAATTGAGATTTACCTTTGTGCAGTGTTCAATTCAAAGTTTGAGACTTGTTCTGGCGCCAATCACGTTCTTTTAGGCGGAACAACTGGCGGCGGTAAAGTCGGCAAGGTTGGCGGCAGTTGTGTTTGTGACATGGTGGTAGTATTTTGTCCCCTCAACTCCGTTTTCAGACTGCTCCTTGTTCTCCCCTGGTTCCGTCTGGGTTGACCGCTCGAGTCAACTTATGTACGGTAAAAAATCCAGATTGGTATCTGGAATGTACTACAGGTGGAGGGAATGGAAGAAAGTTGTGGAATCGGGGAGAGCATTGAGGAAAAGTTCAACTGTGGGAATATGACGCGGGAATGTGTCAACGGCGACACTAATTGTTTGCTTCCAAAACTCGAATGAGAGCTCTTGATTGATTGAAGGGAGCGGAGCGCTGAGGTCGTAAGTATTGTTCCAGTGCGGGACTCCGGGGGTTATGATGCCGTTACTTACCTCGGGTCCCAAGTCGGAGGCTCGCTTCCGCCGGGCCACCGACTTTTTGAACAACAGACATGGCTCAAATTAGGTCTTCTCACCCCACCCAACACATCGCCTCCATATCTCCTCCCGCCCGAAAATCAGCAGAAATGTGGTGGAAATGTGTTCGCGCGCACGCGAAAATCAAAACTGAAACGAATGCCCATTCTAACCTGTGTGTCCTCTTTTATAAAACGTTTTAACCTCCGCTGATGTGATCACACTTTGCGAGCGGCACCACTGATCACTGGCCAAAAGTCAGCTCTAGGATCCCGGATATGCCGAGAACGAGCCGAGACTTGCCGTGCACCTGAAATTTAACAGCTTTATTTCGGGTCTCAACGACCTTCTTCAAGAGTTACATCATCCCTCCAGTCCAAAGGAAATTGTGGGCGCTTCGCGGCCCGCGGCGCTGTTGTACAGCTTCGAATCTGCCATTTTCCGTGACTGCTGTCAAAACAAAAATAAAGCTGTGGGTTATACTGTGTATAAAAGATTCGCTGACTCCATCTCACCCTCTCAGCGCTCTACCCCGATGTCAGATCGTGATCTTTACAGTCCCTTGCTCCTCGCCACGGGAAATGGTCCTCCACTGTCGTATTCCCAGCCGTCCGATGATCATCCCCCTGAATCTCTGACCGGTCAAGACACCTCCTCTCCAGATGCTGCGTTAGAAACTCAGGACATCGCTTCCACCAAAATTCCGTTGGTGAGGGACTCCAAGCCTCCACAGACGGTTGATACCATCCTTTGTCTGTTTTCTATGGAATTGATTGGGAATCAACAGGAAGAGTTGGGAGTCGAACTGACATTTGACCTTCATTCGGGACAGAAGGACTTCACGGGTGGGGATATAGATCCCGTGAGTATGAAATTCAGTTATTAAAATTAGAACTCACACACAACGGCCAGGACACAAACTTGTCTCGTGAGTCACAGAGTGATATATTGAAAGTTGACAACAGCGAAAGCTGATAATCTGCAAGCCACAGTCCCTACGGAGAAGGCATTGCGGCTTTACAACATCCCGGCTTCTCAAATTGCCAATCATTGTCCTCCTCCATCGAGAATCTTCTGTGGGAGGCGGGATATCCTCGACAAAATGCATCATTTTTTCTCTGACACTGGAATCCAGCACACTTATGTGCTACATGGACTGGGAGGTGCCGGGAAAACACAGATTGCTCTGCAACTTATAAACGAGTCATCATCTCGGTGAGTTCAACCATCCAACTAGGAAACAATGGTTGACCTAGTTGCATGTCAGCTTCTCAGACATCTTTTTCATCAATGCCAGTACCATTGCAACAATCCAGACAGGTCTCAGGAATATAGCTGTTCTGGAAAATTGTGGAGATTCCCCACAAGATGGCTTACAATGGCTCACCAGCAAAGTTGAAGAATGGCTACTCCTTTTTGACAGTGCAGATGATCCAAGCATTAACCTGCATGAGTTCATTCCTCAGTGCAATCATGGGAATATCATTATCACCTCTCGGAATCCAGGACTGCATGTTTATGCTGGATCCCACTCCCTTGTGTCCAACATGGAAGGGGAAGATGCAGTGGCATTATTGCTCAAGAGTGCTTTGCAGGAGGCCACAAGCCATACTGAACAAGTTGCAGCAGAAATCGTGAAGGTAAGACAATTTGGCCTGGGATTCAAAATCTTGTAACACTTCCTCTAGACATTGCATTATCTACCCCTGGCAATTGTTCAAGCCGGGGCATTCATATCTAGATCTCAAAATCTGGATGGATATCTGGCTCTTTATATGGAGAACCAAGAACGACTGCTTAGTGAAAAGCCTGCTCTGTCTCCTGACCAATATGCCTGGACAGTATACACAACATGGCAAAGGAGTTTTGACGGGCTCACACCACCAGCTGCTATATTCCTGCAGCATTGTGCATTCCTCCATTATGATGGAATCTCAGAGAAAATCTTCCGCTATGCATCAAAGTACCCCTTCCCTTCTGGTGGTCCATCCAGAGATGAGCTACAGGGTCCCTTGGAATTTCTCTCACATTTTCTGGGGCCAACTGGAGAATGGGACTCTTCGCAGTTCTTGGATGTTACCAATGAAGTTCAAGCCTATTCATTGATTAGCTTTAATGCAGAGAGGAAGCTCTTTTCTATCCATCCATTGGTGCAGGCTTGGACTCAAGCAACGGTCCAAAATCCAAAAAGATATATGTCCACTGTGGGGTCTATACTTGGCATGGCCATTTCAGCACACCCGCAGTGGGATATGCAATTGACAAGTCTGCTCTGGTGTCCACATGTCGAATTGGCCATACAGATAGATGCAGAAGTTGCTTTATATTTTAGGCATCAATATGCGAGAACATTGTCTCAAGGGGGAAGATACAAACAAGCTCTGAAACTACAGGAAGAAGTGCTGGAAAAGCAGAAACAGGTTTTAGGTCAGGATCATCCAGACACCTTGCATACCATGGGGTATTTAGCCGGCTTATACTCAAGCCTGGGAGAACACGTAAAGGCCCACGGAATCCAGGTTCTTGTGCTGGAGAAACAGAAACAGATTTTGGGAGAGAATCATCCAGACACCCTGCGTACCATGAGTAACCTGGCCAACTTATACTCAGCCCTAGGAGAGTTCCAAATTGCCAAAGAACTTGAGGGTATTGTGGTGGAGAAACAGAAACAGGTTCTAGGTGACAATCATCCGGACACCCTGCGTACCATTGCCAATCTGGCCATCTCATACTCAAACCTGGGAGAACATCACAGGGCCCAAGATCTCAGGGTTCTTGTGCTGGAGAAACAGAAACAGATTCTGGGAGAGAATCATCCAGCCACCCTCCATATGATGGGTAACTTAGCCAGCTCATACTCGGACCTGGGGGAGTATCAAATTGCCAAAGAACTCCTAAGTGTTGTGCTGGAGAAACAGAAACAGATTCTGGGTGTTGATCATCCAGACACCTTGCATACCATGGGAAATCTAGCCAGCTCATACTCATGCATGGGAGAGCACAAGAAGGCCAACGAACTCCAGGTCATTGTGGTGGAGAAACAGAAACAGCTTCTGGGTGAGAATCATCCACACACCCTGCATACCATAGGGAATCTGGCCGGCTCATACTTAAACCTGGGAGAACATCGAAGGGCCAAAGATCTCACACTTGTTGTGCTTGAGAAACAGAAACAGGTCCTGGGCGAGAATCATCCAGATACCCTGCATACCCTAGGTAACCTGGCCGGCTCATACTCAAAGCTGGGAGATAATCAAGAGGCCCAAGAACTTCAGGGTATTGTGCTGGAGAAACAGAAACAGATTCTAGGTGATGATCATCCAGACACCCTGCATACCATGGGGAACCTAGCCAGCTCATACTCATGCATGGGAGATCACAAGAAGGCCAACGAACTCCAGGTCATTGTGGTGGAGAAACAGAAACAGCTTCTGGGTGACAATCATCCAGCAACCCTTCTCAGCATGGGCAATCTGGCTACCTCATACTTAGACATGGGAGAGGATCAAAAGGGCAAAGAACTCCTTGGTATTGTGGTGGAGAAACAGAAACAGCTTCTGGGTGACAATCATCCACACACCCTGCGTACCATGACATTGTACAATAACAGAAAGTGATATGGCAATGAGTGTAACTGCTGAAACAATTCCTTTTTCATTAAAAGTCCAATATGTCGAAGCTATAAAATAACACAGCAGCTTTGTTCAGTCCACATTGTTTTCCAATTTTCCCATACAACAGCTTTCCAGATTGTTATATCTCATTTCCGGACTCATTAAATAGGAATACATAGCGGTAAATATACGGGCAGTTGAGGAGTATTAACCGGATGCAGTATTTGGGTTAAATCATATATCCACCTCAGATGTTGCTCTCCACTGAGGCACGAGCTTTCCTTGTATTTTATTTTCCTTGATTCCATACTCATGTTTTTACATTACTTCATTCAGACTTTGTAGCATAAAGCTGTCCGTCGCACTGGTTCTATGGGCCCCACGATGGGTGGACAACCTATTCTGTTGCTGAACCATAGGATGGGCATGAACTGCTTTCTGCTGTCAATGAAAAACAGTCGGCAACGGGTCGACGGGGTAGGTGACCGTAGGTCAGAATTTTGAAGATTTCCTGCTCACTCAGCATTGAATTCCAGCCTCATGGGGCTGCTAAGATACATCTGAGGTCATACTTAGTACTTTCACACTATGTTCACCACTTTCACATGTGTTGTGGTTTCAACATTTCAATTCTTTATAAAACATCAGATTCTCTCATTCTGGGACAACCGATGAGGCATAATAGGGCTGCAAGTGTGTCTATGACTGTGGAATTGCCAGATAATGATATTAGCATTTTATTTGAAGTGATTTGAGCTGCAAAGAAGCCCACACAACGGTGGCAATTGCTGCCACTAAGTGCCTGGACACGTAAGTGTTCCGGGTTCTTGTCCAATGGAAATTACTTCTTATGGATTTATATCCGGCGGGTCATCTTTGAATAATTGAGGTGGTTTATATTTGATCGTGTAGAACATACAGCAACAAACAGGAACAATCACAGCTACAATTGTTGTATGCAGACACTGTTACTTTGTTTATCATACATCGCTCTTCTCGCACTCATGTTTCGTGCATTTACTCCAGCTCTGAACTGTGTACTTTGACACAATCTCACTCAGTTGTTCAGTCTTCGCCCGGTCCCCATCCATGTTGCCCGGTCCCCAGCCATGTTGTACACTTCTCTTCACTCCCAGCGCTTGGGTCGATGGCACAACGGTACTTGCGAATTATGGTGGGCAGGATGGTGCCACCAGGCTCTTATGCAAGCTTGCCAGCAGAAATATCATCCAGCTCTATCTCGATGCGGAGTTCGTATCTATAGAAGTGGGGTGGGGGGTATCTAGAAATAACAGGGATCGGCTGTAAATGGACGTTCCGTGGTACAGTATATTTTGGTCGTGTCAGTGTGCAAAGGAGGGGATGATGAAAGATGTGGGTGAGAGAGAGAAGTGAAAATGCGAAGTTTCAGTTTGCAATCATGTTGTATTCGAAAAAGCGGAAGTATTTTCGGTGGTTGCCATCAGAGCTGAGACCGATTTGGGGGAGGGTGTCCAGGCTCCGCCTGTAGGGCGATTATTGCAGAATATGTAATAATTATTGGGAGACTAATGTGCAAAGTTAAAGTCCTGACCAAATCTCGCACAAACAGCCACCTCGAAGACAGTGAAATTTTATTGATGCCGCCCTGTACAAGATGCTATTAGATCCCTGAATCAAGGACCAAGTTTCAAGTTCAATAGCTTGGAAGACCTATATTGAGAACACTTCCTCGTTTGCCTGGCGGGGAATGGCACTACTGGTAGGCGGATCTAATTGCGGACAACAATACACAAAGTGATGCAGTGAATCTTCTTGCTGCAAGGACCTGACAGAAGATACCAAGTTGTAGTCTCTCGCAGTCAGACGCTTCAATGGTGACACTTGTAACTTGCTTTGAACCAAGTTTCGCCTTTCAAACTAGTTGCAGGGTGTCGCCCAAGGAGTGATCCGCCCAAGAGGTCAGAGAGAACAAGAGAGCAACAGCTGATCAGGAAGTTGTGCTCCCAAAATTCTGTGTACTCTTGACAGCAGTACGGAGCAGTTAATGAATGAGATGAGAAAGTGACAGCTCTTCAGTTAAGTACCAATGCATACCACTTTGAGAAAATCAGATGGATAAATAAAATCAGGCTGCAGGTTCACAATTATCCCTGGGCCTCGAAGGTATGTTGCCCGCCCTTTCACTCACGCCATCAATTTGACTATGATTGCACGGTAAGGCTTTGAAGAATGGATCTGCGGGAATTAGAGTCTTCCAAAGTAGACGGACCTATTAACTCCTGGGAATCGTTTGTCTTGAACAGAGTGAATTTTAACGCGACGAACACATTATTCCCACGGTTCGTTTTCCACATTCCAGTGTCCATCTGTTCGGCAAAGGAGCCACCTCGCGTGATGGCGGTTTGGGATGGCTCCTACCTTGTCTTCGTCTGCTGGTGGAAAAGAAAAACGATCGTCCGCGGCAGAAAGGTTGAGAATATTAGATCGCCGTAAATGAAATGGCGGTGAGATCTCCCCGGGCATTCATGGCATTCGGTCCAAGTACACCCGCCCAATCTCTTAAACCCTAAGATCCATGCCCCGGAAGCCAAGAATCCAAAGTTAAACTCGGACCGAGTATGTAATCTGTTCGGCCGAAATACGACCGATTCAGGCTTCGAAATTTTCTTCTCCTTCTTCCTCCCACCACACTTTTGCTTTTACATCTCGTACCCAAACTTTGAGCCATGCCGCTTACCAGCGAATCTGATTGGGCTGCTCACGACGGCATCTGGGACGGAAATGAGACCGTCTGGCATGCTTGGGAGCCCGAATGCGATGCTTGTGGTCGTGCCGAGTCGTCTCTCAAGGAGCAGCTGCTCTCTTGTTCCGGCTGTTTGGTAGCGAAGTATTGTAACGTGGGTTCCTCTACCTCTCGGATGACTTGCTGTTGAAGTATCCGGCGGCGCAGAAACAATGCCAAAAGCAGGACTGGAACCGCGGCCACAAAACCCAATGCCACCTTTACGAGGCCAACAGGAAACTGTCAAGCGTGTTTGCTAAATCTCTTGGTCCCGGGTATACTCCTACTAGTCACCTTTGTTGCTTCTTATCTCATTTGTGGGTTGTTTTAGGACGGTTAATGATCCCAAGTTCAACTTAGCAGACAAGCTGGCTGAATGGTACGCTCCCCGCTCGTTGGTACCGGGCATATCAAACTGATACCAGGAACTTCCTGAACATACATAACCACCTTGTAATTGCTGCCGCCGCCCTCAAGAACGACAAAACATTCGCGGGCCTCGCCAACGTCGCCATTTTACTCTCATTTGCCCCCGATCGCGCCGGCTCCAAATACGAGCACCGCACATTTTTCATCGACAGAGTTCTATTGCTAAATCGCGAAGCAAGCGACGCGGCCGCCCGGGTTGCTGGGTGGTCGAAGAGTTCTATGCCTGATCCTCAGAAAGCCGCCGAACGGACAGATAGAAATCATTTCAAGCTCATGGCGGGATGGTGTTCACTTCCCGAGGACAAAGTTTCGCCGACGCAGATGTGGTCTTACGAGTGCGTGGACGCAGTCACTCACGTCCTTCCGCCGGGATTCGACCTCAATCGCTATATCACCCACGTTAACCGCGGTATCACTCATTTCCATGCCTCATTCTGGCCCCTTCCGCGCCACCTCTCCGATGTCGATATTGCTTCTGCCGCGCCTCCCCCGGGGTGGAAGGCGCATGCGCTGCGTCACGACCTCATGCTTTCCGGGCTGGTGGGCGGGCAAAACATCGTCGGTTTAGTGCACGCCGACGGTACCAGAGAACCAGTTTACAAGGGTAGCGTTGGCGGCCATTTCCGCCGCTGTGCGCCCGGCGAGACAGATTCGGATGGTCCTATAAAGTGGAAGAAGCTGCTCGTTGATCCCAGTAAGATGGTCCAACTGGTTTCTAAGCATCTGGAGATCGTTCAAGAGGGTAGGTGCATTCATCTTGCTACCGATGTCTTCCTGACTCTGCTTAGAGCAACGCTTGGATATGGAGAAGAACATTAAGGCATACCCTCCCGGCTTCATCCCGATAGATTATTTGAAGAAGGCCACGTTTCCAGGCCATTGCGACAATTGAAAGGGCGACGCAGACTCCATACTTCTTGACACCACCTCCACCTTCGATGCGCCTTCACTTTTTGAGATTGTCCTTTGGTCTAGCGTGCCGCAATGAATATACGTAACGGCGTCACTTCGATGATACTGAAAACTTGCGTTCAGTTTCGCTCCGGTTCGGTAATAAGATATCAGCGTCTCCCATCTTGTGCCGCCGTACCATTTTTGCTGATCTGACGAGGGTTTGTGGTTGACTAGATTTTAACTAGATTTATTCGGAGGCAAAGACATCAGTTCAGACCATAGCTATAGTCCCTACCCACGATTCCGCATCCAGCCCAGAAGGCGAAGAAAAACCAATACCAGTTATGGCGCTGCTTCGCCCGGTGTCTGGGCCTGCGCCATCCAAAATGTCTCCTCTTCACTGCGCGCCGCGGCGAGTAAAGGAACCAGTTTCCCTACCTTCATCCAGGTATGCAATGTCGAACGACCGGCTTGACGCAGTTCTTCTTCTTCCTCATCGGTCAAACCGTCCACGCGGTCCGTCTCGATGCACTGCAAGCCGGGGAAAATGGCGGAGAGATAGTGTGCGACGATGGCGGGAGCCTCGATGGCCGAGTTCATGACATCAAGAGACGCGAGTTGTGTCTGGCGAACACGCGGGGCCTGGGACGGGGGGTGTCGTCCGTGCGGAACAGTGGTGGCATCGAACTCGAGCTGGAGGTACTCGAGACGGGGATAGCGGAGGGCAAATGCGCTTAATGCTGAGAGAGCAACACTTCCTCTTCGGGTGTCGATGGAAGAAACACGGAACCGAAGGGTTTTGATCTTCGGCCATGCTATCGACATCGCGGCGATGAAGCCATTGTCGAAAGACACACTCAAAGGCGACAGAATGGCGAGCTATGAAAGATTTGAAAACACCAGCAAGGGCCGCAAGACCGCCGTCGGATTTGTCCCACCATATCGTCAGAACCTCGAAGTTGGATGTCGATGATGTCAATGGTGAGGCGGTCGGTGGTGGATACAGCAGTCACCGAGAGCGACAATTAGATCATACACGACACCGCCTGTCGTGGGTACGTTGCAATAGAAACGACACTCCTCGAGTAGAGTCACTGGAGTGCGCTCACACCACTGCAGAAAGTTTTTGATGAGCTGTGTGGTCGAGCCCCAGACTGTGAGCCGCGCGAGGGATTGGAAGGAAGGTGAATCCGTGGCACTCAGGGGCGGGCATCCGTCCAGTTTTCCTACGTTTAAGCATTTTAGGCTCGAGAAAGAGGCTAATTGTGCATACGCAGGAGGAAGAGCGGCTGGAATTGTGAGTTGTTGAACATCCTTCAACGCTAGTATGAATGAGGTGACTTCCTTTGGCCGCCATCTGTTGATCAAACGCCCGAGAAGAGGACACCCGGTACGGGCGGCGAATGTTGACAAAAGCGAGGTACTTCAAGTTGGCGAGGTAAGGAAGTCCGGTCGAGAGGTACGATAACACCGACAGCTGAGATGCGGCTGATGATTGGAGGTGTAAGGTGACCAATCTGAGAGATGGCGGGAGGGACATCCGAATGTATGGGAAGAGAGCTGCCAGTGGTTCCTTCGTGTTCCACTTCAAACTGCGCAAGTTTGGGAAGGAGATATTGAGCAGCTGGACCGCCTCCAACCAAGGACCATGGCTGTCAGGCTCATGCACTAACACGGTTTTCACCCGCCGAGCGTAGCAAAGGACTCGATCCCAGTGATGGGTTCTAATGGGAGCTAGAGTTGAGAGCAAGGAATTCATGCACGTGCACAACTGATCCTGTTGCCTAATAAGGAAACTCTCTCTTCGTCTTCATCCATGTTCTAGTCTCCCTTCCCCTTTGTACTGCACAGAGGAGCACACCACGATCGGCCAGCTGCAAATACCCAGCCTTCCCGGCCTGTGTCCGCAGGTCAAAACCCATCGCATTCACCAAACTCTGGCGGTAGTGGAAGTGGAAGGAGACACTCCCGCCCCACCAAGTCGTCTCGTTCTCCTCTGCATCCCCGTCGCACCCGTCGTCCAGCAACGCCAACAAGTCCAACGAATGGCAACCTCCTCCAAACTTGGGCGAAGGCGAGTTTGGGAAGGCCAACCTCGGGCTGCATAGCCAGTGGGGGGAGGAGGTCGTGGTCAAGCTGATTAGGAGGGGCAATGTGGATACGGCAGAGAGGATGTGGGTGAGTCGAGTGGGTTTTCTTCTCGTGCGGTCTCTGTGCGTTATACGCTTGGGGCGCTTGCATGCGTGTCTCTCGCGCGTACGCCGATACTGCGGACCCCGGCGCTGTCCATTTCCGCTGGCGCTTCGTTCACCGCTGTACGTGCACCGTACACCCTGTCATTCGACATCGTTTTCCTTGCATCTCTTTCGTTTCACCTACTTTTTACTTTTACTTTTACTTACCTTTCCCTCCTAGTCCTTCTTCCCTTCTCGAGCGCGGGGATGCTCTCGCCCCCCGTGCGCGTGTGCCCACCCTTGTATTCAGACCTGGCTGCACTATATCCCCACCGCTTGCAGGAGCCGACAACGTCGAGTACGCACCATTCCTCGCTGCATGTGCTTCGTGTCGTATTCTGGCTGGCCCCTGCGCTGCGGACGCGCCGCGACGTCGATGCTCGTTTCGGGGTCTGCGTCCGTCCCCCGCAGCGACTCCCTCGTCGTCTTGGCGCACCGAAACGGATCCGGCGCAAGGACGGACGGGATCGACCTTGAACTTTCCCTTCCATTCTTTCTACTTTCTTCATCTCATCTTATCTTCCCATTTGCCGCGCTTCTGCGTGCGTGGTGCCGCGCCTGTGAACTCTCTTATTGGTGTCTTGCTGCTTCCCGCGTCCCTTCCCTCCGGGAGCGTATGGGCGTCGCGATACGCGCACCCTCCGTCGCGGGGCGCCTGTGTCGTGCTTTTACTAGATGGGGATGCGATGTGCGCGTCGTTGGGCGAGCACAACGTGCGGAGGTGGACGTGCGAGGAGTGGAGGTCGTTGCACGCGCGGCCTTGACGCGCGCATCGGGGACGTACGTCTGGGCGCGGCGTCCGGCGTGTCGACGTGCGGAGGTCACCGTGGGCATAGAGGTGTGGGTGTGGATCCCACCGATATGCGTGCAGCGTCCGTATGAAGGGAATGAGCGGTGTCCCTCCCTGTCTCAAGTTGGCCTGCGCACTCTGGCTGGCGGACGCGGAGGATGGGGTTGGCGCTGATGAAGCATGCGGTGCTGACTGCATGGCCTTCGCAAACAGCGCGTGGGCGTCGTGGTTGGAGATGCGCTCCTGCTGTCTGCGCGTCCAGCGGCTCCGTGATGTGCTGCCGGTATCGTTCTCGCAGCGTCGCTTCGTCTGTATACTCGACGCCGATGGCGCGGAACGCGCGACGAGGACCCCGTTTGTGCTCGGCCCTTCGTGGGTTCTCGCCGCGTCGGCTTCGGCACTTGTGGCAATGAGCGCGCGGAAGGGATAGGTCTTGATGTCGTGCTCGGGTTTGGCTCCGTCGGCGTGGGGTGCGCTACCACCTCCCTCGTCCCGATGTCAACGGGTCCTGCGTGTGCGCGCGCCATTCCCGGCTTTCTCGTTCTTCTTTTTTCGCCTTCCCTCACCTTCCTATTTCCTCCACATCTATCCCTTCGCTCTCTTCCTTCTCGCCTTCCAATAATGTACTCGCATTTTTGATTTACTGTAGATCCTCAAACATCGTGGCTACGATCCAGCAGAAGGCACGATTTAGCGCTGTGTTGGTTAACCACGTTGAGCGAATCCGAGGAGGCGCAGACGGTGCGGGTCTATCTATATCCCTTTTAGCGCCCTTTTCGGCAGTGCCGCCATCGCGCGTCCGGTTCACGTACGCGTAGGGAATGCGCGCGGGGTCTTGTTATAGGATCACGGCGGGGGAAGGTAGCGTGGAGGCGCACCTTTATTCATTCAATCTCGTACGTCGTTCGCAGCTACATTCATTCACGCAGCTACATTCATCAAAGGACTGTGGGATCAAGTTAACGTGCAATCGGGTGGTAGCTTCGTACGTACGTATCTCGCATGTATCTATTCGTAGTCTTTCTGCTGAATATATCCTAAACCCGAATGGGCCTCTTAATGATTGAAGGGAGCGGAACGCTGAGGTCGTAAGTACCGTTTTAGTGCGGGAGTCGGGGCTACGAATCATGATCATGTTACCTCAGTACTCAAATAGCCAAGTCGGAGGCTCGCTTCCGCCGGGCCACCGACTTTTTGAACAACGAACATGGCACAAATCAGGTCTTCTCGCTCCCACCCAACACGTTGCCTCCATACCTCCTCCCGCGAAAATCAACAGAAATGTGGTGGAAATGTGTTCGCGCGCGCACGAAAAATCAAAACTGATCCTACTCGGTATTGAAAACGAATGCGCATTCCTAACCTCTTCAGGCAAACCGGTGTGGGAAAAATCACCCGGATTCTCCCTCTTTATAAACTTTTTAACCTCCGCCGATATGATCACACTTTGTGAGCGGCACCACTGGTCACTGGCCAAAGGACATTTCGGCTCTAGGATCCCGGATATCCCGAGAACGAGCCGTGCATTTGAAATTTCACAGCTTTATTTCGAGTCTCAAACGACCTTCTTCAAGATTTACATCATCCCTCCAGTACCAAGTGAAGGTCGTGGGGCGCTTTGCGGCCCGCGGTGCTCTTGTACAGCTTCGAATCTGTCATCTTCCGCGACTGTTATCAAAACAAAAATAATGCTGTGGGTTACACTGTGTATAAAACACTCGCAGACTTCATCTCACCTTCTCAGCACTCTCCCCCGATGTCAGACCCTGATCTTTACATCTCCTCTGCAGAGGACACAAACTCGTCTCGTGAGTTACAAAGCGATATATTGAAAGTTGACAACAGCGAAAGCTGATAATCTGCAAGCCACAGTTCCTAAGGAGAAGGCATTGGGGCTTTACAATATCCCGGCATCTCAAATTGCCAATCATTGTCCTCCTCCATCGAGAATCTTCTGCGGGAGGCGGGATATCCTCAACAAAATGCATCATTTTTTATCTGACACTGGAATCCAGCACACTTATGTGCTACATGGACTGGGAGGTGCCGGAAAAACACAGATTGCTCTGAAATTTATAGATGAGTCCTCATCTCGGTGAGTTTAATCATCCAAATAGGAAACAATGGTTGACCCAGGTGCATGTCAGCTTCTCAAACATCTTTTTCATCAATGCCAGCACCATTGCAACAATCGAGACAGGTCTCAAGAACATAGCCGTTCTGAAAGATTGTGGAGATTCACCACAAGATGGCTTACAATGGCTGACCAGCCAAGTCAAAGAATGGCTCCTCCTTTTTAACAGTGCAGATGATCCAAGCATCAACCTGCATGAGTTTATTCCTCAGTGCAATCATGGGAATATCATTATCACCTCTCGGAATCCAGGACTGTGTATTTATGCTGGATCCAGCTCTCTTGTGTCCAACATGGAACAGGAGGAGGCAGTGGCATTGTTACTCAAGAGCACTTTGCAGGAGACTACAATCCATACTGAGGAAATTGCAACAGAAATTGTGAAGGTAAGACAATTAGGCCTGGGAACTCATTCAATTCTTAACAGTTCCTTAGTTGTTGCACCATCTACCTCTGGCAATTGTTCAGGCCGGCACATTCATATCAAAATCTCAAGATCTAGATGGCTTTCTGGCTCTTTATACAAAGAACCAGACACAACTGCTTAGCGAAAAGCCTGCTTGGTCTCATGACCAATATGCCTGGACAGTATACACAACATGGCAAAAGAGTTTCGACAGGCTCACACCACCAGCTGCTATATTCTTGCAACATTGTGCATTCCTCCATTATGATGGTATCTCACAGGAAATCTTCCGCTACGCATCAAAGTACACTTTCCCTTCTGGTGGTCCATCCAAAGACGAAATACAGGGGCCCCTGGAATTCCTCTCACATTTTCTGGGGCCAACTGGTGAATGGGACTCTTCACAGTTCTTGGATATTACAAATGAAGTTCAAGCCTATTCATTGATTAACTTTGATGCAGAGAAGAAGTTCTTGTCTATCCATCCATTGGTGCAGGCTTGGACTCAAGCAACGGTCCAAAATCCAAAAAGATATATGTCCACCGTGGGGTCTATACTTGGCATGGCCATTTCAGCACGCCCACAGTGGGATATGCAATTGACAAGTCTGCTCTGGTATCCACATGTCAAATTGGCCATACAGATGGATGCAGAAGTTGCTTTGTATTTCAGGCATCAATATGCGAGAACATTGTCTCAAGGGGGAAGATACAAACAAGCTGCAAAACTAGAGGAAGAAGTGTTGGAAAAGCAGAAACAGGTTCTAGGTCAGGATCATCCAGACACCCTGTATACCATGGGTAATTTGGCCGGCTCATACTCGAACCTGGGAGAGTATCAAAAGGCCAAAGAATTCCAGGTCATTGTGTTGGAGAAACAGAAACATGTTTTAGGGGAGAATCATCCAAACACACTGCATACCCTGGGTAACCTGGCCAGCTTATACTCAAACCTGGGAGAGCATCAAAAGGCCAAAGAACTCAGGGTTCTTGTGCTGGAGAAACAGAAACAGATTCAGGGAAAGAATCATCCAGCCACCCTCCATACAATGGGCAACCTAGCCAGCTCATACTCGGACCTTGGGGAGTATCAAATTGCCAAAGAACTCCAAAGTGTTGTGCTGGAGAAACAGAAACAGATTCTGGGTGATGATCATCCAGACACCTTGCATACCATGGGGAACCTGGCCAGCTCATACTCATGCATGGGAGAGCACAAGAAGGCCAGCGAACTCCAGGTCGTTGTGGTGGAGAAACAGAAACAGCTTCTGGGTGACAATCATCCATACACCTTGCATATCATGGGGAATCTGGCCGGCTCATACTCCAACCTGGGAGAACATCAAAGGGCCAACGATCTTACACTTATTGTGCTTGAGAAACGGAAACAGGTCCTGGGCGAGAATCATCCAGATACCCTGCATACCCTGGGTAACCTGGCTGGCACATACTCAAACCTGGGACAACATGAAGAGGCCAAGGAACTCCAGGGTACTGTGCTGGAGAAACAGAAACAGATTCTGGGTGATGATCATCCAGACATCCTGCATACCATGGGGAACCTGGCCAGCTCATACTCATGCATGGGAGAGCACAAGAAGGCCAACGAACTCCAGTTCATTGTGGTGGAGAAACAAAAACAGCTTCTGGGTGACAATCATCCAGCAACCCTTCTCAGCATGAGCAATCTGGCCACCTCATACTTAGACATAGGAGAGGATCAAAAGGGCAAAGAACTCCTGGGTATTGTGGTGGAGACACAGAAACAGCTTCTCGGTGACAATCATCCACACACCCTACATACCATGACATTGTACAATAACAGAAAGTGATATGGCAATGAGTGTAACTGCTGAAACAATTCCTTATTCATTAAAAGTCGAATATGTTGAAGCTATAAAATAACACAGCGGCTTTGTTCAGTCCACATTGTTTTCCAATTTTCCCATACAACAGCTTTCCAGATTGTTATATCTCATTTTTGGACTCATTAAATAGGAATACATCAGGGAAAATATACGGGCAGTATTTACCGGACTCAGTATTTGGGTTAAATCATATATCCACCTCAGACGTTGTCTCCAACACTGAGGTGTGAGCTTTCCTTGTATTTCATTTTCCTTGACTCCATACTTATGTTCTTACTTCATTGAGTATGAATATATATCAGACTTTGTAGCATAAAGCTGTCCGTCACACTGGTTCTATGGGTCCCATGATGGGTGGACAACCTATTCTGTTGCTGAACTATAGGATGGGCATGAGCTGTTTTCTGCTGTCAAAACGGCTCGCAACGGGTTGACGGGGTAGGTCAGAATTTTGAAGATTTCCTGCTCACTCAGCATTGAATTCCAGCCTCATGGGTCAACTCTGAGGTCGCATTTAGTACTTTCACACTATGTTCACCATTTTCACATGCATTGTGGTTTCAACATTTCAATTCTTTATACAACAACAGATTATCTTATTCTAGGACAACCGATGAGGCATCATAGGGCTGCAAGTGTGTCTATGACCGTGGAATTGCCAGATAATGATACTGTACATACTTGTAGGGGAGCAATAGGCCAAGGACCGTGACACTGCTGTTGCCTCTTTTTCAGGCAACAGAAGCTCCCGTGAGCGTGACGGTTGCTTAAAGAGGCAACCAACAATATTTTTTGGTGAGCATCTACCTGAGTATTACAGCAGCTTAAACTTGTTTTCGGCTTTCAGGTCACTAAATTGCTGGTTCCCCACTCATTTCCACTGCTTTCTATTCCTTGGAAATTTTTCCAGATTTTTTACGCCATGTCACGATAATTTCAAGGCAACGAGCCTTGTCGTGACCGTGACCCGCCAAAAAAGAGGCAACGCAACGGAGGGGTCCGTGACCGTGACCGTTGCTCCCCTACAGGTATGTACAGTATTAGCGTTTTATTTGAAGTGATTTGAGCCGCAAATAAGCCCACACCACCACGGCAATTCTTTTTTGCTGCCACTATGTAATGATTATTGGGAGACTAATGTGCAAAGTTAAAGTCCTGACCAAATCTCGTAGTCTCCCGTAGTCAGACTCTATAAATTTTGAATTTTCAAGATAGTTGAGAAAATAAAATTATATAGACAAATCTCACACAAACAGCCACCTCGAAGACAGTGAAATTTTATTGATGCCGCCCTGTACAAGGTGCTATTAGATCCCTGAATCAAGGACCAAGTTTCAAGTTCAATAGATTGGAAGACCTCTACATTGAGAACACTTGCTCGTTTGCCTGGCGGGGAATGGCACTACTGGTAGGCAGATCTAATTGCGGACAACAATACACAAAGTGATGCAGTGAATCTTCTTGCTGCAAGGACCTGACAGAAGATACCAAGTTGTAGTCTCTCGCAGTCAGACACTTCAATGGTGACACTTGTACCTTGCTTTGAACCAAGTTTCGCCTTTCGAAACAAGTTGCAGGATGCATTCGCCCAAGGAGTGATGCCGCCCAAGAGGTCATTTGGCATAGCAGGCAGAGAGAACAAGAGAACAACGGCTGATCAGGAAGTTGTGCTCCCAACATTCTGTGTACTCTTGACACCAGTAGGGAACAGTTAATGAACGAGACAACAAAGTGACAACTCTTCAGTTAAGTACCAATGCATACCATGAATTTCAACGCGACGGACATAATTATTCCCACGGTTCGTTTTCCACATTCCCGCCGCCCGCCTGTTATGAAGTGTCCATCTGTTCGGAAAAGGAGCCACCTCGCGTGATGGGGGTTTGGGATGGTTCCTACCTTGACCTTGTCTTCGTCTACTGGTGGAAAAGAAAAACGATCGTCCGCGGCAGAAGGTTGAGAATATTAGATCGCCGTAAATTAAAATGGCGGTGAGATCTCCCCGGGCATTATGGCACTCGGTCCAAGGACACCCGCTCAATCTCTTGAACCCTAAGATCCATGCCCCTGAAACCAAAAGAATCCGAAGTCAAACTCGGACCAAGTATGTAATCTGTTCGGCCGAAATAGGACCGATTCAGGCTTCGAAATTTTCTTCTTCGTCCTACCACCACACTTTTGCTTCTAAATCTCGTATCCAAACTTTTAGCCATGCCGCCTAACAGCGAATCTGATTGGGCTGCTCACGACGGCATCTGGGACGGAAATGAGACCGTCTGGCATGCTTGGGAGCCCGAATGCGATGCTTGTGGTCGTGCCGAGTCGTCGTCTCTCAAGGAGCAGCTGCTCTCTTGTTCCGGCTGTTTGGTAGCAAAGTATTGTAACGTGGGTTCTTATACCTCTCGTATGATTTGCTGTTGAAGTATCCGGCGTAGAAACAATGCCAAAAGCAGGACTGGAACGGCGGCCACAAAACCCAATGCCACCTTTACGAGGCCAACAGGAAACTCTCAAGCGCGTTTGCTAAATCTCTTGGTCCCGGGTATGCTCCTAATAGTCGCCTCTGTTGTTTCTTATCTCATTTGTGGGTTGTTTTAGGGTTAATGATCCCAAGTTCAACTTAGCAGACAAGCTGGCTGAGTGGTACGCTCCCCGTTCGTTAGTACCAGGCATATTAAGCTATCACCAGGAACTTCCTGAACATACATAACCACACCGTAATTGCTGCCGCCGCCCTCAAGAATGACAAAACATTCGCGGGCCTCGCCAACGTCGCCATTTTACTCTCATTTGCCCCCGATCGCGCCGGCTCCAAATACGAGCACCGTACATTTTTCATCGACAGAGTTCTATTGCTGAATCGGGAAGCCAGCAACGAGGCCGCCCGTACTTGGGGATGGACGAAAAGTTCCATGCCTGATCCTCAGAAAGCCGCCGAACGAACAGATAGAAATCATTTCAAGCTCATGGCGGGATGGTGTTCACTTCCCGAGGACAAAGTTTCGCCGACGCAGATGTGGCACTACCCGTGCGTGGACGCAGTCACTCACGTCCTTCCGCCGGGATTCGACCTCAATCGATATATTACCCACGTTAACCGCGGTATTACCCATTTCCATGCCTCATTCTGGCCCCTTCCACGCCACCTCTCCGATGTCGATATTGCTTCTGCCGCGCCTCCCCGGGGGTGGAAGGATCATGCGCTGCGTCACGACCTCAAGCTTTCCGGGCTGAAGGGTTGGCAAAACATCGTTGGTTTAGTGCACGCCGACGGTACTAGAGAACCGGTTTACAAGGGCAGTGTTGACGGTCATTTCCGCCGCTGTGCGCCCAGCGAAACAGATTCGGATGGTCCTACAAAGTGGAAGAAGCTGCTCGTTGATCCCAGCAAGATGGTCCAACTGATTTCGAAGCATCTGGAGATCGTTCAAGAGGGTAGGTGCATTCATTTTGCTACCGATGTCTTCCTGACTCTGCCTAGAGCAACGCTTAGATATGGAGAAGAACATTAAGGCATCCCCTCCCGGCCTCATCCCGATAGATTATTTGAAGAAGGCCACGTTTCCGGGCCATTGCGACAATTGAGAACGGGCAGCGCAGATTCCATACTTCTTGACATCACCTCCACCTTCGATGCGCCTTCGCTTTTTGAGATTGTCCTTTGGTCTAGCGTGTCGCAATGAATATACATAACGGCGTCACTTCGATGATACTGAAAACTTGCGTTCAGTTTCGCTCCGGTTCGGTAATAAGATATCAGCGTCTCCCATCTTGTGCCGCCGTACCATTTTTGCTGATCTGACGAGGGTCTGTCGTTGACTAGATTTCAACTAGATTTATTCGGAGGCAAAGACATCAGTTCAAACCATAGCTATAGTCCCTACCCACGATTCCGCATCCAGTCCGGAAGGCGAAGAAAAGTCAATACCATTTATGGCGCTGTTTCGCCCGGTGTCTGAGTCTGCGCCATCCAAAATGTTTCCTCTTCACTGCGAGCCGCCGCGAGTAAAGGCACGAGCTTCTCCACCTCCCTCCACTTATGATACGCCGAATGACCGGTTTGATCTAGTTCCTCCTCCTCCTCGGTCAGATCCTGTGTGCGGTTCGCAGTAATATCCTGCAGGTCCGGAAACGTGGCGGAGAGAAAGTGCGCAACGCGGGTCGGAGACTCAATTGGTGAGTCCCCGACGTCAAGAGCCACGAGTCGTGTCTGACGGACATGCGGGGCCTGCGTCGGGGGGTGCGGTCCTTGCGGAACGGTGGATGCATCGAATTCGAGCTCGAGGTATCTGAGATGGGGACAGCGGAGCGCAAAGGTGCTCAATGCTGAGAGAATAGGGCGGCTGGTGGTGGTGGAGCCGCGGAATGAAATGGTTTCGATCTTCGGCCATGCTATCGACATCGCGTCAATGAAGTCGTTGTCGAGAGAAACGCTGAAAGGCGACGAAATGGTGAAGGACGAGAGATTTGGAAACATCAGCAAGGGCCGGAGGGTGGCCGGTAATATTTCATACGCCGTCGCATTTGGCCCGATTGCAACAATGGCGTTAAGGCCTCCAAGCTGGATATCGATCAAGGTGAGGCGGTGGTGGATGCAGCCATCACTAAGAGTGACGAGTAGATCGTACACCACAGCGCCTGTGGCGGGTGCGTTGGAACGGGAGTAAAAGCTCTCGAGCGGAGTGCGCTCACACCACTGCAGAAGATTTTTAACGAGTTGTATAGTCGAGCCTTCAACGTGGAGGTGGGTAAGAGAGCGGAAGGAAGGGAGGTCCGAGGTGATTACATCCGGGGGTGGACATCCGTCCAGGTTTTCTATGGTTAAGCGTTTTAAGCTCGATAGGGAGGCCAATCGTTCGTAGGCAGCGGGAAGGACGGCGGGGACTGTGAATTCTTGAATGTTTCGTACCGCTAGTAAGAATATGGTGGCTTCTTCCGCTAGCTGTTGGTCAAATTCCGGAGAGTGCTGCGGTGGGCGATGAATGTTGACAATAGCCAGGGAAGGAACCTTCGATGAGAGGTACGATAGCACGGACAACCTAGATGAATCCGATGGGAAGTGTAGGTCGATCGACTTGAGAGTTGGCGAGAGGAACATCCGGATGTATGGGAAGAGGGCAGGCTCTTCCGTGGCCCACTTCAAAGTGCGCAAGCGCGGGAAGAGAGTGGTCACAGGTAAGGAGATGGCAAGCAACTCGACAGCTTCCAGCCAAGCCCCAGCGGGAAGTTGCGTATACACCGACATGGTTTGAACGCGACGCGCATAGAAGAGAACCCGATCCCAGTCAGGGGTTCTAACGGGGGCACGAAAACGCTAAAATAAAGTTGTTCCAATAAGTCGAAGCAGTGCTGCATGCAGAACCGGCATACGATTTTTTGCCTTGAGATGAAAAACGTCGTTGGATCCACCATCTCCCATGTATGAGAGGGTAAACATTTGAGCAGATGAAGCAGAGAGTACTGCTCCCGCCATAAAATGTCCAATGCAATATCGGAGAATCCGCGACAAGTTCTTGCAATACGAGCCAGAGAACCGCGATCCGCAGGCGGAGTAGGCGGAAGGTGGGGGAAGTAGTGGGAGTGGTCGCGGTGGAGGTTTTCGAATATAATCTGAAGCACCTCCTGGATTTCCAAGCACCGATGCATGGTCGACGGTGGAGGTAGGTGAAGAAAGCAGGAAAGACAGTTGGCGGCTATCACTGGTCTCGGATCAGTCCCGGGCCGATGGGCGCTTGTTTGCACTTTCCTGTCGAGAAACCAAGATAAAAACCTCAGTGGCAGTCCCTCACACGGCGAAACGAAGAAACTCTAAACGCAAACGAGAGCATAATTATATACATGATACAATCCGCACATAATCCTATAGGCGATTAAATATCGGTCGTCTACGAAGCAGGGATCGATCATCAACAAACGCACGGACGCACAGAGGGAAAGCGATAAAATGGTAGCTACTTGTTGTTGTGGATAGGTAGGTGGCGGTGGTAAGGGCAATAAAAGCTGGCACGGGATTTTAGGCGGGGATGAGTGTGGAGGAGGAGACCGTAAATATGTATGTAAAAGTGGCGGAACGGGGACGAGATGTAAATCATTAGGGTATGTGGACGAGAAGTGAGTTTTTAAAGATGATGGGTAGGTGGGCGGGGAGCGCGAGGAGTCAAATAGCAAAACGGAAAACTTGTAATAGTGAAAAGAGAGAGAAAAATAAGAGACGAGAAACCGATGACGGGAACATTAGAATTACCGCTGTAAATCAGCGCGTCTAGAGAGGTCAGTTAGCATCATCGCAGCACGGGAAGGAGAAGTGATAGACGCACGTTCGCAGCATATCATAAAGGAATTTGTAGCTCCTCAGATTGCCCTTCAGCCTCCTAATATCGAGACTGTACGTATCATTCAAGCGATCGAGCCTGGTCAGCTCGACGCTAAACCGCACTTCATCGCCCGCATCCTCCGTCGCGGCGCCGTACACCGTGTCCGCCTGGCCGATCGGCTCGGCGGTGAGTATCCCGCTGTTGTTGAGCGAGTCGTCCGCGGCTTCGAAGGAGGCGTTGGGGCCGGCTGCAGAGACCTGCGAGGACTGTCGGCGCATGAGGAGCCCGCGAAGCATGCCTCCGCCGCTGAAGGACGACTGCGAGGGAAGCGGTAGACCGCGCTTGTCGACCTACGCGTACGTCGTCAGCGAGATGTAAATAAAAAATGTAGGCGGACGCACCCCATTCGACCCCGCACTCCCCGACATCGTAAACGCCGCGACGCCCCCCGGCCCCGTCGACCCGGCCCCAGCTCCTCCCCGCTTCTGCTTCGCGCGAATACACCGGAACTTGTAGTCGCTCTCCACATAAATCTCGACCCCCATCCCCCCGAGCACCTCCCTCACATGCCGCATCACCTCGGGCGGCTGCCCCGTCGTGATCGTCCCCTGGTCGACCGCGCCATGATGAATCCGCAGGCTCCCTCCCGCGCCAGCCGCGACTTGCGTTTGTGCTTGCGCAGCAGCAGCGGCGGCAGAGGACTCGCGATCCCGCGCGCTGGCCTTGGGCATGGAAGACCCCCCGCCGACGTTGATCGACCGCCTGAACCTGGATGCAAAGCTCGGGGTAACGCTCGCCGTCGTCGCGGTGGGCGACACCCCAGCGGACACCGGCGACACCGCATCCGTCGCCGTCGCCTCCCGCGTCTTCCCACCCGCCAGTGTCTTGGTCACAATCGGCGACAGCGACGCCGCGGCGCCAGCGCCGAACCCCGCACTCCCTGGCGTAGTGACAAACACCTGCACGGGACTGTTCGCATCGTCCGCCCCGCCTTCTCCGTTCGCCGCGCCATTGTTGAGCGTCGACGACGAATCCGCGCTGGTGTTGGTGTTCCTGCCAAAGGTAGGCGCGACGCCCAGACTGTCTCGCCCCCCGCGAATCCATTGCATGACCTTGCGCGCCTTGCTCGTGCTCGCCCTCATATCCGCCCCGCCGCCCATCCCGCTCGCACGACCAGCTGGGCCCGCACCGACATCGAAGCTCTTGTCCGCTCCGCCCGTGCGCGGCGCCGCCGGTATCGCCGGGACCGCAAGACTGCTCCCATTCGTCGTCGCAATCGAACTCGACGGCTCGCGCCTCCGCCCAGAAATACCCGCGCGAATCGAGTTGATGGGGTTGACGACGAGCGTGAGTGTATTGCGGCGGCTCTTCTTCCCGTCCTTCTTCCCGTCCTTCTCCTTCTCTGCGTCCTTCTCCTTCTCTGTGTCCTTCTCCTTCTCCTCTGCGCCGTCCTTCTCCTTCTTCTCTGCATCTCGTCCATCCTTCTCCCCAAACACATCCATCACCGCAGGCCTCTCCGCCCCATTCACCGAAACAACCTCGCCCGGCCCCATAACTCCCCTCCCGTCCAGATTCTTCCACGTCGTCGGCGGGCTCGTCGCGTTCGCACTCGCAGGACTCGGCGGTGCGGGCAACGGCTTCGGGCTCCCTGGCTCCCTCGCGCTGACAGGCGACCCAGGCGCGTTGGCGTTGAACGACGCGGGCACGCCCACAGACGACGCGCTCCCCCGCCTCCTCCGCTCCCTGCGCTCCGTAATGCTCGCGACGCTCCCGGGCGTCCCTTGCTGCGAGTCTTCGGCACCATTGGCGGTGGGGGTGGTGTTGTTCTTAGTAGGCGTAACGACGCCCGCAGGGCTCGCACCCGCGCGCGTGGGCGTCCGACTCCGCTCCCGCTCCCTCCTCTCCCGCACCGGGCTCCCTCCCGCTCCACCCCTCGGCGACGCATCCATGCTCCCCGTCGTCCTGTGTCCAGGCTGTGCGGGACTCGCGCTGACGTTGCTGGGCGCAGCAGGACTCGGCGGTGCCTTCTCCTTCTCCTTCTCCCTCCGCCCACCCCGTCCCCCATCGTACTCGATCTGCACCGTATGCCGGAACTTGTCCTTGTCCTTCCCCCCCTCCTCCCGCTCCCTGCCCTTCCCTTTCCCCTCCTCCACCGCCACCGGCGCAACAGCCCGCCTGGTCGTCCCCGGCGGCGGCCCAAACGGATCGTCGTCGTCCGCCCCCACACCCACCCCACCATACCCACCCGCAGCCGCCCCCGACGCCGAATCGTACAAAAACTCCGGCTGCTTGCTCCGCTGGCTCTGGTTCTGCGCCTGCCCCGCACTCTGCGTAGGTCCCGTCGTCTGCGCCCTCGCCACCGGACTTGGTGCCGCCGCGGGTAAAGTGGGCGCAGTCGCCGACGACGTCGACGTCGCGCGCATCTGCCGCTGATACGCGAGCCGCTTCTGCTGGTGCTGCTCCATCGCCGCGCGCTCCAACTCCTCCACCGTCCGCCCAAACGCATTCTCCGACTGCGGTTCCCCCTCCGCGGTCTCGTCGTCGTCCCGCGGCAGATGATACGCCGCCAACCACGGGTGCCGCATCACCTCCTTCAGCCCCGCGCGCCGCCGCGGGTCGGGCACCAGCATCATCTTGAGCAAGTCCCTTGCCTCGTCGCTGATGTACTCCGGGAACGCAAGCGGGGTGTTGACGATGTACTTGTACAGCAGATTGATGTTATCGCCGTCCGGATTCGCGGGGTCGTCGTCAAAGGGGAGGTACCCCGCCAACATCGCATACAGGATGACCCCGCAGCTCCAAATATCCACCGCGCTCCCCACGTACAGGCCCTCGCTGATGACGAGCTCGGGCGCCGCGTAGCACGGGCTCCCGCACGAGGTCTGCATGAGGTCGTCCGCGCGGTGCTCGAAGCGGTTGGCAAAGCCAAAGTCGGTGATGATGACGTTGCGGTGGCGGTCGAGGAGGAGGTTCTCGAGCTTGAGGTCGCGGTGGACGATCTTCTTTTGGTGGATGTACCACACGCCGGAGATGAGCTGGGAGAAGAGGCGCGAGGCGTCGCGCTCGCGGAGGTAGCGGTGCGCGAGGATGTGGTCGAAGAGCTCGCCGCCCGAAGCGTATTCGATGATGATGCCGATGTACTTGTCGGTCTCGATGACGTCGTAGAGGCGGACGATGTTGGGGTGTTTGAGGGTCTGGAATGAATAGAGTTATCGTCAGCAAGGGTGTAAGGGCATGGAGGAGAGGGCGAAAGATAAAAGAGATAAGAAAGAAAAGAAATAAACGCAAGTAGACCACCTGGCCTCGAGCCGCCCAGAAAAAGAGCCCAGGGCCAAAGGGAAGAGAAGAGGAAAATAAATAAATATAATGAAGTAGACGCGCGGAATGGAGATGCAAACGCAGGCCGAGTCCCCGCCGCTCCGCACCCGAGAACGACACCGCCAACGCCAGCAGCAGGACGGAGCCCACGCATCTGCCGGTACGCTGAACGTCCCCCGTGCCAAAACCATCGACTTGGACGTCGATGTCGACGCCGTAGCCAGATGCAAAGGACGGACACCCGCACCGACGGCCTTCGATGCCTCGATAGCTACGCGGCGTCGCGCGTCGTAGGCTGACAACCGCGCGCGCGAGCCGAGACGAGGCGAGGAGCCGCTGCCTCGTCACCGAGGAAAATAGAAGAGAAATAAAATGAAGAAATTCAGAATAACAGCACTTGATTCGAGTCGAAGCGCTCGATTCGAGTCGCCCTCGACTTGAGCCCACTCCGGCCCGAGAGGCCCCACCCAGCCTCCTCGCCCTCACCCGCGCAACGCCACCTCCGTGGTACGCTGCCAGTAAGTGCCCTCGTTGCGACTAGAGTGCGTTGCAAATATAATCCTCGCAGCAGCGCTCCCGAGACGGTGCGGTGACAACCATCCGCAGCTTTACGACCCCGCGACGCAGAGGGCGGCGCGAGCGTGGGGCACCACTCAGGAGTCGCCAGGGGAACGCGCCGGTACGCAGGCTCCACCGGCACCCACGAAGGGAGAAACCCGAAACCCGAAGCCAAAGTAGCCGAAGCGAAGCGGTGGGGGGGTGCGAAAGCGAAGGAATGGAATAGAATAGAATAGAATAGGGAAAAGGAAGCGAGGTAAAGTGAGAGAGCGGGCGGCAGCGCGGGTGAGCGCGAACCGTGCTCGACACTCCAGGGAGTGCAAGCAGAGCGGGAGGATGAAAGTCGAAAGTAAAGTAAAAACATCGCAGAAATGAATTAATGCAAAGAGCATCCACACTCGGGCGACGCGCGCGTTCGTCGCAGTGCCGTGGGTCGTGCGTGGATGCCAGCGACAAACTGGACGCCGGCGTCCGCAGTAAATCCGCCGCGGCGACAGCGACACATGGTAGGCTGAATTAGCCAGCTGGCATGTACACATGTCGACGCATGTGCATGGACTGCGCCCGCGAACCACCGAATCCCACCACAGAAAAGCAATCCCAAAAACACAAGCAAAAAAAAAATCACGAAGAAAAGAAACTCGACTCACCCTCAACACCTCAATCTCCCTCTCAACCTTGCTCATCCGCACCGCCGTATCCACATTCCCCCTCCGTATGAGCTTGACCGCGACCTCCTCCCCCCATTGGCTGTGCAGCCCGAGCTTGACCTTGCCAAACTCGCCCTCACCCAAAGTTTGAAGGAGGAGGTACGGACCAAACTTGGGGATGGTGCGACGCGGGTGGGCTGCGGCAAAGGCCATGGCGGCAGGGTGAGCGTAGACGTCCGTGTACGCCCCAGGGTTGTTGTTATTGTTGTTGCCGTCGTCGCCATTGGAATTAGCGTTATTGGGGTTGTTGGACGAGGGGTGCGAGGGCGAGGCAGACGAGGATGAGACGACCTGGTGCGAGGCGCGGTGCGGCGGGGGTTGTCTTCGCCCTCCACTTCCACTTCCTCCACCACCAGAGCCAGAATTTTGCGAATAGGAATGGGATTGGACCTGCGCCGAGACAGGCCTAGAGGGACTGGGTATTTGCAGCTGGCTCATCCTGGTGTGCTCCTCGCTGCAGTACAAGGGCAAAGGGACACTAGGCCAAGGATGAGGTGGATGAAGAGACGAAGAGACAGTTTCCTTATTAGGCAAGAGTAACAACACTTGTCAGCAACACCCCGTGTGCACGTGCATGGATTCCTTGCTCTCAACTCTCACCTCAATTGTGTAGTGGTAAGTATTCAGGCTCGCATGGGGACTCTTTGTCTTTTGAACAAGGTAACGGCCTGCCAACTTTGTTGTCTCGGTGGAAAATTCCCGACAACTGTCGCCAAGAATACGAAGGAACGTTTAGGAGCGCAATTACTGGTTTTTGTTCTCCCTCTTGTCTTGCATGGCCTATTAATATTCAACTCTCGGGACAACTCAATGAACAACGGACGACTGGCGTTAGGTTTTCGGGAGCATCAACGCACAATCATATCAGCTTGCATTTTGATAATCCTCATTTAAACTCCAGCTCTTCAGAGGCCTAGTGAGTCCCTTATCATTTGATTTAGATTTTTATGTCGATTGCACCCAGTTTAGTCAGGTACGCATGAGAGTAGTCAAAGACTCGTGGCGGTGGTCCGCACGTGCTCCCAATAACACGATTCCTTCATCCAAGCAGGAACCCGGTTCGATTCCGGGTCGATTCATAACCATTCCAACGTCCAAGGCACCTTTTCTTGCCCTAGTTGTCCGTGGCGTAGTCGAGTCCATATCGGGACACGCTAGCATGCCAAGTTTTCGACCCAGAACCGCAGTACCTTGCAGCTCAGAATTTCCACCACCCCACCCCGTGTTCTTCATCTGACTTTTATCTCAATTGCACCTTGTTGAGATTAGAGAAGGAAAGTCTCGTAGCGGTGGTTCGCACCTGCTCCCAACGAAAGGATTCGTTGACGGAAATCCAAGCAGGAACCCGGTTCGACTCCGGGTCGATTCGTGATCCATGGCGTCGTCTGAATTTTGGCTCGATTGCACCCCAGTGACTGACATCCAGATCACAGGAAGGAAAGACTCGCAGTGGTGGTCCGCACCTGCTACTAGCTAGGTAGGTAGACACATTGGCACTCAAGCATAAACCTGGTCGATTCCGGGTGAGTCATATAAAGTATGATATTTAATTTTTCCCACCTAGGTCAAGAGGGTATAGAAAAGGGTAAGAAAGGACTTGTAGCGGTGGTCCGCAGCTGTGCTGCCCAGTTCAACACCGCTCCCCAAATATGGTCCCAGCAGGGACCTCAGTTCGATTCCGGGTCGAATCGTGGCACTTTGGAAGTATCTAATTTTTTTTCTTTCTTTCAGCTGACCTGGGATGACCACGGACATGCACCAAGTATACTTCCCTACGAGAGCGGGGAGGAAAGACTCATAGCGGTGGCCCGCACCTGCTCCTGATATTATCGGTGCAAAGAGTTCAAGCAGGAACTCGGTTCGATTCCGGGTCGATTCCGGGTCAAGTCATTCGTTGGACTCCAGCCTTTTTCTTACGACTGTGCTGTTGCATGTAGTTTAGCAGGGTCCAAATGGAAGGAATGAGAAGACTTGTAGCGGCGGTCCGCACCTGCCACAAATAACTGCTTCAGAAGATACAGCAGGAGTCCGGTTCAATTCTGGGTCAAGTCGTGGCTTTTTTCTATGTGGTGCTAGTGACAATGGTACCACACTTGGCGAGATACACAAGAGAGAAAGAAGAGACTCGTAGCGGTGGTCCGCACCTGCTCCTATGAGGCATGTCATTTAAATTCGAGCAGGACCCGGTTCGATTTTGGGTCGAGGCATCGATGACCCGTGATTCTTTTTCCCCCATCGTGTGAGCGGGAAAGTGCACCTATTTCAGGGATGAATGAATGAGGGCAAGGGAAAGACTCGGAGGGGTAGTGTGCACCTGCAACTACTCCACCTTGAAACATTATCAACAATTGACTCGCAGAAAATATTTCAGCGCACAGCGCACCTTCAATGGTGGCGACAAGTTTAGCCCCAAAGAGGATACCTTTGGTCCGCATGCATAGTGCTTGGCCATTACCACCATCCCTGCCCTGGACTTTGCCTACGCCGCCATTTCCTCCTTTACCACCTCCTGCAAATAAAATCATTGGCTTGCGGATGAGCAAAGAAAGAAGGTTTACCAATCGTACGTTGGAGTCGGCTGGCTGTCAACATGTTTTTTGACGTCGCTTGCATTCAAATCTGTACTGTATGTGAGGTGTTTCTTCAGGAAGACTCCTGAGAGGGTCAGCTTTGGAATGCAATTGGATTTTTATACATCTTTGGGAGGACGATCGAGATCCACGAGCCATTTCTTCCTCTTCTCTTCTCACAGCGTATACATGCACTTCCACAGCTCAAGCGCTCACCGCCCGCCATTGGTTTACCGGTTCCCTAAGAATACAGTTCCGATTCGCAGGGCCCGATTGCGTCCACTCGAAGTGATGTCTATGACTTCTGTCACTGCTGGATAAGACTCAGGATGATTTATATACGATTCTGAAGACACAACTCTGGCCATCCGATGATTTACACATCATACTTGTAACATAGTACAGTCCGCCCAGTTCCAGGCCTACTTTCTTCCAGCTGCGACCTGCCTCCACGCCCTTTTCAGCTCCGAAATATGCCCGAGGGTAAAACCGTATTTCTCCAATTCACCGTCCTCGATCTCAAAAAGGGCTCCCGCAGTCGTAAATCCCAGGTTGCGGAAACGATCGAAAATATCCTGACTGAGTTTGTATTGGGTGCAAAAATCCTTTAGAGGCATGTCCATCAGGGCTTCATCGACTTCGGACCCGGTGTTCAAGGTTTGGTACAAGGTTTGGGCCACCAACTCGGGACGTTCGCCGACGCCTCCGGTACCGCCCAGGTCTACAGCCAGTCCACCTGTACCGCCGTAGCCGCCTTCCAGCACGCAGGTGAGTATCAGAGATATCTCATCAACAGACTAGACTCACCTAAGATGTTGCCATCCCACTCCTTGATGTACTTCGGTGCTAATCGAGGTCCCTGACCATTTCCACCGGCTCCTCCCCGGTTCTCGGCCGCTCCGCCACGACCTCCGTAGCCTCCTGTGAAATTCTTGAGTGACCGCGGTACCGAACTTGAGGGTGTTCGGACTTACCACCCCAGACTTTGAGCCCATTGGGTATCATCATGCTGTCTGTATCATTTGCAGTGCTTCCGCCCTGACCGGTCGCGCGTCCTCTGGGTACGCCAGGGGCTCCGTCGCGTCCTCCGGTTACCCCAGGGGCTCCGTTACGACCTCCGAAGCCTCCTATGAGATTCTTGAGTGACCGCGTCACCGAACTTGAGCACGGCGTTCGAACTTACCACCCGAGAATTTGAGCTCATTGACTATCATCGTGCTGTCTGTATCATTTGCGGTGCTTCTGCCCTGACCAGTCGCTGCAGCAGGATTACCCCGGCGTCCTATGATACCCTTGAGTGTCCGCTGCCCAGACACCGTACGAACGTACCCTGGTGAACGGTGTGGCCCATGGCGTTGCTCTTTGCGTTTTCCGCTGCCAGTCGAGGTCCGTCCTCATACCCCACACTCCCACCTTTGGCGCCTGAAAATGCTCAGTTGAGATGTAGAGCTCTGAACAATACTTCATTAAGCATACCTCTGGTCAAGCCGACACTCAGAGTCTTTTCGGTGGTTGATTTGTCTCTGAGACAAACTCCGCCTTGGAACGGTTAGAATTGATTAATTAGTCGTGTTACGCGTACCAAACATCGACGTCGTTTCATATCTGGCAAAAATCCGCCTGATTAATTCAGATTCATCGGGAATTGCCTCCTCGTTCTATGAGGCAGGAGATGAATAGTGGCACGACCCGAAATATACCACATACCTGCTCTAACACGGATGTCCATTCATCATCATGAATTACTGCCGCGGAAGCTTCAGGCTATGCTCGTTTGCTTAGCTGACAGTCTCGCTCGAAGAAGGATCACAGCATACAAATGATTCGAGAATGCGTTTATTGATAGCATCTGCAGGATGAAACGGCTATATAAAACATCATCATGCAACTCAATTGCCCGCGAAAAATTGACGCACTCGTGTGGTGGGAGAATACTCCACAGCGACCATCCTTTTGGTGCGAGGAGTGCTGCTATCGTCGTTGTGCGGAGCACTGCCATTGTCACGGGGTGGTTCAACAGCGGCGGTAGGGGTAGTGGACCAGCCAAACGATTTCAACCACCGAAAGAAAGTGGCCGGCTTTGAGTCTGGAACCAGCACGACTTGCGATGGTTTCTTTCCCAAAGGTATGGCAATTCTGTAACCCCGCAGGAAAACAGTTTGATTCTGGGTAGATTGGGCTTCACCGGGAGGACGACGCGGTCCCATATCGGCGAAGGTACTATTAGCCTCCCAAGACCATGCGTGTGAGCCACCTGCAGAGCCGGTTTGGACGGCGCTTAGTTTCAAAGAAATGTGACCCCTCTTGGTGTGATGTCTTGCTGCCGCGACACCCCACGATACCGACTTGTCGGTACCAGTGATGAGATAGAGGTCGCCATTCTCGACGCCGGTCCTGAGGGTGGTGACGAATGCGTACCAACTTTGCGCGTGCCTAAGAGCAAGGTCCTTGAAGGTGTTGACAAACCGCAGGTCAAGTCGGGAGGCACCGTCGGGCAACAGAAGGATGGCCGCCTTGGTTGAGGCTGAGGATACCCCAATAACCGCCCCTGCCCCCACTGGTGAAAATCTGCAAAGGCAGCATGGGATTCTGAAGCAAAGACGGACGCAATGACTTACACGTTATCCACCTGTGCATCCAAATCCAAACGTCGCTTCTCGACCTTCGTATTCGAGATATGAGATCCTGGGAGGTGGCAGGTCTTATTCGATATGAAAGGGTCGGAACCCAAATCGATATGCTCAAAACCAACGGGGACTCCGAGGCGATTGGCCGGGTCATCGTGGGGACGGCAAATGTTGAAAAACACATTAAATGACCCATCGGAGGACAGAGCTCCGACATCCCCGATCTCGAGGCCCCTCGCCTGGCACTCGGGAGAGAGCTCATCGGATGGCTGGGGATACGACAGTGGGTAACCATTGCCTGTGGTGAGGAGCAAGCGACTGTACAGATCGCGGTCGGACATGGTGGTAGAGCGTTGAGAGGGTGAGGTCTGCGGATGTTTTATACAGAGTAACACTCACAGCATTATTTTTGCTTCGACAGCATCCATGGAAGACAGATTCGAAGCTGTAACCCAGAGCATTTATCCCACACACTATGCATGTCTGAAGAGATTAGGAGTGCGCATTCATTTTCAGCGCCGAGGATCGGGTTTGATTTTTGCGAACAAATTTCTGCTGATTTTCGGAGGGGAGCCTGAGGAATGTTTACCAGAAACGTGGAGGCAATGTGTTGAACGCGTGGTGAAAAAACCTAATTTGAGCTATGGTCGTCGTTCAAGCGGTGTGGCCTTAGATTGATTGTGGCCGCTCCGCAGGCCATTCGGAGGGGCCATCCTGAAGGGAAAGGAAAGAAAGCTGTAAACCATAGCAGGTCTGGGACGGCGGCGAGAGGTAGGAACTAATACTAGTGATCGGGCCGGAATGTCCAATGGACCTGTATATTCGGGACTTGGATCAAACGACGGTTCATTCAAGTTTTGAGAGCAAACCACTATATTCAGCGGAACGACTACGAACATGAGATACGTACGTAGCCAGGCATCTGCCGATTAATCTCACCAGCCTCCCACGCGAATCGAGCTGCACGGATGAGAGAGTAAGCATGTAATGTAACCAAAAAAAGACAAAGGTGCGCCTCACCGTCACCTCCGTCGCGCCTCCCTACCATCCACGCCGTCATCCTGCAACACGCTCAGACACGCCATATAACACGCCCTCACACGCACACATCGCCCGCACACGCGAGCGTGGAGAGCCGTTGTGCGGGGCGCGATCTGCCGAAGACGGCGTGGGCGATCAGTTTGTGGGGCATTTGAGCGAAGAAGTCTAAGGGAGGTCTTTTTTTTTTTGGTGGGGAGTAAAAGGGGGATAGATCCAGACACGCACCTCTGCACCTCCTGGAGCTAGCTCCATATCACAAGAATCTGGGTTATTAATTGAGTATGGACGATACTGAAGGTTAAATCGGAGGAGACACGCACCACGCACATCGAATCCGCCGTGATCTTGACAATCGCCGGCCTTGCGCCACCCGCGGTGGCCCAGCGTACCCGCGGCTGCGCGCATAAGAACGCCTACGGCGCGGGGGAGGTGACTACCTGCGCCGCCCGACGCCAGATCATGCCTTCAGCATGATCGCTACTCGCTGCCTCCCCCACCCACCATCCCCATGAGGTTGTCTGCGAGATTGAGGCGGACGTCACAGCTCAGATGCATCGAAGCACCACGGCCACCGCCGCGCGACAAAAACACACGATACACGGCACGGTCCATGCAGAACGATAGGCGAGTGTGAAGGGAAGAAGGGGAAACGTCGAAAAGCAGAAACGGAGGGCGCTAGGAAAAGCAGGTGTGCGTCCTTCATGCGCGCCGCCCGGTATCTGTCCATGCAAACCACCCACACAGATGCCGAAAAACCAAAGATGAAGGAAATACGAAGCTCATTGCGACTCGATGGTCAACGCCCGGTAGCGGTGGTGGACCACGCCTGGGAGGGAGAGAAGTGCAGGGAAGGCATCCACATTCCCCCTGCGTATCAACTTGACCGCGACCTCCTCCCCCCACTGACTGTGCAGCCGAGCTTGACCCTGCCAAACTCGCCCTCGCCGAGCGTTGCAGGAGTAGGTACGGGCCGAACTTGGGGATGGTGCGACGCGGGTGGGCGGCGGCAAATGCCATAGCGGCGGGGTGCGCGTAGACGTCCGTGTACGCCCCAGAGTTGTTGTTATTGTTGTTGCCGCCGTCGCCATTGTTATTGGGGTTGTTGGACGAGGGTTGCGATGGCGAGGCAGACGAAGACGAGACGACCTGGTGCGAGGCGCGGTGAGGCGGGGGTTGTCTTCTCCACTCCCACTTCCTCCACCACCAGAGCCAGAATTTTGCGAATAGGAATGGGATTGGACCTGCGCCGAGACAGGCCTGGAGGGACTGGGTATTTGCAGCTGGCTCATCCTGGTGTGCTCCTCTCTGCAGTACAAGGGCAAAGGGAAACTAGGCCAAGGACGAGGTGGATGAAGAGACGAAGAGACAGTTTCCTTATTAGGCAAGACCAACAACACTTGTCAGCAACACCCCTTGTGCACGTGCATGAATCAAGCATGAATTCCTTGGAATCCTTGCTCTCGACTCTCACTCAGTGTCGAATCTCTTGTGTTGGGCTGGCATGGGGACAGTTTGTCTTTTGAACAAGGTAACGGCCTGTCAACTTTGTTGTCTCGGTTTGGTCTCGGTGGAAAATTCCCGACAACTGTCGCCAAGAATAGGGCTGTGCAACGCGCCCGTCGCGCCGGTTCTACGGGTCCCGTGCGCGGGACGGTAGCGGGACGGGCATGAACCGTTCTCTGCCGTCGAAAAACGGCCGGCGACGGGTCGACGGGATGGGTCACAATTTCGAGGATTTTACGTTGGATTTCAGCGCGATGGATCAGTGAATCAGTATGTTTCCATGGTGAGCATGTATTCCAGCTTCGATCTATTTTTTACCGACTCGGAGTGGACGCAATTGCGACTCGGGTAACGCCGACCAAGAACTTCCCCTTTGGGAATTCGCATTGAACATCGCAAGATTTACAATTACTCGACACTACTCAACAAATAAAATCTGTTTTGCTCTTCAAACCATCATCTCAGAGTCTTTTGGTTGAAATTTCTGCCGATTCAATGGATGTTTGTTCCCTCGGGCCCCCCAAAAAGTTCTTTGAGCTCTGTTCTCGGATAATTCCACTTGGCAGCCCCCCTGCCCGGCAGCCCTGGGCTGCCAGTTAGAAAAGTTCTATTTAGCAGCCCCCCACGTGAACTAATCTAACCGAGATAAACACACGAGAAACAGCCGCCTAAGGCGTTCTAAGGGTCAATGGATGTTTTAGAAAATAATTGAGGTGTTCTGTGAGAGGTATATATTGCCAAGAGAGGCATTAGACACCTTCACCGATTTTTTCCGCATTTTCCCCCGAGTTTTCGGACAGTTACAGCTATTTGATTGACTCACAGCTTCAAGTATTGGATGGTGCGTATGAATTGCCTTTCAGAGAAAATTGCAAGATCATTTCAGATATCGTCCTTGCCCCCGACATTTCTTTCCCAGACTTTAGTCGCCCTTTCACACTCCTATGGAGCCAACAGACACTTCCCGCCGCATCCCGCCCTCGCCGCCATCAAGCGCCATCAAAGATAACATTGGGGGCTGCCAGAAGTTACTTCATTCATTCATTCATTATTCCATTAAAGTGTTTGCGGGCCCCTTGGGGCCCATGTAACACTATACGTATTTACAAGTTGTTTAACTAGCATTCATGGAGGGGGGAAAGCGTGGGTGGGGGGACAAAAGAGGGGACTGAAGCAGATGGGAGTGGTGCTGTTACGGGCGGGTGGAGATTTGGAGTTGGGGAAATTCATTAGATATATGTAAGAGTCAGGATCATGTAGCGAGGATACTTTGTATCGTATTTGAGAAAATGGGGGAGAGAAAAGAAGAGAAAGTGAAAGGAGGAGAGCGACGTATCGTAAATCAGAGCTCGTAGCGAGGGAGTCGGCCCGTGTCGCGCACGAAGCGGAGCACAGGCTTATGGTCGACTCGGGCAGAGAGAAGGCGGCGGAGGGTGAGGCGGGCGGTCCCAACAGCGAGGATGAGCGCGAGGCGCTGGCGGCGGAAGCGGGGGCACGATAGGAGGAAATGCGGGACTGTTTCTGGTACGAGGCAAAGGGGACAGTCGGGGCTGGGGCCGAGGTGGAAGCGGTAGAGATATGCATTGAGGCCGATGTGGGAGGTGCGGAGTTGGGTGAGGACGCTGCATTGGGGGCGACTGAGTCCGGTGTACATGCGCTCAATGACTTTCCCGGGCTCGGGGTGGTCGAAGAGGGCGAGCCGCGGGAAGCGCGGGGAGGAGCGCCACTCAGACATCCATCGTGCCTTGAACCGCTGGTAGCCAGCGTCGAGCGCCGCGGCCTTGCTCGTGGGGAGGGGGGATTCGAAGGGGAGGACGCGCGCAGAAAGGGCGGAGGAGGCGCCGAGGGCAGCCTCCTTCGCGCCAGAAGTTACTTGGCAGCCCCCCACCTTTTCCAGGGGCTGCTAACGAAGGGGGGCTGCCAAATAGAATTATCCCTGTTCTCGACGCTAACAACGAAGTTTGGCCTGGTTAGCAGATGATTCAAGCCTTACCGGCGACTTTCAACATGATCTTGCACCCGTCTACCCGCGCCGGCCGTCCCGTTGTCCGTCCCGTTCCGTAGGAACCTTTGGAGGTCTTGCGACGGGACGGTAACGGGACGGACTTACCCGTTCGACCCTCGTTAAAACGACGGCCGTTCCCGGCGCCGGGACGGCGTGCAGCCCTAGCCAAGAATACGAAGGAACGTTTAGGAGCACAATTACTGGCTTTTGTTCTCCCTCTTGTCTTGCATGACCTATTAATTCAACATGATATGAGGACAACACACTGGTAACTCAATGGTCAACAGAGGAATAGTACTGGCGGTCGAGATTGGATTTTCGGGAGCATCAACGCGCGTAGTGTCAGTCTCGAAAAACTGACCAATCATATAGGCGACAATCCTCATTTGCAGCTGCACGTCTTCAGAGGGCCAGATCTTGACCGGTGAGTCCCTAACATTTGATTAAGATTTCTACTTTGATTGCACCCAATTCAGGCCGGCACGCATGAGAGTAGCGGAAGACTCGTGGTGGTGGTCCGCATCTGCTGGTGGAATGACAGTGTTGGTTTCAAGCAAGAACCCGGTTCGATTCCGGGTCGATTCATAAGAAGGCATAACCCTAAGGCAACTTTTTTTCTTGTTCTAGTTGTCCGCGGTGTATTTGAGTTACTCAAATACTGACATTGATATTGACATCCAATATCGGGACACGCTAACATGCCAAGTTTTCGACCCAGAACCGCAGCCTTGCAGCCCGAATTTCCACCACCCTGTGTTCTTCAATATTCACCGGTAATTTTCTGAACATTGTGACCGATGCACACCGTCTGAATTTTATCCCGATTGCACCCCTCCAGATGAGAGAAGGAAAGACTCGTGGCGTCCGCACCTGCTCCTGATGGGTGTCTGGGCGTAAATCCAAGCAGGAACTCGGTTCGATTCCGGGTCGATTCATTATGATTTCAATGATTTTTTTGCTTGTTCTAGTTGTCTGTGGTGTATTTGAGTCAATCGGGACACCAAGGCTTCGACCCAGAACCGCAGTGCCTTGCATTGCACCACCCCGTGTTCTTCAAGTACTGAATCTTGACCGGTAAGTTCCTGAACCATGGGCACCGTCTGAATTTTATCTCGGTTCACTGACACCCAGATTAAAGAAGGGAACTCGTAGCGGTGGTCCACACCTGCTCCTAATAATGCTAGAAGTACATTGGCATCAAGCAGGGACCGGTTCGATTCCGGGTCAATTCATGATGAAGAGATGTAAGGCTCCTTTTTTCTTGTCCTAGTTGTCCGTGGCGTATTCGAGTTTTGAATATTGAGACACGCTAACATGCCAAGTTTTAGAACGCTAGAAGTGCATTAGCACATCAACAGGAACCAGTTTGATTCACCACAAATCTGAGTTTCAAGGCACTTTTTTTTCTTGTTCTAGTCGTCCGTGGCGTATTCGAGTCTTGAATATCGAGACACGCTAACATGCCAAGTTTTCGACCGAGAACCGCAGTGCCTTGCAATCCAGAATTTCCACCACCCCAAGTGCTAAATCTTCACCAATAAGTTTCTGAACATCGTGACAGAGGGGCGTTGTCTGAATTTTATCTCGGTTGACTGACATCTAGATTAGAAGAGGGAAACACTCGTAGCGGTGGCCAGCACCTGCTCCTAGTAGACCTAGAAGTACAATTGGCATCAAGCAGGGACCGGTTCGATCCACTGGCTGGAGGAAGAGGAGGACTTTCGGGAATATAATAACTTGATCGTTGCACGTCATCCCCGTCTAACTGGTGCCTTCTCAAGTATTGATGGACTCAATCATGCTTGCCAAACGGACCCGGGATGAGTTTTTCTGACTCTGGGCAGGTAGGATATAAAGAGGATGAAAACCCTCTGCAATTCACTGCATTCCGGGCCTTCCTATGCTGACTCAGTTCAGCCGGATGTAGCTCAGTATGGGTTGGTGTAGGGGGCTACAACAGGTCAGTTTAGGTACCTACGCACAGCTGGACAGAATTGAGTTGAGCCGGATGTAGTTCCGTATGGGTCTGCTTAGGTGACCTAGCCTGGGTAATCGTAGGTCAGTTCAAATGCCTACACTCATTTTATGTCAGTCTAGTTTGTACCCATTTTCAATTTTAGTTTTAAAACTGGTTCATTAACCAAGTTGGGTGCGGCTAGATGTAGGCGCCTACAATGATCTGCACTGACCTGCACTTACCTTAGCTATGCTATACCCAGTTATGCAGATCTACACAGACCTAGGCAGACCTAGACAGACCTACATTCATCTACGCAGGCTGTGTGTAGGTGGCACCAAGGCTAGCTTGGTGTAGGCCCCTATGCTCAGGCTGAGTTTAGGTGGCCCCGGAACGCAGTGATTTATAGCCCATTCAAAATTTGTACTCTGCACACAATAACTTGAACCACCTCGCGGTTATTGATCTATGGAAGGTATTATTGCTGCGGCTGACTCGCTGTGCTACCTATCTCTTCTGGAGAAAATTTACAAGGTGTTGCATACAAAATAATGATAAAGTTTCCCATTTCCCCCTATAGGGCCGTGAGTGAATTCAAACAACAAGTAGAGTAGAGGTGAACTAAAATGAACCTCAACCGTGAGAGTTTAGAGTTGATGTAGTGATGGGTGGCATGATGGAAAATCGCATATCCTCCCCGCCCTTCATTCCGCAGCGTCCAAAAGGAAATATAAGTTTATTTTCAGGCTAATAACCCAATAAAGCTTGCTTTTCCCCGTTTTGGCTGCTCTTAGACTGGGCCTGGAAAGCTCGATACGAAGCCAATCGGCCTGTTATATATACCGTGACACTTCCACACTCAAAAGGATCAAATGAGCAAAGAAAGAAGGTAAGAGGAGTATAATAGAGCATAATGCACCGTCAGAAAGGCCAAAGACGGTGTAGCGAGTCAACATGTACTGTTCGCCCCGGTAACAGCAATATCATTGATAAGGATCAGTGATAGTTCTATTCTATTCTATTTCTATAAGCCGAACCTGGCTCTACGAGCTACGCGGCGGTACCGTATACTAAGTATACGGGGTGTGTAAGTAATGTAGCTAAGGTGCGGTTTCGTAGGTAAAAATTATATGAGGGAGACGAGAGGAGAGATGAAAAGAGAGGTAGCCATCAGGAGGAGGAGGAGGATGTATTACTGCCGCGGTCCCTATAAGGAACAGGGAAATCGTGAGTTGAATGTATGTGAATCAGGAGTGAAAGTTGCGAATGAAGGTTGCGAGAGAGGGGTCCAGTATGGGAGGTGCGAGAGATTGTACATGAGATAAAAGAGTAACAGTCAGGAGGGAGCAGTCGCGGTCGGCAGTACAAGACAATCGGGTTTAGCTAAATCTTCGCATATCGGCAATGAACCGCGAGACGGATTTGACGAGCTTTGGGTGACCAAGGAGGAACGGGACATCTACTACACCTAGAATGCCGATGGTTGTGGGAAGCAGTGTTCGGTGAACTTCAGAACACAGCAAACCACAGCTTTCAACTGGTGAGTTGGTACAATGTCGACTACTTAAGTCCACTACATCATAGGTGAAAAGCCATTTCAAGTTGGCGGTAAAATCGATGACAAATAACGAGTTTTTGTCAAAAGACTTGTAAAGTAAATAAAGTCACCTTGCAGACCTACTTTTGGTTCCCATTCTCTACTCCATACCGCTCCAACGCCCGCTTGAGCTCCGATATATGACCGAGGCCAAATCCCTTGTCCTCCAACTGAATGTTCGTGACCTCGAGAAGCGTTCCCGCAGTCGTAAACCCCTCTTTCTCGAGCCGCGCGAGAAGATCCCGACTGATCTTGTATTCTTCGCAAAACTCCTTGATGGGCATGTCCACGGCGGTATCCTTCACTACAATGTTACTCTCGCTGAGCCTGGAGGCCTCCGCTATGAAATTCTTGAGTGACCGCGGCACCGCACTTGAGGGCGTTCAAACCTACCAGCCATGAATCCGAGATCACCGAGTATCATCTTCGACATGTCCTCTGAATCATTTGCAATGCTTCCGCCCTGACCGACCTCTGCACCAGGATTACCCCGCCGTCCTATGTTTTTCACTGCTAATCGAAGTCTGTCCCCATACCCCACACTCCCACCTTTGGCGCCTGAAAATGCTCAGTTGAGATGTAGAGTTCTGAGCAATATTTCATTAAGCATACCTCTGGTCAAGGCGACACTCAGAGTCTTTTCGGTGGTTTGAGAACGAGGTTTGTCACTGAGATAAACTCCCCCTTGAAATACTTAGTTAGCATTAATGGATTGACGGTGTGTTACGCGTACCAAACATTGATGTCGTTTCATATCTGGCAAAAATCCGTCTGATTAATTCAGATTCATCGGGAATTGCCTCCTCGTTCTGTGAGGCAGGAGATGAATATTGAATAGCGGTACGACCCGAAATATACCTCATACCTGCTCTAATACGGATGTCCACTCATCATCATGAATTACTGCCGCGGAAGCTTCAGGCTATGCTCGTTTGCTTAGCTGACAGTCTCGCTCAAAACAGGGATCTCTGCATACAGATGATCCGAGAATGTGTTTGGCAATAGCATCTGCAGGATGAAATAACTACATGGAACATCATCATTTGATTCAACTCAGAAGAATTTAAATGGACAAACTTGTGTGGCGGGTAGGAATTCCACAGCAAATTCTTCATCGTGTGGAGTGCCATCGTTGTTGTTGCGGGGAGTGTTGCGATTCGTGAGCCCAGAGGCCGTAGGAGCGTTGGACCCACGGAATGATTTGAACCAGCGCGGTGAAAGGAAAGTGAGTGGTTTCGAGTCCCCAACCAGAATCGCTTGTGGTATTTTCCTTCCTGCCAACGAACGAATGGCAATCTTGAAACCCCGCAGGAAAACAGTTTGATTCTGGGTAGATTGGGCTTCACCTGGAGGACGACGCGGTCCCATGTCGGCAAAGGCACTATTAGCCTCCCAAGACCATGCGTGTGAGCCACCAGCAGAGCCAACCTGGGCGGCACTGAGCTTCAGCGAAATGCTGCCATCCTCGGTGTGACTTCTTTCTGCCGCCACACCCCACGAAACCGATTTGTCGACGCCTGTGATGAGATACAGGTCGCCGTTCTCGACCATGGTCCCCAGGTCGGTGACAAATGCGTACCAACTTTGTGCATGCTTGATGGCAAGGTCTCTGAAGGTCTCGAGAAACCATAGGTCAAGTCGAGAGCCACCATCTGGTAATAGAAGAACAGCTGCCTGCGTTGAGGTTGTAGAGAGCTCAATGACCGCCCCTGCGCCCACTGGCGAGAATCTATAAAGAAGACATGAGATTCTGAAACAAAAAGATGGTTGAAACAACTTGCACGTTATCCACCTGCGCGTCCAGATCCAAACGCCGCTTGTTCATCTTTGTATTCGAGACATGAGACCCTGGGCGGTGGTAGGTCTTTTGTGATACATAAGGATTGGAGCCCAAATCTATACGCTCAAATCCGACGGGGACTCCGAAGCGATTGGCCGGGTCATCGTGGGGACGGCAAATATTGAAAAACACCTTGAATGACCCAGCGGAGGACAGAGCTCCGACATCCCCGATCTCGAGGCCCCTCGCCTGGCACTCGGGAGGGAGATCATCGGATGGCTGGGGGTATGATAGAGGATAACCATTGCCCGTGGCGAGGAGCAAGCGACTGTACAGATCACGGTCCGACATGGTGGTAGAGCGTTGAGAGGGTGAGGTCTGCGGATTGCTTTATACCCACAGCATTATTTTTGTTTTGACAGCAGCTGGAAGATTCGAAGCTGTAGGTGTAACCCGGGTGATTTACTATCCCAAACCAGTTTAATTATGCGCGCCTGAAGAGGTTAGGAATGCGCATTTGATTTCAGTATCGAGTTGGATGGGATTTGATTTTCGCGAGCGCATTTCACGCATTTCTGCCGATTGTTGCGGGAGGAACCTGAGATTGTTGACGTAGGAAGACTTAATTTGAGCCATGTCACTGTTCAAGCCGTGTGGCCTGCCATCGAATTGCGGCCGCTCAGACCATTCCGAAGGAAAGGGGAAAGCTAGACAGCCGAGGGGATGCTGTACGTGTCTGCAGTCAGAGTACTACTGACGATCTGTCCAATCACGGTACCTGAATGAATCGCCAGTAAACCTAGGGTCATTGGGAATGAAGAAAATGACCACGCTGGGGCGGCGGAAGCAATCGTGACTGCCCGTAGGCCTTGAGTATTCCGGTGCCCTCAGAGGTAACAGCGTCGTAGCCCCGACTCCCGCACCGAAACAGTACATCCTCAACGCTCTGCTTCCTTTGCTCATGAGGGCTCCTTTGAGGTTTAGAAGTAAACCAATATATTCAGTGGAACGACTACGAACATGAGATACGTACGTGGCGAACTATCTGCCGATTAATCTCACCAGTTTCCCACGCGAATCGAGCTGCATGGCCGCTGCCGCTGCCGCTGCTGCACCGCATCGACGATTGAGCGACGGAGCCTCATTAGTGAGGTAGAAGGGAGGAGGGTGATCTGCGCACCTCCTGCACCTCCTGGACACCAAGCAAAAACGTGGGGTTAATTATTGAGTATGGATGATACTGAAGGATGAATCGGGGACGCACCACAATCACATCAAATGCGCCCTGATCTACATCTTGACATCCGACGTAACGCCAGATCATGCTCGCTGCCCCCACACCTCCCCACCCAGCATCCCCTCGAAGCGGTTGGCAAAGCCAAAGTCGGTGATGACGTGGTGGTGACGGTCGAAGAGGAGATTCTCGAGCTTGAGGTCGCACTGGACGATCTTCTTTTGGTGGATGTACCAGAGGCCGGAGATGAGCTGGGAGAAGAGGCGCGAGGCGTCGCGCTCGCGGAGGTGGCGGTGGGCGAGGTTGTGGTCGAAGAGCTCGCCGCCCGAGGCGTATTCGATGATGATGCCGATGTACTTGTCGGTCTCGATGACGTCGTAGAGGCGGACGATGTTGGGGTCCGGAATGAATAGAATTATCGTCAGAAAGGTGGAACGGCATGAAGGGGAGGGCGAAAGATAAAAGAGAATAAGAACTTTTGGTGAAGGAAAAGGAAGAGAAGGGGAAAAGAAATATAATGAAGTAAATGCGCGGAATGGATTCGCAGATGCCAACGCAAACCGAGTGTCCGAGTGTCCGCCGCTCCGCACCCCAGAACGACACCGCGCCACTAACGCCAGCAGCAGGGCGGAGTCCACACATCCCGCCCCACTCCCCGGGCACGAGCATATGCCGCGCGTTGTTCGTTCGTCCGCGCCGATCTCCCAATCCAAAGAAAAGAAAAAGGAGGACATGCGCGGGATCGATGGGCCCGCTCCACCCGCGCGCTCACGCTCGTTGCCTCAGCATCAGCCTCGACAACGCAGACGCAGGCCGCCGGTCCCGCTCCAGCGATGGTAGCCCAATACGACTGCAATATAGACGCATGCCGCCCGCTCTAGTCGCACGCGCACGTCCCACCTCTTGTGTTCGGCGTGTCGTCGGCGTGTCGTTTCGCACGTTGCTGCGCCCGTGAACAACCCTACATTAGGTACCACGAACGGACGCAAACCCATTACCCACCCACCGAGCCGACGCCGAGACAGGCCTAGAGGGACTGGGTATTTGCAGCTGGCTCATCCTGGGTGTGCTCCTCGCTGCAGGACAGGCAAAAGGAAACTGGGCCAAGGACGAGGTGGATGAAGAAACGAAGAGACAGTTTCCTTATTAGGCAAGAGTAACACTTGTACAGCAACACCTCTTGTGCACGTGCATGGATTCCTTGCTCTCAACTCTCACTCAGTGTTGACTCTCAATTGTAAGGTGGCTGGCATAGGGACTCTTTGTCTTTTGAACAAGATAACGGCTTGTCAACTTCCTTGTCTCGGTGGAAAATTCCCGACAACTGTAGCGTACACTAGGACGCGATGTACGTCGGTACAGAGTCTGCTTGTTCCTGATTGGGACCTCTGCAGTTATACCACTTCCTTCCTTCCTTTCATCAAGAATACGAAGGAACGTTTAAGAGCGCTGGCTTTTGTTCTCCCTCTTGTCTTGCTTAGCTCATTCAATATGATACCGGGACAACAGTGATATGTACCTCACTGGACGACGAAGGGCTAGTACTGGCGGAAGCATCAACGCGCGTACGGTCAGTCTCAAAAACACCAATCATATGGGCCTGCAATTTTGACAATCCTCATTTTAAACTCCAAGCTAGATCTTCACTGGTAACTTGAAGTCCCTAACATTTTGATTCAGATTTTCACTTCGATTGCACCCAGTTTATAATTAGTCAGGTGCGCATGAGAGCAGTGAAAGACTCGTGACGGTGGTCCGCACCTGCTCCTCGTAATAGTTTAGAGAGATACATTGGCATCAAGCAGGAACCCGGTTCGATTCCGGGTCGATTCATGGAACAGTCAATGCAAAGCAACTTTTTTTCTTGGTCTAGTTGTCCTAGCTGTCCATGGTGTATTCGTCAAGTACTTCGAGAGTTGTTTGGGCAAAGGTGACATCTTCTTGCAGACCCAGTGCGTTGCAGCCCGAATTTCCACCACCCCAAATCTTAACCGGTGAGTTTCTCACTGTATCTATAGGCACCGTCTGATTGCACCCCGTCCAGATTGGAGGAAGGAAAGCCTCGTAGCGGTGGTCCGCACCTGCTCCTGATATTACCGGGTCCAACAGTTCAAGCAGGAACCCGATTCGATTCCGGGTCGATTCACAAGAGTTCGATGTCTATTTTTTTCTTGTTTTACCTGTTGTCCGTAGCGTATTTGAGTCAATATCGGAACACATTAACATGCCAAGATTTCGACCCCGAACCGTAGTGCCTTGCATTCCACCACCCCGTGTTTTTCGAGTGCCAAATCTTGCCCGGTAAGACACCGTCTGAGTTCCATCTCGGTTGCATCCCGTCCAGATTAGAGGAAGGAAAGACTCTTGGCGGTGGTCCGCACCTGCTCCTAATAGGATGCTAGAAGTAGATTAGCACATCAAGTGGGGACTCGGTTCGATTCCGGGGCGAGTCATAGACGGTGCAAACCAAGGTAACTTTTTTTCTTGTTCTAGTCGTCCGTGGCGTATCCGAGTCAATATCGGGACACACTAACATGTCGTCAAGCACTTCAAGCACCTAATGTGCCCACCAACCCCTCTAGTTAGAGAGGGAACATGGGGGTTCCCTCCTAACTAGAGGGCTTAAGGCGAAATCCTGGGAATCCTTTAGATCCGATATCTGAGGTAGGTAGGTAGGTAGGTAGATTACCGGCGCGGTCCCGTTAAGAAACAGCCGGGGTCCGTACTACATACATGCGTCAGATGTATGCTACGGATACCATCCTCCTTTGACCGTTTGAGCACCTGCGAGAACCGCCTTCGCCTCCAACAACATCAAGTACAAAAAAGTTTAAAATACCGGTTGCATTCAAGAGACGATTGCCGAGCCGCAGGGTCGCATGGTCGCCAGAGTCAGGTACGAGAAACATAGCTTTATTCAATCATTGAGTACAGGTACTCTGCAGGTCTGAATATCGGGCATGTAGCATATTCCGCAAAAACATCAAAAGTGTACCTCGCCAACCGCTGCAGCAGGTCGAAGTCCCGCGTTTGGACCAGAGCGCGCAGGAAGACTTCAGGGGATTCCCATTTGCGCGGTAACTCCGGGACCAAGCGGTATACATCGAGAAGGAATGCATGTCTCAGGGTTGTCAACGCTGGCATCGTGCACACGATCATGGCATGGGCCTCAGTCTCCGCTCCACGTCGGCAGAAACGGCAGAAGCGGAAGTCTGGGGGAGTCCGCTTCCTCAGCCGCTCGCCGTACCGCAGGATTTCGACACCCAGCGTGTGCGATGAGAGTATCAAGCGCGTTAACGCCTTTCGATGAGCGGGCACCGGGATGCGGAGGTATTGCCGGAATTTAAGTGCGTTTGCTACAAACTTCCCCTCTTCGTTCCTCTCCAAACGTCCGTCTAGCAGCGGCAGCCGGGAGGACATGCTCTTGAGACTGTCGGCGAGCCACTGGGAGCATGCAGTTTCGAGAGCCTCGATCGTTCCTGCCACGGTTTCGGCCGTTAGGTTCCGCGGCGAGAATTGGATCGGTATTGGCAGCGACCGCAAGACGTAGCATATATCGGACATCCAGCCGGGTTGCCCCTCTAAGGCAAGTTCCAGGGAGTCTAGGTATGCGGCGGATGCAAGGTGCTTCGGCGGAAGAGAGATGAGGTAAATGAGGTAACCTAGTGCCATTATGGGGCGCCTGTACGCAAGAGGAATGACACCTGTTTCGGTGAATAGAATCGCGAGGATGGAGCGACTGTGAAGGCCGAGGAGGCGACGGAGAAACTCATGTTGGACCTCCGTAAGCTGCTGAAGATTGAGCTTTATGACGTCCAAGCAGACCTCGCACCCAAAAGTTAGGTGCGCGTCAATGCGTGCCATATACATTCGAACCCCCTCGTATGGTGGGAGACACCCGATGCTTGCCTTCGCTGCGAAAGTCGTGTTAGCCACCGCTCGAGCCTTTGACGATTTCTTGGCATAATGAGTAGAGAAAATGTCGTAGTCGACAGATGAGAAGATTATCCCCACGAATTTGCATTGTTTCACGAGTTTGATGACGGCGCTGCCAATAACCATGCGTGGGATAACGCGCGGCAGTTCCCCGAACAGCATCCACTCGGTTTTCGTCACGCTAATGACCATGAAGTTCACCCTGCACCAATTGAAGAACCGGTCGATCTTCCGCTGTAATCCTGCGGCCGTCGTCGAGAAGAGGGCCACATCGTCCGCCTGTTCGACATGAGACACGGGACTACCATTGAGGCAGATATCGTCGCTGTCCCGTTCGAAGACTTCCGCTAGATCAGCGAAGTAAACGTTCCAGAGCATCGGTGAGGCGGTGTCTCCAGTTAGGACGCCAATTAATGATTTGAATGCCGCGGCCAGTTCTGATCCCTGCTTGACGACGTAGGACATGCGAGCATAAAGCATACGGAGCCAGTCAAACAGAGGGCCCGACACCCCGGCGTTATACATGAGGGACTTAGGGTAAGTGCCCAACGCCGTCCACCAACTGTATTGAGTGCCCCACTGCCGTTCCCGACACCCGTTCACCATTACCGCCGCCGTCGCTGTCACCATCGTCGTCGTCGGTGTCACCGTCACCCATCACAGCACCGCAATCACATCAACAACACCTGCCGCCCATCACACCGATGCTCAACAGTGTCCCCGACATCACCCCCATCAAAAAAAATGTCCCGAGTACCGCTGCGACCCCCCGAACACTGTCCCGACGTCGCCATCAACGACGGGCATCAAAAAATGAAAAAGCTGCGTATTGATTCTACGAACATAGCCGTGCAATCAAAATGTGATGCGCCTCAATACTCGGAAAGTTATAGCGATTTTGATTTCTTGATAGCGCATCAAAATACACTGAACACTCGAAAAATTGCTGTGCTTCCAAATACTCGATGAGAATCACAATACATAAGGCCATGGTTGAGGGATAGCAATATGATTCACAACTTTCAGCAGATTTGGAACGATTTTGTGCAAGAAGTTAGTGGACATTCAAGCAAATAACAGTCTTGGGGCACACATTTCCTTGACCTTTCCCCTTTGCAATGATGTGTTTGTGTATCAATTTGTTAACACAGCCTAGCCTTCTTATTTCTTGGGTGCCAGTAAGCTTGCAAGGAAGTCAGTGGAATGGGTGGCCACTGACTTCCTGTTGCGTCCACCAACTTCTCGGTCAAAGAAGTTGGTGGACCAACCGAGAACTTGGTGGACTCAACAAGAAGTTGATAGACCACAGTGTTTGTTACATGTTCTTCGCAGTAAATTAGAGTTGTAAGACCATATATTACCCTTGAATAAGATTGAACCTCAGGATAAAGGAAATCAGAGCTTTGATTGACAGGCTTCCTTTTGGGGACACCTCACAACCCAAATAGGAAGGTTTGCTTATCTGGCCCCAAATTAAGCTGTTTGGAACGATCTAATTGTGTGTTTATGTTTTCTTAGGCTATAAAAAGTCATTCAGAGTGCATTGAAGTCTATTGCATTGAATTGATGGGGTGAAAATAGCGAAAATTGATTAGGTGTGCTTTGGTAAAGTACCTTGGCCAAATGGCAGTCATAGCGACTTTTGAGAGTCCTTTCAGTTGCCATTAGGCTACCAACACAGATTTTAGGTCACAGTTAATGGCTTATTGAGAAGGAAAAGCATATTTTGAACATATTGATGAAGGGGTGTTTGGGTTTGATATGGGTTCTCCTATGATATACAAAGCTATAAACCACGTCAGTGGAAGTGAAACCACTTATCTGAACTGGAAAGGGTGTTAGGTGGCATTCAGGTAACCCCATACCTAGTGATTTGGAGTGATCTTATTTTACATCATTGTTTACCATGTTCATTATATCAGATGTGCTTGAGTGATGGCTAATGGGTTCTTATTCATTGATATAGGCTATAACAATGATTGAACCCAAAATACTGGTAATGATATCATGTGATACTCGAAATGGAAAATATTTTGATTTTGGTTGTTTCATGAATAGAGCCTCAAGGAGGCCATAGTTTGTGAACTGGAGAGTATAGGCTGGTTCACATCGAATATCTACACCCAAATACGCTGTATTTCATCTGTTTCAATAAACTTTTGGCTAAATCATGTTTTCGACCATAAACCATAAAGTACCATGTACTAGCCTTAGGTTCAAGATGTCATCTGTCCAAAACATTGGTTAACTAGTTTAAAAAAGGCTTAAATCCGCCCATTCAATCATTCTAAGTTCGTTTTCGGTGTTTACAGGGCCCAGGCAAGGCAGAGTGACCTCCAACTTCGACACCAGACAGAAGTTGGTGGACGGGGAGTTGGTGGACAGGTCTTCATTATGTCCTTATTACCTACTCAGAAAGCACGCATAACACCTGGTCTTCTCGATCTATCCACCAGGATGAAACACAGGCCTCAGGTGAGACAGAACCACCTCAAACTTCGACACCAGACAGAAGTTGGTAGACGGGGAGTTGGTGGACAGGGCTTCGTTATATCCTTATTAACTGCTCAGAAAGCACCCATAACACCTGGTCTTCTCGATCTATCCACCAGGAGGCCTCAGGCGAGACAGAACAACCTCAAGATTCGACACCAGACAGAAGTTGGTGGATGGGGAGTTGGTGGACAGGTCTTCGTTATATCCTTATTAACTGCTCAGAAAGCACCCATAACACCTGGTCTTCTCGATCTATCAACCAGGAAGAAACACAGGCCTCAGGTGAGACAGAACCACCTCAAACTTCGACACCAGACAGAAGTTGGTGGACAGGGAGTTGGTGGACCTTCTATACAATAAGAGCTCCAAGTCCGCTAGAAGTTGGTAGTTATATTGCTATACCTCAACCATGGCCTTATGTATTGTGACTCTCATCGAATATTTGGAAGTACCACAATATTTCGAGTGTTCAGCATATTTTGATGCGCCATCAAGAAATCAAAATCGCTATAACTTTCCGAGTATTGAGGCGCATCACATTTCGATTGCACCGCTGTGTTCATAGAATCAATACGAAGCTTTTTCATTTTTTGATGCCCGTCGTTAATGGCGACGTCGGGACAGCGTTCGGAGGGTCGCAGCGGTGCTCGGAACATTTTTTTTGATGGGGGTGATGTCGGGGACACTGTTGAGCATCGGTGTGATGGGCGGCAGGTGTTGTTGATGTGATTGCGGTGTTGTGATGGGTGACGGTGACACCGACGACGATGGTGACAGCGACGGCGGCGGTGATGGTGAACGGGTGTCGGGAACGGCAGTGGGGCACTCAATACAGTTGGTGGACGGCGTTGGGCACTTACCCTAAGTCCCTCAGATATCGGATATAAAGGATTCCCAGGATTTCGCCTTAAGCCCTCTAGTTAGAGAGGGAACCCCCCCCCACGTTCCCTCTCTAACTAGAGGGGTTAGGTGGGCACATTAGGTGACTTCAAGCGCGGTCCTGTCAAAAGTTTGGACCCAGAACCGCAGTGCCATTGCAGCCGTTCCAAGTACTAAATCGTGGCCGGTGAGTTTCTCACTGTGATCTATGGGCACGGTCTGGTTGCATCCCATCCAGATTGGACGTAGCGGTGGTCCGCACCTGCTCCTAGTAGAATATTAAGCTCGTTGTGAAATCCAACTAGGAACCCGGTTCGATTCCGGGTCGCGTCTCCAAATTAATGTCCATCTTTTTTACCACAGTGACTCAGTGAGTATGCATTGGGAGAGGAACAGGGAGTGAGCAAAAGGCTTGCTGCGCTGGTGCGCACCTACCCCCATCTGGAGTATTAAATGTTGAATATTACTCAAGCAGCAACCCGGTTCGATGGTCAACTTACCAGGTCAAGTCATAGTGTGTTTGAATTGAAGTATTTTTTCTTTCAATTGACTTGAGACGACTACGGGCATGGACATATACTTCCCCATGAGAGAGGGAAACAAAGGGTCCGAACCTGCTCCTGATACTTCAAGCTGAAGGGAGTTCAAGCAGGAGTCCGGCTCAATTGCGGGTCAAGTCATTCATCTATGATGTCCAGTTTTTTGTAAAGAAAATGTGCTAGGTGAAGATTGCACCACCTTGGCCAATGGCTGGTCACAAGTGGAGTGAAAAAAGCCTCGTGGCTGCCCCAAATGGGTGTTAAATTCAAGCAGGAAGCTGATTCGCAGCCAGGTCAAGTCATGAGGCACGGGATACACAAAAAACTGTACAATGCTTAGCGAGATGCACAAGAGAGCAACAAAAGACTTCTACTGGTGATTCCCCCATCCAGAGTGCAGTGTGGAATGTTGAATATTACTCAAGTAGGACCCCGGTTCGATTCCGGGTTGATTTATTCCAAGTCAATCTGCAAACCAACTTTTTTTCTTGTCCTAATTCTCCGTGGCGTTCAAGTCAATCGGGGCACACTCAGATGCTGAATTTTCGACCCAGAGCCGCAGTGTTTTGCAGCCCGAATTTCCACCACCCAAGTGCTAAAATCTTGACCGGTAAGACTGTGATCCATGGGCACCGTCTGAATTTCATCTCAATTTTATCTTGTCCTGATTAGAGGAAGGAAAGACTCGTGGCGGTGGTCCGCACCTGCTCCCAGTGAAACACTTCGCTATTCAAGCAGGGACCGGTTCGATTCCGAGTCAATTCATTATGATTTCGAGATGTTGGGCAACTTTTTTTTCTTGTTCTACCTGTTGTTCTAGTTATCCGTGGCATATTCAGGATGTACTCAGTGGCCGAGTACTTCGAGAGCAGTTTGGGCAAGCCGAGTCCTCTCAAACATTTTTGACCCAATGTCTTGCAGCCCGAATTTCCACCACCTCGTGTTGTTCAAGTACTAAAGTCTTGACTGGTAAGATTGTGATGTATCACAGGGGGCAAACATAGCTGCACTTGTCATAAGCGCATCCGACGCGCATCCGACAGGCATGCACAACGTCTTGGCTGCATCTTTGCCAGTAAGCTTAGGTAATTGAGAATTTCCTTGACGTGGGTTCAATTCCGCCGAATGTCATCTTTTCATCTTTAGGCCTAATGTGTCCAAGGCACAAAGCTAGAGAACTTCAGGCCAGAAAAAATTGCCATGTACATTTTTGTGCTCCATATGTGCATCCCGACAAATAGCAGAAGTTAATGGACCAGTTTAAATCTGTTGATGCACTCACTTGTGACCTCATAATTATATGTAAATACATCCCTCTCTCTGCTACTTCTACCATCACATGCAGCCTCTGAAACACCGTCCAACAGCGCAGAATTCTCTATGTGGTTGTGATTTATCATGGTTTATTGCTCTGATTCCACTGAAATGGTGTTTGCCATCCAGCAATTCCAGATGAGAAGTAGCCTCAGAGTTCTCAGACTTCGGGTTTCAGGCCCAATTAACTGTGGTGCAACAAGTACTCTGCTGGTATTGTACCATGATTGTGGAGTAGAAGTTTGTTAATATTTGTGGTCTATATCAGACTCTTTTCAGAAGATATATTGGCAATGCTTGTACCGTGGGTGTGAGCCTTTGATCATTCTGAGCTGACTTGAGATGATTTTTTGTTATTGCACTTTCCACTCTTTCGATAACCAGCACCTTACATCTGTTCACACAAATTAAAAACCCTGCACCTATTACATCAACTGCTTGACATGTCAGGAATGCATGGTATACATTCATTTATGTTGCACTGAACTGCAAAGTACACACAGTATGAATACCCCAGTTGTGAAAGCCCAGAATATAAAAGATGGAGTTGGACGGGATTGAACCCACGCCAAGGAAATCCTCAATTACCTAAGCTTACTGGCAAAGACGCACCGACACACCCAGGATAGAATTCTTTTAGGCTGGATTAAAAGGCTAGCTAAGACAACTTGTATTAGTAGGCAAATACATTGTAGTTAAAATAACGCGAATTGACACCGTAAAATAGCCTTTGCAAAGCAAGATAATTTACTTCAACTTCTTTGTTCTAGGAAACCATGTTGTTTCATTCACATTTGAAAGGGGATTGAAGTTAAAGACAATTGAGTCCAGAAATAGGCTGTTTGATTCAGCTGGTTCTCAACGGAATAAGGAAACAAAGGGTTTCCACCTCTGTTTTAACCCAGCTTAAAACAAAGGTGGAAACAACACTGGTTGGGAGATTCAAATTTTTCACCTCAATTTACGGTGAAAAATGTTGTTTGTTTTTCAGACATTTTTCACCGAAAAAAGAGGTGAAAAATTTAAAAAATTTTCACCACTATTTCAGGTGGAATTCAAGGTGAAAAACTTGAAACAAAACTCATAATGTTTTACACCAACTATTCACCACAAATTCAGCGGGTTTTTCAGACATTTTTCACCGAAAAAAGAGGTGAAAAATTTAAAACTTTTTCACCACTATTTCAAGTGGAATTCAAGGTGAAAAACTTGAAACAAAACTCATAATGTTTTACACCAACTATTCACCTAAACTTCAGCGGGATTTTTACACATTTTTCACTGAGAAAAGAGATGAAAAATTTAAACTTTTTTCACCACTATTTCAGGTGGAATTCAAGGTGAAAAACTTGAAACAAAATTTATGAGTTTTATACCAACTATTCACCCAAAATTCAGCGGCTTTTTACGCATTTTTCACTGAGAAACGAGGTGAAAAATTTTAAACTTTTTTCACCACTATTTCAAGTGGAATTCAAGGTGAAAAACTTGAAACAAAATTTATAAGTTTTACACCAACTATTCACCCAAAATTCAGCGGAGTTTTACACATTTTTCAGTGAGAAACGAGGTGAAAAATTTAAAACTTTTTTCACCACTATTTCAAGTGGAATTTAAGGTGAAAAACTTGAAACAAAATTTATGAGTTTTACACAAGGGGATCCCATTACCCGAAATATATACCCCGACTCGATATTTTTTTTTCAGCTCAGTGGCTTGACCCCCCCCCCCCTCGTGGGAAATTGCCTTTTTGGGAAGGCCCCTATGTACCGTGTCGCCTCAGAACACACAAAGGGTCAGAAGTTTGGGTGCAGACACAAAGTATTTCGTGCTTGTATCACAGTTGAGGTGTTTTCAGACCATCTTGACTCATTTTCAAGTCACTTTTATTTTTCGGACTGCGTCGACAGGGATTGATGGATTGATGGCAACCGCATTGGGTGTGGCTGTACACTCACGTACACATTTCAACGCCCAAATATAGGAATAATCTTTCGCTCTCTACCTTAAGAACGGCCTCAAATAAGGTTGGGATGCCCTATACATTTGTGTTCAGAGGACCAAACTGAACCATCCTGGAGGTACATTGAACCACTCTTGAAATGGGAGCCCCTTGGTTTTACACCTCAAGATTCACCTCTATTGCCACCCGGAAATTGGGGTGGAAAATATAAAACTTTATTCACAACAATATTCAGCGGAAAAAGTGCTGAAAAATTCGTAAAAAAAGTGATAAAAAAAGCAAAACAATCTGAAGGAAAATCGGTGCAGAATTGCAGCTTGTGCGGGCAAACCCACCTGAAGTGCCCACTTTCGGGTGTCTAACCCGCGAATTTTCTACCGCCGGTCAGATATCACAATGAAAGACACTGAAGTGTCCCTGGGGAGCGTAGCAATGTGGGTGCCATGTTGGCAGAAAAACCGAGGCAGAACTGCTTCTCAAAAAGGCAAAATAATCTCCTCATGCGGAGACAACAAGCTAAAGTGCCCAGTTTTTGTAGTTTGGCACCTCAGATTGTTTCGTCTGCGAGAGGGGCAATTATGCGCCTAATTTCCTCCCAACATGTTGGCCGCGGTCCTATACCTCCTGCAGACCCAGCAGTACCTCCGGCCACAATATTGACCTCCTGTACAAAATCTGCAGCCGGAAATCTGCCAGGCAAATGACACAAACTGCACACTTCAGATTGTTTCGCCTGCGCGAGAGGCAATTATGTGCCTAATTTTCTCCCAACATGCTGGCCACGTTACCATGTGTTGGCAGGAAAATCGGTGCAGAATTGCAGCTTGTGCGGGCAAAATAATCTCCTCATGCAGGAAAAACAAGCTAAAGTGCCCAGTTTTGTTTATTTGGCCCGCGGATTTTCTACCGCTGGTCAAATGTTGCAATGAAAAACACTGAGGGGTCGCTAGGGAGCGTGGGAATGTGCCTGCCACGTTGGCAGAAAATTTGGTGCGGAACTGCCCCTCACGCGGGCAAAATAATCTGAAGTGCCCACTTTCGGGTGTCTGGCCCGCGGATTTTCCACCACTGGTCAGATATCGCAATGAAAGGCACTGTGGGGTCCCTTGGAGGGGTAGTGATACGCATCCCATGTTAGCAGAGAAATCCAGGCGCAACTGCCTCTCACGTGGGCAAAATGATCTCTTCATGCAGGAAAAACAAGCTAAAGTGCCCAGTCTTGGTCATTTGGCCTGCGGATTTTCTACTGTGCGTCCGATATCGCAAAGTGAGGCCCGGATCGGTCCCTGGAGAGTATAGCAATGCGCGTCCCATCTTGGCAGAAAAATCGCTGCAGAATTGCAGCTTGCATGGGCAAACCCACCTGAAGTGCCCACTTTCAAGTGTCTGGCCCGCGGATTTTCTACCGCTGGTCAGATATTGCAATAAGACACATTAAGGGGTCCCTGGGGAGCGTGGCAATACACGTGCAATGTTGGCAGAAAAATTGGTGCAGAATTGCAGCTTGCGCGGGCAAAATAATCTCCTCCTGCAGGAAAAACAAGCTAAAGTGCCCAGTTTTGTTCATTTGGCCCGTGGATTTTCTACTGCTGGTCAAATATTACAATAAAAGACACTGAGGGGTCCCTGGGGAGTATAGCAATGCACATGCAATGTTGGCAGAAAATTTGGTGCGGAACTGCCACTGACGCGGGCAAAGTAATCTGAACTGCCCACTTTTGGGTGTCTGGCCCGCGGACTTCCTACCACCGGTCAGATATCGCAATGAAGGACACTGAAGGGTCCCTGGGGAGCGTGGCAAGGTGTGTGCTATGTCAGCAGAAAAATCGGTGTAGAATTGCAGCTTGCACGGGCAAAATAATTTCCTCATGCAGGAAAAACAAGCTAAAGTGCCCAGTTTTGTTCATTTGGCCCGCGGATTTTCTACCGCTGGTCAATTATTACAATAAAACACCCTGAGGGGTCCCCGGGGAGCATAGCAATGCACGTGCAGTGTGGGCAGAAAATTTGGTGCAGAACTGCCCCTCACGTGGGCAAAATAATCTGAAGTGCCCACTTTTGGGTGTCTAGCCCCTGGATTTTCTACCACCGGTCAGATATCGCAATGAAGAACACTCAAGGGTCCCTGGGGAGTGTGGCAAGATGTGTGCCATGTTGGCAGAAAACTCCGTGCAGAATTGCAGCTTGCGCGGGCAAAATCATCTTCTCATGCAGGAAAAACAAGCTAAAGCGCCCGATTTCCGTCATATGGCCTGCGGATTTTCTACCGCTGGTCAGATATTGCAATAAAGGACACTGAGGGGTCCCTCTGGAGTGTAGCAATGCACGTGCAATGTTGGCAGAAAATTCGGGGCGGAACTGCCCCTCACGCGGGCAAAATAATCTGAAGTGCCCACTTTCGGGTGTCTGGCCCACGGATTTTCTACTGCCAGTCAGATATCGCAATGAAGGACACTGAGGGGTCTCTGGGGAGCGCGGCGTGGCGTGTGCCATGTTGCTAGAAAAATCGGTGCAGAATTGCAGCTTGCACAGGCACAATAATCTCCTCATGCAGGAAAAACAAGCTAATGTGCTCAGTTTTGGTCATTTGGCCCGCGACTTTTCTACCGCCGGGCAGATATCGCAATCAAGGACACCGAGGGGTCCCTGTGGAGCACGGCAATACACATGCAATGTTGGCAGAAATTCAGTGCGGAACTGCCCTTCACGCGGGCAAAATAATCTGAAGTGCCCACTTTCAGGTGTCTGCCCCACGGATTTTCTACCACCGGTCAGATATCGCAATGAAAGACACTGAGGGGTCCCTGAGGAGCGTGGCAATGCGCGTGCAGTGTTGGCAGAAAAATCGGCGCAGAATTGCAGCTTGCGCGGGCACAGTAATCTCCTCATGCAGGAAAAACAAGCTAGGGTGCCCAGTTTTGGTCATTTGGCCCGCGGATTTCCTACCGCCGGTCAGATATTGCAATGAAGGCCACTGAAGGGACCCTGGGGAGCGTGGCAAGGCGTGTGCCATGTTGGCCGAAAAATCGGTGCAGAATTGCAGCTTGCGCGGGCACAATAATCTCCTTATGTAGGAAAAACAAACCAAAGTGCCCAGTTTTGACCAGTTGGCCCGCGGATTTTGTACTGCTGGCCAGATATCACAATGAAGAACACTGAAGGGTCCCTGGGGAGCGCGGCAAGGCATGTACCGTGTTGGCAGAAAAATCGGTGCAGAATTGCAGCTTGCGCGGGCACAATAATCTCCTCATGCAGGAAAAACAAGCTAAAGTGCCCAGTTTTGATCATTTGGCCCGCGGATTTTCTACTACTGGTCAGATATCGCAATGAAAGACACTGAGGGGTCCCTGGGGAGCGCGGCAATGCACATGCAATGTTGGCAGAAAATTCAGTGCGGAACTGCCCCTCACGCGGGCAAAATAATCTGAAGTGCCCACTTTCGGGTGTCTGGCCCACAGATTTTCTACTGCCAGTCAGATATCACAATGAAGGACACTGAGGGGTCCCTGGGGAGAGTGGCAAAGTGTGTGCCATGTTGCCAGAAAAGTCGGTGCAGAATGTGCAGCTTGCACGGGCAAAATGATCTCTTCATGCGGGGAAAACAAGCCAAAGTGCCCAGTTTTGGTCATTTGGACCGCAGATTTTCTACTGCGGGTCAGATATCGCAAAGGGAGGCCCTGATGGGTCTCTGAGGAGCATAGCAATGCGCGTCCCATCTTGGCAGAAAAATTGCTGCAGAATTGCAGCTTGCACGGGCAAACCCACCTGAAGTGCCCACTTTCGAGTGTCTGGCCCGCAGATTTTCTACCGCTGGTCAGATATCGCAATGAACAACACTTTCAACGGCAGGTCAGTTATTGCAGACAGAGATCCCACTGGGTCCGTGGGGGGCGTAGATGCAGGCCAAACAATCCAAAGTGGCCGGATCTTGTTATCGTCCTTACAAATTTTCTGCTGCAGATATGCAGTAGTATGGCGGTCACATTGCATATTTACTATTCTGACCTTTTCTTTTCACCTTTTCACCCTTTTTCCCGATTTTCAACTTTCTTTACTAATCAGCTCACTGGTTGGGAGATTCAAGTTTTTCAGCACAATTTACGGTGAAAAATGTTGTTTGTTTTTCAGACATTTTTCACTGAAAAAGTGGGTGAGAAACTCAAATCATTTTCACTATTTTTTGAGCTCAAGGTGAAAAATTCAAAAGAAAGGCAAAAAGTGGTGAAAAATGTTTGAATTTTCCACCTACTTTTTTAGTGAAAAATGTCTGAAAAACAAACAACATTTTTCAGCGTAAATTGTTGTGAAAAACTTGAATCCCCCAACCAGTGCAGTAAAGACATGACCTACCATAGAAAATCTGCCACCTGAATGCCCAAAACTGGGCACTTCAGATTGTTTTGCCTGGGCAAGAGGCAATTCCGCACTGAATTTTCCGCCAACATATCACCCGTATTGGCATCTGTCCCGCAGACTCGCACATACCTTCCCCCATGACATATGACCTGCTGCGGATCTGCAGCAGAAAATCCGCCAGCTAAATACCTGAAACTGGGCACTTCAGACTGTTTTGCCTGCCAATTCCGTACCGAACTTTTTGCCAACATACCACCCGCATTGCTACGCTGCCCATGGACCCAGCAGTGCCTCTGTCTGCAATATCTGACCTGCCGTAGAAAATCTGCCAGCCAAATGACCAAAACTGTGCACTTTACCTTGTTTTGCCTGCACAAGAGGCAATTCCGCACCGAATTTTCTCCCATTGTTATGCTCCCCCAGACCCAGCAGTGCCTCTCTTTGCGATCTCTGACCTGCCGTAGAAAATCTCCCAGCCAAATGACCGAAACTGGGCACTTCAGATTGTTTTGCATGCGCAAGAGGCAATTCCGCACCGGATTTTCTGCCACCATGCCCACCGAATTTTCTTCCAATATCCCATTGTTGTTCTTATGTTCCTACATATGGCGGTCACATTGCACATTTATTATGCAACCGACCGCAATCACCTTCGGCCATCAAGAGTGTTTAACCCTAATGTAGGGCAGTGTTCAAAACCACTCTCCTCCCTAGGTCTTGTTCATAAAGTTGTCATGTTCCAGCACATTGAATGAATACTAATCTGTGTCCATGGGAAGAAAAGAATAGCAGAATGAAAACACCCAAAAAAAAAGTATGGAAAGTTAAAGACCCGAAAAAAAGGTGGAAAAGTGGGAAAAAACCCCAGAATAATAAATGTGCGAAGTGACCGCCATACCTACAAACCCAGGGACACTTTCACCAACATATTTGACCTGTCACAGATCTCCAGCAGAAAGCTTGCTCACCAAATAACAAACTCCAAAACATGCACACTCCCATCATATCTACAAGTTTGTCTCCTTATATCTTGTACTTTTGAAACAGTTTAAAACCATTTCTATTCAGAAGAGCTAAAGCCACTGGAAGAGGTAGTCACAAGGAACATACAGTCGCTGACCACCAACATACATGTGCTGCTCTACCCCAATTCTTCGGCTGCAACCTCCCAAACTATGTGACACACTTAAGGGAAAACGGGAGAAGAGAAAAGCAAGTGACATTTTCAGCCAACCAGGTTTCAAGTTTTTCACCAATATTTTCACCTGAAAAACTGGTGAATTTTGAGGTGGAAAATTCGAAATAAAAAAATTCACATTTTTCACCGAAAAACTCGAATTCAAATATTTCAAGTTTTTCACCTCAGTTCCAAGTGAAAAATCTCTGAAAAATGTTTTAACTTTTTCAGTCATATTCTTGGTGTAAAATGGGGTGAAAAAAAACATGTATATTTCATTACATTTTTCACCAAAAATTACAGTAGAAAACAATGTGAAAAATATGTGAAAAATGTGAACCCCAGTTTCAAATTTTTCACCGCTTTTTTTATCACTTTTTTTACGAATTTTTCAGCACTTTTTCCGCTGAATATTGTTGTGAATAAAGTTTTATATTTTCCACCCCAATTTCCGGGTGGCAATAGAGGTGAATCTTGAGGTGTAAAACCAAGGGGCTCCCATTTCAAGAGTGGTTCAATGTACCTCCAGGATGGTTCAGTTTGGTCCTCTGAACACAAATGTATAGGGCATCCCAACCTTATTTGAGGCCGTTCTTAAGGTAGAGAGCGAAAGATTATTCCTATATTTGGGCGTTGAAATGTGTACGTGAGTGTACAGCCACACCCAATGCGGTTGCCATCAATCCATCAATCCCTGTCGACGCAGTCCGAAAAATAAAAGTGACTTGAAAATGAGTCAAGATGGTCTGAAAACACCTCAACTGTGATACAAGCACGAAATACTTTGTGTCTGCACCCAAACTTCTGACCCTTTGTGTGTTCTGAGGCGACACGGTACATAGGGGCCTTCCCAAAAAGGCAATTTCCCACGAGGGGGGGGGGGGTCAAGCCACTGAGCTGAAAAAAAAATATCGAGTCGGGGTATATATTTCGGGTAATGGGATCCCCTTGTGTAAAACTCATAAATTTTGTTTCAAGTTTTTCACCTTAAATTCCACTTGAAATAGTGGTGAAAAAAGTTTTAAATTTTTCACCTCGTTTCTCACTGAAAAATGTGTAAAACTCCGCTGAATTTTGGGTGAATAGTTGGTGTAAAACTTATAAATTTTGTTTCAAGTTTTTCACCTTGAATTCCACTTGAAATAGTGGTGAAAAAAGTTTAAAATTTTTCACCTCGTTTCTCAGTGAAAAATGCGTAAAAAGCCGCTGAATTTTGGGTGAATAGTTGGTATAAAACTCATAAATTTTGTTTCAAGTTTTTCACCTTGAATTCCACCTGAAATAGTGGTGAAAAAAGTTTAAATTTTTCATCTCTTTTCTCAGTGAAAAATGTGTAAAAATCCCGCTGAAGTTTAGGTGAATAGTTGGTGTAAAACATTATGAGTTTTGTTTCAAGTTTTTCACCTTGAATTCCACTTGAAATAGTGGTGAAAAAGTTTTAAATTTTTCACCTCTTTTTTCGGTGAAAAATGTCTGAAAAACCCGCTGAATTTTGGGTGAATAGTTGGTGTAAAACATTATGAGTTTTGTTTCAAGTTTTTCACCTTGAATTCCACTTGAAATAGTGGTGAAAAAGTTTTAAATTTTTCACCTTTTTTTTCGGTGAAAAATGTCTGAAAAACAAGCAACATTTTTCACCGTAAATTGAGGTGAAAAATTTGAATCTCCCAACCAGTGCAAAGGGTTTCCTTATTCCATTGAGAACCAGTCGAATTAAACAGTTTGTTTCTGCACTCAATTCCATTTAACTTCAATCCCCTTTCAAATGTGAATGAAACACAATGGTTTCTTGGAATGAAAAATTTGAAGCAAATTATGTTGCTTTGCAAAGGCTATTTTACAGTGTCAATTCATCTTATTTTAACTATGATGTATTTGCCCACTAATACAAGCTGTTTTCACTAGCCTTTTAATCTAGCCTAAAAGAATTCTATCCTGGGTGTGCGAATACATTGTGCATGCCTGTCGGATGCGCGTCGGATGCGCTTATGACAAGCGCGGCTATGTTTGTCCCCTGTGTATGTATGATGAGAAAGTGTACCTAGGTTAAGAGGGTATAGAAAAGGGTAAGAAAAGACTTGTAGTGATGGTCCACGCCTGCGCTTACATGTAATTCCACATCACGCCTGAAATATGGTCCCAGCAGGAACTCGGTTCGATTCCGGGTCGAGTCATGGCGCGTTTAAAATGAAGTATTTTTTCTTTTAATTGGCCTGGGACACACGGACATGCACCAGGTATACTTCCCTATGAGGGAGGGGAGGAAAGACTCATAGCGGTAGCCCGCGGCTGCTCCTGATTACCCAGCCACATTGAAATTCAAGCCGGAATTGAACCTGGTTCGATTCCGGGTTGAGTCATTCGTATATGTTGTCCAGATTCTTTTTTTTTTTTTAAATTGATCTAGGTAAAATTGAACCAATGGCTGGACACAAACGGGAGCAAAGAAAGCCTTGTAGCTGCCCCAAATGGGTTAAATTCGCAGGGAGCCGGTTCGCAGCCAGGTCAAGTCATGAGGCACGGGATACGGCTTTTTTTTGAAGGCTAGTCCTAAATTTCACCTCACTTGGCGGGATGCACAAGAGAGCAAGAAAAGCCTCGTGGTGTTGGTCCGCACCTGCCCCAGATAACTGTTTCAGAGCAGGAGTCCGGTTTGATTCTGGGTCCAGTTGTAGGGAGCACTTATGATCAGCTTTTTGTTTCTCTCTCTCTCTCTCTCTGTTGGTCGTGGGAGCATAAAAGTGTATGTATTTTGCTGCTGCTGGGATTGGGCAAAGGAAAGACTCTGAGTGTCACGCCAATGTGGCCATCGGCAAAGTGCACGAATTGTTTGAACCGTGGGAAACATGGCTGATAGATCAATGAATGGCGCATGTGTATATGCGCGCATTCCAATTTCCCAATTATTTCCCTCATTTTTAACCGTGAACTCGTGGGTGGGCGTTAGCAAAAACATAAAATTTGATGGAATTTATGAGATTTGATTTGTAGTAAACACAGGCCTACTCGTGATCAAGTGAGGGGACGGCCATCAGGTGATTCCAGTCCGCTGTCCGTGCAAAGTGCTCAAGGCCCGCATAAACACCATCGAAGCGCTGCAGATCGCCGGTCTAGGGAACGTCACCGTCTCGGTGTGCGTTCCACCACAGGTAGTATGTCCCAGCGGCGCAGAGGACCGTATCACCCCGGTGCGGGCCAAAGGGGACGAACATCGAGGGCATCAGGCCAACGACGCCGTACATACTTTCCAAAGTCGCCTGGGGACCTAGACCGCCGTCGTACCAGTCGTCGCAATGGTGGTAGTACCACCACTCGCATGACCAGGGTTCGGGCAGTTGCGTGTCTGGGATACGAGGCCAGTCGGAAAGATATTTGCATTCAGCGCAATCAAAGATGCGCTGTGTGTACATAAAGCTGCCCTGAATTGATTTTTCAGGGACTGCACGGAAAAAGTGGAATCATCATACCTGCGGGGGACACATATCTCTTAGTGTATGTCTGGGACTGCTGGGGATTGTGAGCGCAGCAGATCCGACCGTGGGGCGCAACATACTGTGATTGATTAGCAGCGACCCGGAGGTGGTCTATCCGGATCGGGGGGAACTTGTGATCCCAACAGTAGCCGGTAGCCGCACATCTGCAAAGTTAGAATATATGGGTGGTTCAGAACAAAATCTCACCTGTGTCTTTGTTCCCGGTAACATCCTGGAGTTGATTCCAATCCGCCCCGTCGAAAAACGCCTCGACGGACGGGAAGATGCCAGGGAAGGCAGAAATCTGGTCCTCCCCAGCTGAGAAGAATCTGTGGTACAAATAGAATTGCTTTGATACGGCGCACGCGAACACAGTCGTGGTGTTATCATAGGCGCTGAAGATGATCGGGGTGAGAGGCCGATCGCTGAGAGCGACTTGCTTAGTTTCCGCCGCGATCACCATTCCCGATCTGGTAATAATTCTCGGCACATCAAACTCGGCCTGATATACCATCACTCTGCCGTCGCATGCCCCCCATTGTTTTTTTACCACTCCACGAGAAGAATACGAACTCGGCTAACCATTCAGGTGAATTTCAAGGCCTATTAGAGCTAGGGAATGCTGGGGGGAACAGTGTTCCCCCCAGACCCCCCTCCTAGGGCCTGACGGCTTGTCCCTTCTATTCAATAAATGTGTTTTCGCATTTTTTGCCACTGAATATGTGTTAAATTTACTGATTGAAGCACGGGGGAAACCCCCGTGGACCCCCGGACGCTCGCCGCTGGGCCCACTGCGTGGTGCTTCCGCTCGCCGCGGGGGCCCACTGCGTGGGGCTCTTTCTTGACTTTAACATGTTTGAATTCGTGCTTTGCTGCTAAGTTAATTCAAGCGGCGTGGCACATCTAATTTAGCGATGACCATAACTGAGCGAGTTGCAGCTTACTCTGATTCCCAACCTGTTCCCGATTGAACGAAAATAAAAGAAATGGCCGCGAACAGGATCGAACCGATGTCAGGTGAATACGAACGAAATGAGAAGGTTGAAAGTTGAACCATGTAGCCATGGTACCAATAATGCTGAGGCATTCTAGGGGCCCTCGATGTCGACCCCACGGTGCAACCTATGCCGGCGGATCATCAAACGATGCTGTGCTGCCGAAAGTTGGCCGAAAATTATTACCAGATCGGGAATTGTGATCGCGGCGGAAAGTAAGGAGTGCTGAGAGCGTAGCGTGCTGCCAGTTCCGTTTCCAGCGGCTGTGAGCCGTTGAAGTAGCGCCACCGTGCCCAATGGCATGACCAAGGGCTGGGAAGGTTCGCGTCAGGAATGAGGACCCCTAGTTCACCTTCTTGTGTGCGGCAGGGGAAGTCAATTAGGGCGCTGCGGCTCTGGTAATCCCATGTCCCCGTGAAAAAAAGGTTCGTTAGTGGCTGGCAGTGAGCAGAGATGGCATCTCAACCTCGGGGACGTGAAAGTCCCAGAATCGATGGGGCCGGAGTCCAGTAAAGGTGGTCTGGCTCCGGCGGCCTGGGGTCCCTTGGACTGTCGAGCGGCGACGGGTAGCTTTGAAGCAACACCAAGGTGGTCGTTTGCGTGAAAAACCTTTCTGAGAGCGTTGAAAAGTATTCGTTTGGGAGGGGAACTCAAAAAATCAGGGCAAGAGGTGGGCGGACCGAAACTTCCGGATATCAACCTCCGAAATCTGGAGTGGTGGCTGTACCCCCCCTCCCCCCTCCGGAGGTCGGACCGCAGCCAAAATTTCTGCCGAACTGTTCGGCACCGCATCATCGGTCCGATGAAATTTGCTGGTTCTCATGCACTGGAGGAAAAAATCTAAAAACTACACAGGGCATCTCGGAACATGCGAAAATGGGGCGATCCGTTCCTTACATTTTGAATACGGGTAGAGAATGAAATCGACGCCTAAATTTCATTGCCATCGGCCCAGGGGAGGTTGATATCCGGAATTTTTCGGCTGCCCACCTCTTGAGTCAGGGCCATGTGGTTTTCGCACCGCACACCGTGACTATAACGTGAATGCGTTGATCAGAGGTTTAAGGGGTAACTGGTGATAACCTTTTTTCTTATTCTAGGGAAATTGTGTCTGCTTTAGGAGCGTATAAACGAGCTAAACGAGAGCACGAAAGGAGTGGTGACCGTAGGCCTCCCCATATCATTTGCACAAAAAGAGCAGGATGAGTCAAGAATGAATGTGATCAAACTTGAATCAGACAAAAGACTCATAGAAGGATTCAAACGCCCAATGACTCCGCTCGTATCGAAATGCCAGCAGGTGGCCGAACATTTTAAGAGGCAGAATTTAACCAGGTCGATTCCCAATCAAGTTGCGCTCGTGTACGACGAACTGCGTGTTTTTTCTGTTGCTTTGTCGTATCCTTGAACCTCGAGCTAGTTTATGTGTACATCATATAAATTAGTATTGAAGCCTCGCAATCGATGAACAAATTTCCACGGCGGGAAATTAGGTTCTGCCGTCATTGAATTTCACCTCGACTCCAGCCAGTCATTGGTTAAAGTATTGACGATAGTCAATATCAGGCACAATCCAGTAAGGAGGGCCTGTAGTAAATTAGAATCAAGGTGAACACCGAGAGAAGCGAAACGTCGAACCGTCGGAAATCACAAACAACAACAAACCCATGCGAGTCGAACATGTCCGAGATGCCCGGTCGAATTAAATGCTGAGAACGAGACTGAGTCCTACTGTACCCACACCGTCGATCTGATGATTTCGCCTCATAGCATTGTTGCGCGTCTCGCGGCGACCCGCCGTCGTTTTAAACATCAGAAGGTCCATACTTCCTCCACTCGAAAACGCCTCAGACTGCAATCTCCGATACGGAGATTGTTCACTGGAAACTGCCGCAGTACGCAGACTTGTGCCTACCTATCGGCCCCCGAAGATACTTGCAGGGACCGAAAACCAAACCGTGGGAATTATCACCGAAACCCGGAGAGTGTAGCTTACCACGCACATGAGAATTCGCCCCTTCCACTAAGTCCTCCTAAAACCGAGGAACTGCTTCTCGAGGAGCCACATTACTCGTCGTAACTGTTCGCTCAGGACTCGTGATATCACGGCGAGCCTGAATTCTGCAGACGGCTCAAGATGCTGTTTTCCTTCGAGTCGAAAATTCCTCCTGAAACGCTGGAGAACTCGATCCCGATTGAGGGAGAAAGGAGTGCTATCCAGGGAGTTTCTGCCAGGCAGTTGGTTGATTATTCGTGTACTATCGAATAGTTCTAGAATTAGTCTCCTCGAAAGTCACATTTGTGCCAAGGTTCCACTCTCATTATCGTTTAGTGCTCGGTGATTCAATCCCAACAGAATACTCTTGAAAATGTATGCATTATGTCTTCTCCGTTGTATTGTAACCACAAAATACACCAATGTAATATAAAATTTAAACCCAAAGGAAAGGACGGCACTCTCGCCGTTTAACTGATAGTGATCGACTTCAGCGCGACCATTTGACAAGTCTCCACCTCCCCGCCGGTCACCGAGTCTACTGCAGCTGCGCTCTGAAGGAAATCGAGCCCGGAGTTGTCGCGGACCAAAAAGAGCTTCACCACGTCGTTGTTCGCGGTATACATACATCCCGCGACGAGGAAGAGGTCCATGTCACTCGTTACCGCGACGAGTGCATCGATGGTGGGCGAGACGCCGTACGTGCTGATGGGCAAGAAGGAGCTGGATGTAGTGGTTAAAAGAGTAATGGCGCGGGGAAGCGAAGGGATGCTTACACTGCCACGGACGTGTAGGGCGTGTCGGATTGTCCATGGAGTCGCAATCGGCTACAGAAGGGATGAGAACACGAAACAACAGGTCAGCAGTTTACAAAGTTATCCTTACCTGACATTGTACGAGTTCATCTCATCCGAGTACGCGAAGAACATACGGCCCTACGGCGGACGTGAGTGTCGGAAACACCCGAAAGATGGTCGAAACGCACCTCATAATCGAACGTTACGGCGCCGTTTGTGGACATAGAGAAGATGGTATCGGTACGGTTGATGGCGCTGTCGGTAAAGTCCCGACGTCGACGACGCGAAGAAGATGTGGTAGAGTTCGAAGATGCCGGGGCCGGGGTCAGGAATACATTCCCGGCTTCGCTCGCATATGCGTAGTACGAATTGTCATGCATGGCCAGCAAACTGTAGCTGTAGTAAGGATCGACGGATGTTGGTGTGGACGCGGCGCTCGTCGTGGTGGTGGTTACTGTTGGGGCTACGTTGATAACCGTCCCAACCTGTTACGTTTTAGACCGACGCCAATACAAGGAGGGGAATGAACACTAACAGTCACATTGACATACGGAGCTTGGTTCAAGTCAGTGTAATCGGGAACATCAGTGAGGTTGTTAAGGCCATCGAAGACCGCAACAGAGCCGGAGGTACTGGAGGCAGCATCGGTCGGCACAGTCTATAATGCATGGGTTAATAATGCCAGGATTCTGGGAGGGTCAAGTCGAAGCTCACGAATGAATACAGCGACGTTGTTGTGGCATTGATAGAGGTGGATGTGGTGTTATCAGTGGAATCACGTCGATGAACGGACCGACGCCGGCGCTGAGGGAAGTGCTTAATTCAAGTCGATATGCCATTTAGTCAACTTACGCGAGACGAGCCGGTGGAACCCGAGGCACTATCAACCTGCGAAGACGGCACAGTGGGGTTGGTCATGCTGCTCTTGAGGAAGCAGTTGTCAGCAGTGTTGCTCGTGAAGGGAGTGTACGTGACGCCGACACATCCCGACTGCAGCTGCGACGTTGAAGTCGTTGATCCCGGGAGGAAGTGGACATCAACTGGGACCATGTTTGAGTCAAAAGAGGCCTGCCAAAAGTATTAGTGTCTAGGGAGGGTTCGCCCGGGGATTATCTAACCTTCCGAGTCGTCGTGTCGCCGGCGAAATAGAGCGCACTGTAGAACACCGCTGGCAGCATCGGATATGAGGAGCCATCGGTGTTAACCCAGATAGCCGTGAGGAATTGCGTGGACGGATCGTAGCTCCAGACTTGAGTCTCCGAGGGATAGGTAACTGGCGTTTCCCAAGGAAACAATTCGGCATCAAAGTCGATGGCGCCATTGGTGACGAAGTCAGGCCCGGATCCCAGAGGAGTCACATCGGAACCAACCAGCTCCTGCATAGTTTGTTAGCGTAATATCTTCGGGAAGAGATAAAGACGAACCAAGAAGTTCACCGATCCCGGGGCCATGTACGAGCTTTGATCCACGCCGGAGACAACGAGTCCCAAGTAAGGTAGGGAGGTTCCGACGGCATTCCCGAGCAAGAGGTTAAAAGGACCAGTGCCACAGCTTCAGATGGGTGAGCGACTTGGTTGAAAATAAAATGGGATTAACAGTACTCCGTGAACTGGACGTCGAGCGCAGAGTCTGTGGATCCAGATGTAAGGAAGATTCCATTATCGGTGGACTTATCAAGCACGGCGAAGACCGAGGATTGTCCCTGGAGCGTGAGGGCGATTATGCCCGAGTACCTGGACGTCGCGTGAGCCAACGGACCAGTTATCAGTGTCCGCGACCTACGTCGTGCATGCCGCAGTGTCGTTGCTCGCCGAGTTATAAGTTGAGCACTGGTTAATACATCCTTCGAGACTCGACACTCCGCTGTAAGACTGCAACGTGTTTCCGGGGTAATCCACGCCGCAGTTGGCCGTGTATGGGGACTTGTTGACCGTTGAGGTGAGGGATTGGGCACCGTTCTCTGAAATGGGCTTCAGTCTGGTCCGATACGCGAGTCCAGAAAAGCTAACCGCATCGTCCGTCGTATGACAACGTGCCAGACTCGTACGATGAATCGGAGGTAGGGTTGGATGTGATGGCCGATTTGAGCGAGCAGGTCGTGCCGTCATAGGAAACGCCAAGGCTGTGATCGGATCAGGAAATATCCCCCGGGTTGGTAGAGGGTAATCACCAGAGAGTTCCTAAATCAGTTTCCTCGAGGGCCACATTGTACGAGGAGCACGACTCCATACAGCTCTTGAAAGTGCTCTGCGCAGAGTTGGAGATCTCATTGCCATCGAAGTTGGTGTTGCAAGAAATGGCTGCGCCAAGTTCAGAATAAGCTAGAAACAAGATTTTGCAACGCACCGTAATTTGATTGCTCCGATGTGGTGTAGGAGGATACACCGTCCAAACCGCCGCAAGCAGCAGCAGCACTCGGTGTAGGAGTGCTCCTGTGATTACAAAAAAGTCAACGACCGCAATGTGTTCATTATCCTGCACGTACGAAAGGCTCAGCGAAGCGATAGTAGCAGTCGCATTATAATCGGTGGAAGTAGGTGCACCGGTCTCGCACCAGCTATGTAGACCCGTCATAAGAACGAAACCCGTTAGAGCCGCGTGTAACTTACTAGCCGAGTGTCGAGTTCGCGGTGTAGACCGCATAACTGTACGAGAGCGCGGAAAAGAAGGCCGCTTTCTTTGCCACGAGACCCACAGACAAACCCTGCGACCTCTTTCAGAAACCGTATGACAAGAAAGAAGCGAAGTACCTGGCAGGAAACATCACGCTTTTCTGGCGCTGGCGTGGGAACAAACTCATCGTCATAGGCGCGAGTCGGGGTAGGAGTGGTGGTGATCTGAGGTAAAGCCTTGTCGGCGGTTCGGCGTGCAACGCCGTCAACCAGGAATAACGAGTCGGTTGAAGTCGTCGACTCGATCGTCTCGTGAATGTCAGAGTCATCATCTCCATACGCCTGGTGTATATTGAGTCGTGTGTTTTTTGCGGACACCAAGAAAGAACCTTACCTCCACGGCGTATTGGAAAGCTGCCTCAAGCGATTGTTTGTACCAAAATCCCTACCGAAAATGTGAGAATAGTCTCTGTGAGAGTGGAGGATCAACTTACGACCTCGATGTTCTCGCTAAAGATCTCGAGACCAATCGGCACACCGAATAGAATGGCCGCTTCAGCCGAGAAGGTCAAGGCTAGATGCAAAGTCAACATGCGCTATTGATGCAGCTCGGTGTGTCACGAACCCGCGCCAACGTTCAAAATAGGTGTGACTGTATCCCTGTCAGAATGTGTGTGGATGGAAAACAAGCCAAGGACGTACTCGATCTTGGAGAAAGGTTGTTGCCGGTGGACAGGGTCTGGACACAGGGATGAGCGACTTCCAAAGCAGACTTTCGAGTAGTATAGTATTACCGGATTCGAGAAATCACTGAAAATCAGCCGCGTTCAGCAAAGTCGCGCATTTCAGAGTGAGCACATACATCGTGACCGTGAAATCACTGTCCCACTCTACGTCGTATCCGATGCCTGAAAAGACCATTCAATCGCGTTTTCTTCCCTTTGTGGTATAAAACTCACCGACGTATCCATCCGCCTCGACGATAAAGGTGATTTCCGAGCGCATTTGGCTGGAAGGTGATTGAGTGTCGAGTGGAAAATTTGGGTAAGGAAAGATACACACAAAGTCGGGCCCACAGTTAGCCTTTCAAAGTGCATTGAACTATCCGCTTTAGCGCTGAGAGTGGTAGGCTTACCCTTCGGTTACAATCTCGGGTTCTAGTGGCGACTGAGACCATAGTAAAACGGTAATTGCATCAAAACTCACCGATGAGGGGAATCTCCACAATGGTCTTCTCGAAAGTCGCACTGTCGGAGCCCGTTAGTCCGCAAGTTCTTGCCTCGAGAGTCCAAGGTACCTGAGAAGCTAAAATACGAGTGGAACGATGAGCGGCTGTGCAAAGACGATGGCTGAAAGAACGTACTGCAAAGAGCTCAAAGCCTATAAGATACAAGACTGTTAGAAGGAAGGGGACAATTATGTCAAGCCAACTTGCCTATTTCAACATGCAATGCCATTGCCCCTAAGAAGAAGACGTGTTAACCACAAACATGGTTTGTATGGGGCGGGGTTACCAGTTAACTTGAGCTTGGCGCTGGGTATCGTCGTAAGGGATGTGCAGAACTGAAGGAGCGGGAATGGACGCACTCTGTTAAGGTAGCTGGAAGACTGTATTTCACTGAGCTATAGGGCCGTTGGTCAGGAATCGGCTCGTCTGCCTCTATGACTGGAACTCACCCGACTGCCTGGAAGTTGGTCGTAAGAGCACATGCGACACAATAGATGCGAATGCCCAGCGCGGCCTCGCCCGTCTTCTCTGATTCCCCCGCCGTGCGTCGGACGATACTCAAAGCGTCAGTGATCGCATGCGAGGTGCTGTTGCGGTGCGTGTAAGCAATCAGCATGACAAGACAAAGAAAAACATACCTTGATCCACTGCCCGACTCTTCACTTCCTTCGTCTTCGTATCCCCGCTCTCCAAGATCTGTTTTCGATGACCCGTTGTACTAGAAGGGGGCGAACCCGTTAGCTCTGTGTGAGTCGACACTCAAGAGACTCTGCAGACCGAAAAAAGGAGGACACCATCTCCGAACGGTGTCTGCACGTTCGGCAAGAAATCCTGGGGAGGGAACTGGAAGGCCCACTGGGTGTCGACCAGGTTAACAGTGATACCTGGAAAGCCACGAGAAATTTAGTGGGTACAAAGAGTTGAAAAAAAATGCACATACTGGGGAGCACCGCGGCAGCGAGATTCGACGGGAACGTCGCGGCTGCCCAACCAACCTCAGCAGCGCCAAGATAAATTTCGGCAACGCCTTCCGCCGCTTCCCCAAGCGACTCCAAAGATCCGATGACTCCCGCGCCGATATCGGACAAGACAGCAGAAAAGTTTCCCTCCGCCAGGTCCGCAGCGACATCAACGACGGCTACAGGGAGGTTAGATAGGCACGCCAAAACAGAGAACCAGTTGCACTACGTACTGACGACAGCGTTGACCACGGCAGCTCCAATCGCCTCTCCGACCTTGACGATTCCCGCGCCAACTTCTTCGACGCCGCTCACAATCGCGGAAGCTGTGTTTTCCACAACGCTGACGCAGCTACAGCTAGAGTCAGCGCAGCCGAATACAGAAAATTAAGCAACGTACGAGTCCCAGGCGCTGCAAAGCCAGCCGCATCGCTTCTCTATCGAGCGAGTGGTAACCGTGGATGTGTTGTTCGTCGAGGTGTTGTTCGTAGTGCTGTTATCGGCGGAAGAATAGAACGTGACACCCGGGAAGACGCTGCGTAAAAACCCGAAGGTGACATCGGGCCAGTCTGTCAATGTGAAGTTCAGCCTTCGCACAGACTCGTAAGAAGAGTGGCTTACGTCCTAAGAGGCCATCCAATGCGAGATCGAAGGACTATGAGGAAGTAATATGAGGACTCTACAACAAGAACTCAGTTGAGGCAGCTTACCTCGTCCAAAGGATCTTGCGAGCTGGGTACTACCGAAGCGGTCGCGTAGGCGTACGAAACAGTTCTACGCAGGCAAGAGTGATGAGTATATTGGATACCATATCGACAGCGGCGACTTACGAGGTGGTGGAGGTGCTTGTTCCAGAGCTTGAAGCTGAACCGCTGGAGCTCGAAGAACCGCTGGAGCTCGAAGATCCGCTGGAGCCCGAAGATGAACCGCTGGAGCCTGAGGGCGGGTTGAGCGCCACGAAATCCGGAGTTAGAGTAGATTATACCAGTGCTACCCTTTCCAGACCCAGAGCTCGAAGATCCGCTGGAGCCCGAAGAGGAGCCGCTGGAGCCCGAAGATGAACCGCTGGAGCCTGAGGACGGGTTGAGCGCCACGAAATCTGGAGTTAGAGTAGATTATACCAGTGCTACCGTTTCCAGACCCAGAGCCCGACGCCCCGCTGGAGCCTGGAGACGAGTTGAGCGCCATGAAAATCTGGATGATGAAACAATAGGACATACCAGTGCTACCCTTTCCAGACCCAGCGCCAGACGAACCCTTCGACCCAGCAGATCCTGATCCAGAGCCGGAACCAGAGCCAGAAGAACCCGATTTTGAACCAGTGGTAGACCCAGATCCCGAGGAACCAGAGCCTGTGGACGACCCGCTACTCCCCGACGAACCGGAGCCCTTTGAAGAGCCACTGCCTGACGCGCCAGTGCCTTTGGAACCGGAGGAACCAGACGAGCCAGACGAGCCAGAAGTCCCAGAGCCAGAAGTCGTGCCAGACGAGCCAGAGCCCTTCGACGAACCACTGCCAGAGGAGCCGGAACCCTTCGAAGACCCACTGCCAGAAGAGCCGGAGCCCTTTGACGAGCCTGAGCTACCGGTGGCTGTATTCAAAGTTCATCAGAATCATACGTCACATAATCAACGATGAAAGCGTACAATGTGTGCCCGCTCCAAACGAGCCCGCGTTACCGCTAGCGCCACTGGGTGCATCAATCCCATCGGGGTGTCCGATGTGGAAGACGACTTCCTCGGCAACGTCCATGAGACCCTTCATGACATAGGTAAACTCGAGGGTATTCGCGTTGAGCTCCTTGATGGCAGAAATGCTGAGAGATCGTCGTGAGCGCGTTTGAAATGGGGAGAAAATAGGAATACATACACAGCCCAGAATCGGGCGGGTCCATCCTGGTGGACGGGGTGGCATCCATGAATGCTGTGGCCGGAGAGCAGGAGCGGGAAGCTCTTGCCCCAGGACGCTGCCAGTTCGGTCGCGTTTGCCACGCTGAAGCGGACGGTGAGGGTATGCGAGGAGCAAGCTATCTTTTTGATATATATCGAATGGTCCAATGCGATGGTCGGGTACTTGAAATCCACGACGCTCCACAATCGTTTCGGAGTGAGGGTGTCTGGGTGTGGCGCGTCAGAGGCCAATGGCAGGGCATGAAATCAAATGTACCATTAGACTCGAAGTATAGCCGGTGCTGCTTTTTGGGGACCAAGTTGGCAAGAGAGTAGATGTTGACATTGTCGTCGAGAGTGGGGTACATGGGCGAGGAGGAGCCCGATTTTGTGGTCGGAATAACGAGTGTGGGGACGGCATCGTTCGCGGAGGAAGTCGAGGTAGAGTTGTATTTGCCACTGTGGTCGTTGGGTCGAATACGGCACGTCTGGCCCTTGTACGATCCGAGGTGAGAACCGGCGGGGGACGTGTTGTGGCTCCTAGACTCGGGGGCAACGCGCCGTGCGACATTTCTGTGACCCCAAGCAGGACCACTGCCGTGAGTAAAAGAGTGTGCTGAGGTGGAAAGAGCGACAAGGAGGGCGAAAACGAATGACCGACGCATCGGGGAGGGCCTACGCTGAGAAGCAGCGTGAAAAAATTGCAGTCGAGTCTGGTCATAAATACACGGAAAAAGGAGGCAGGGGCCTGTCAGGTGTCGGTCAGGGTCGCGGTCGGAACAAGGATTTGCTGATGATATTCAAAGCCGGACGCGTAGGAGATAGCATTCTCCTAAAACTCTCATTGTTCCACACTATTCGAAGAAATTTGATGGGAGCCTCGTTATGGGCCTCGGTGGTAACCGAGGCGCTCTGGGTCCTTGTTTCACAGGGGATTTCGGGAAATTGCCCAGCTGGACATCCGAAAATGGCGGCTAACCTTTTTTTTTTGTTCAGGGATGCAGGTCGGATGAATAAAGCCGCGTGCATAGTCGATGTCACTCTTGACATACTAAGGCACCTTAATTTGCTTACCCGAGTTCCTAAGCAACCTCAGGTAGTTTAATCTGTCCAAAACCATGCGAAGCTAGAAAGTTTTGTGCTCACTGAAGATTGTCTGCGACACGCCGGAGCCCGAACGACCCGGAGTGGGTTGCGGATGAAACGAAGCGCGGGGGCGATACTGCACCCACCTATCGGCGGTAAGACCCGATTGAATATCTGCGCCCACTATAAGAACTTTGGGGAGATGTGATAAGAAACAGCCTGAGACACAGCGCTGGGCGCTCATCTCAGTCTCCCTCAATTACTCAGCTTCCGCGGAATCACCTTGACCGCGACGCGTTCTTTCCGCTCTATTGATTAAGAATTAGACGTGGAATTGGGTTTAATTGTGTCGAGATTGGACCTGAGCGAAAGGAGACCAGTCGACGGCCTGCAGGGGCTGCTGCAAATCCTTCAAGCGGATCGTGGCATGCGTGTGCGAGGGGTCCATCATGCGCAATCTCGCTCCAGGGCGGATGCATTGAGAGATGCGCAAGGTGACGCTTGCGGGGAAATCGGCCGATGAAAACACCTATGTAGCAGTGAGCAAGAAACGCGCCTTGCGAGTGAGTTGGTGAAAGGCAAAGTGGCGTGATGGCGCTAGGCGGCGGATCAAGCCGATGAACTCCATTCGGCCGAAGTGATTCTGCCAAACACGTGGATAGGAACCGGCGAGAATCATAATGCTCCGGAACAGTATGCTCCGAGAAATATATGAAAGGCCTCAACTTGCGCCGCCGATACTTTAGCGAAAAATTCTGTCTGAAGCCGACCTTTGGCGTTGACTCGGAGTCTCGGACTCTGATCTTCCCCACCAATACTTCCGGCAAATTTGCTTTAAATGACGGGAAGATCGCACTGCGTAGTAAGGCGAGGGTTGAGGACACATTGAACAGGAGGTTCACAGTGAAAGGCGACAATTTGAGTGAAAAATCAACCGTGGGAACTTACCGGTGATGAGCGGACTAGAACAGATTGCATTGACAGCGACCAAGCTATACAGCGTATGTGATGAAGTCTATTTAAAATGTCGTCGACTCCATGGAGGCATTTTCCAGCGAGATTTTTGACCGTTTATTTCTGTTGGGATCTTGCCTCCACAAGCCCAAAATCTTAACGATATTGACAAACTTGGAATAATGTCCCGACATGAAATGGCAAAGTTAAGAAGCCGATTATTGTATTACATGTACTGTACCATTTCGTTCAATTCGCAAATGATGGGATCAAATAATTTTTCCGACAAATCTCCAAAATCTGCTAAAATCGAAAGAAAATTATTGGCGGGGTCCCCAGAAATCGGGTGTGACCTGTGACATGCGAATTGAATGAAATAGTACAGTATATGGAGTGCGTAAAAAGTAACTTATGAAAACTAACTTTACTTAACTTACCCCCTTCGGCATCTCTGCCGTATGTTAACTTCAGTTTTCCCATGCATGCAGAAACTAACTTATTTCAAACTCCGCCGCGGTTATTGCATGTCTGTTTAATGAAGCTCACTGGGAGCGCGACGGCGGCAGAAAGCAAGAAGGCAGCGTGAGAACAAGTAGATGAAGATCAGGATCGGTGGTTCGGGCCTGAGCGCCCTGATGCAGTGATGCGCTCCCCATGGCGCAAAGCCGATGTCTGTGAGAGCTCCAATGTCGATAAAGGCCACATCAAGGTGAAGTCCGGCATTGGCAATGGTAGTGTCCGGCCAAGCTCCACCGTTGACAAAGGCGGGACAAACACGGCACAATAATTATGTTCCGTTTTGACAAAGAGACCGTGGATCAGGCACGCTGGGCGGGCCGCTATGTGGCACCCGCCGCGTGAGCACGCGGCCATTATGTGACCTCCGCAGTGTTAGCAAGCAGGAGCTAGCATAGATTTGCTGTGGCTCTCGACCATCATGCCGGCACGATTTTGCCGCACCTACTCCGTGCCGAGCCGTGACGGCATCTGCGGCAGAGTGACGGCTTTACTGAACAAACACTTATCCTTACCCACGTTAACCCACACTCAAAGCTGAAAATGGTCCATAATTAAGTCTTAGATGTCTGCTACCAAAGTACATTGTAATTGAAGTCTAGCCAATTAATGACATAAAAGAGACAAAGACCTTTGCGACATGACACACTTACCTCCTGCGTTTATTGCACATGGCTTCCATGTGCCTGGGTCTTTGCCCCTAGTGAAACATCCAGATCAATGCCATTTGACCCAGGATCCCGCATATGCCTGCCTTTACCCGGTCAGATCAAGTTATCAACACCGAACCGAGGCTTGCCGTTTCGGCATGTTGGTCAACGGATGGATTGTAAGCGCCGAATCACACGGGATGAGTGCAGGCCAAGTGGTTCGGAAGGGATAGGAGACTAAGTTCTCGGTAAGTTAACTTATCGTCCAAGTTGCTTGAAGTTACTTATGAACATCCCTTGTGTAGAGAATTCATCCGGCGGATCCGCCGGATCCGCCGGATGCCCTCCTTAAGGTGATGCAGTACCCTTCAAGACCTTTTATTATCGTTCAAGCCCACACATAATCGTCCAAGAGTTGGCCCCTAAGAGATCGAAGAGCCACATTCAAGGATGAAAACACTGTCCTTCACGGTTATTTGGCCTTCGTTCATGACACTTAACACCCTTCAGGATCGTCCCACACCCTTCAGGACCACCCCGCACCTTAACGATGTGAGCCATCCTTCACGATCCTCTCCAGTCCTTCAGGGTCGTTCAGAACCTGAACGTTACATCAACTTTCCTTAAGGCAACCCATCAGATCCTTCACGATAAGTTTGTCCTTCAAGGCACCCGTCAAACCCTTCACGATAATTTCGTCCCTCAAGGGCCCCTGTGGAATCCTTCACGATAGTTCCGTCCCTTCAGGTCTACCATGCACCTTCAGGCGCTTCCCTGCAATAATGAGGATTCTGAGCACTCTTTCAAGTTCACTTTGTGCTTTCAAGACAGAAACATTGATCTACCCTTAGAATTAATTCATAGCTAGTGCCTCCAATACCATTCTACTCAGAATATTGTTTTATTGTTGCAGTGTATAAGCGAAGAATCTTGAGTGGCTGTTTAATCTAAGTACTGCCCGCAACTTGGGCTTGCACAAGTGAGCTCGGATTTACCGCAGCAGGACTGGGTATACTGTCAATAAAATCCCGGCGCCGTGAGGATTTATGAGCTTACCTTGCAGACACCGGGACTGGAGGGCCTTGTACCAGGACTAAAGGGACCGGAGAGGCGGGAGCTACAGTCACCACCGTGACGCCTGCTACGGCCGATACCGTCTGCTCGAGAACGGCTGGAGTCCAGAGGCGCGTGAATTCAACATTTAAGATCTCTTCAATGCAAGAGCCTTGCTCACCATGGCCAACATAAATTCTGTTAGTGATAATCGAACGAGGTCCTTCTGACACGAGCGTCTCGTTCTACTGGGATGTCGTGGTATAGAGTCGTGTTAATGTGAAAGCTCGAAGCTAAACCAACATGAACTCGGAAGAATTAAAAATTCCGAGGAAACGACTGAGAAATGAGTGAACAAGGATGCTATTTATCGTACTACTTACACACCCAAAGATAATGAATAAAATACACAAAGGTAAGCGGAACATGTTTTGCAATTGAGGGCAAATTGAGGGCAATAACCACCGCCCGATGGTTTTGTTTTGCCTGCGTTCCGTTAGTTAATGTTCAAAAAAACAAAGCCAGGAAAGCTGACCCGCTGTCGGTGACGGTGGAGCAGCACCCCGAGATCAGACTCTCGCGTAACTCACGCTCCCTCGAACGCCCGGGACCACCACACCCACGTCGCGCCGCTCCCCGGTGCGCGACAGCGTTCCGCCCATCACTATTGCCGCACCAGAGCCATTCGCCCTTGGTCCTTCGTTTGTACCCGCCACCTGAACAATGTCACGTACAGTAAGTGGCCTAAGTCGCGGAAGCCCTCTGTAGGGGAGACGGCGTACCTGGGGCAGATCCTCGCGGATGTGACGGACGGGCGAGGGCGGTGCCGCGGGGTGTGGCTCGAGTTCGGCGGGGGGGCTCCCCAGGGTGGAGCATTGGCCTGGGGCGCGGGGATCGGTGCCAGGACCCGCCTATATACGTTAGATGTGCTAGGGTCCGTCGAGAAGAGGGCTCATGCATCGTCTTCGTTCTTGATTTTTACATTGATCTCTGTCTCGGTGTGGAGGATCGTGGCTTCAGGCGTAAGCTTCTTCTTTGTCTTGGGCCCTCTATTGTCGGTGGACTGCTCTTTTCTCGCTACGTCTTGCCCAGAGATTGCCAATGGGCCTCCAGTTCATGCATGTTCATGAGGGTGCGTGGGGGCGTTATGGTGGGCAAGAAGAAGATGTGGCGCCATTAGACATACACATGTGAAAATGCGGTGAAGAGTCGTTAAGGATTCGGGACTTGGAAAAGGAAATCGAGGGCCGTTAATGGATTGTGTCGTGATCCTGAACGGGGCCGGTTACCCGGTAGGCGGAACTTGAACGATTTGGGAGTACTCTTGAAAGATTAGTCACTTCATGAAGGACAGAGAAAGGACCAAAGGGCTCGTGAACGATGCGGGTGGTCATGAAAGATTGTCGTGGTTGCTTGAAGGGTCCCAACATCTCGTGAAGGTCCCATCAAATCTTAAACGCGAACGGATCAAATCATGAACGGGCGTTCAGAACCTTCACAATCGCCGTAGTTGCCCTGAACGAACATGGGTTATCGTGAACGAGTACCAATATCTTGAACAAGTACTAATAACGTGAACGATTACCTACATCCTGAACAATATATGCGAAATCCTTAACGACTGGCCGAATCCTTAACGATTCCATCCGGCAGATCCGCCGGATCCGCCGGATAAATCCTCTACACATTACTCGTTCTCAGTTACTTAGCCGTTAACTTACGCGCCAAGTTAGATCAAAACAAGTAACTTATGCCATCAATTTCCCCCAAGTTCGCCCGTTTGCGTCCAACTTGTTAAGTTAAAGTAAGTTAGATGTTGGAAGCTTCTGAATTCAGTGAGATGCATCCTTCCATGCTTCCATTGAATTCTCACCACCTTAACTTTCGGGGCATACCACGTGCATCGGCTGCAACATGCCAACATCATGCCTGTTGAAGTATTCGAGCAAAATTTGCGGCGGGGAAAGAAGGCCCGAAGTTCTTCAACTAAATTTCCCTATTGGACTTGAACGAGGTGAATTTTCGGACGGAAGCAAGGTTAATCTGTGATGGAAACCGACAGTTGGTTAAACTGAACATCATTCGGGAGGTCATTGACAGAAACAGGTGCCTCGAACGGAGACTTTGAGTCTGATGTTCGGGTCCTCTTTTGCTTCTGGGGCTTGAAAGTGTGGGTATTTGGGGCCATTAGACAACCGCAGAGTCAAAATTGCCCAGATTGCCAGACGGGCTTCCCTAAATCTATAGACGATCAACAGTTTGGACCTTGCCTGAGTACGGGCGAGATCTGCGTGAGTTGTATACCAACTTGATGTCCAGTGAGAAGGTTGGTTTCACTCAGACTCACACGTCTGTGAGCGCTCGCTGCTCGGCAAGCACGAGCACTCCGGCATGATGGCGGGTCGCGGCATCAATGATCATGAGCAACAAACACACTTGGGTTGAACTTGCTTGTGCTTGAACTTACATTAATATTACTTACCCGCATTGAAGGGGGCTTGACCACATCTTTGGGAAGGCCCAGCACGAGCTTACCGTGACTAACATGAACAGATAGCATGTATGCGGATCAAATAGCCGGCCCCGCGTCGAGCAGGGATCGGTTTTGCCGGTTAAGACGACGTCCCTTAAGTTGTACTTAATTTAACTTGACTGTACTTGACTGTACTTAACTGTACTTAACTTGTACTTTTACTTCACTTTACTTGCTGAACTAACGTACCCAGCCATAAGTTAGGTCAAGTTAACTTATGGCTGGGTAAGTTAGTTTTCATAAGTTACTTTTTATGGCACCCATGTATATGTACATTCAGGCTACTAGTAGCCCGACTAGTCCAAATTATGCAGACCTAATTGTTGCGCGCATCAAGAATGACTTGGTTCAAGACGGAAACTCTCCTGCCGTCAAAAAATCCGTGCACGCCCGGGGGGAGATGTGGAGGCGACAACGACTTATCTTCCTCGATGCTAGGGGGAAATTACTTGGCTGAATAGGGTAGAATGCTAGTTTCCACGTACACAAGGTTAATCGACGACGTGATATTGCTCTGCACAGGTGCATCTCGAATGACAATATTTTCGGCGATGGTGGCGTTGTAGAAAAGTCCTACCACGCCCGCCTGCGCGTATAATCCATTCTCAGGATTTTCCGTGACCCTGGAGGGATTCTGCACGCACCTGGATAGAGTTGGGCTCTGAGGGAACTTCGACGGCGCCGCTAAAGTGCACAGTCGCACCCGCCTCGTCGAATCCCTCACCCTGGAGCTTCGTCTTGTACTCCTCACGGGAGATGTGCTTCCCGTTCAGCGTAATCGTCGCATTCTTCGAGAGGAAGGCATCGAACGCCGAGTTGAACGCAGTGGAGGATGTGGCCTTGATGATCAAGGATAGCTGGTTCTCTGCCCAGGTCTTCAGAGGGGGGAGGACAATGTTAACAGCCATTGTGAGTAGTAGTTCGATTTAATGTGTGGGCGATGCTCGGTTGAAGCGCCGCCCTTTATACTAGGCCAACCCTAAATTTACCCTCCGCCGATCGCGGAGGAGGGGGTTACGCGGGTCCTGGTCCTTGTCAGCGGAGAATTAAGTTGCGGGACCATATTTAGAATAAGTTCCCGCGTACCCCGAGTTATGGCGGTGCACGGGGATCTATGCGGTCATTTCCGTTGTTCAAAGATTTGGCCGTCTGTTCCACGAGATGTGGATTTTCGACTCCACCAGAGAAGCGGCAGCTGCCCACAACGAATTCCTTCCTCAGGTGGAATTGCCTTCAGTGCATTTCGAACCGCCTGTATGGGGCCTGAATCGGAAATGATGGGAACATTTGGGTCATATCGCCGGTCCGGGTGACAGTGAGTGATGTTCGGGTCGGGTCGGGCAGGCCTGGGTTGGGTCTCGGGTTGCGGACACAAAATATCCTGAGCCTGGACCCATCAGTATATTTGGAACTCTAGATTTTGAGCATACATTACATGTATGTTACATGTAATGGCTTAAGCCCAGGGCCGGGGGCCCTGAAGAATTCTGAGCCCGACTTGGACCCTACTTTGGGTCGGGCCGGGGCGGGCTCAAAGACTTGGGCTTTGGGCTCGGCTCGGGCTCAAGTTTAAGCGCTCAAGCCCTGACCCGGAACATCACTATGTAGTGACATTGCGTTCAAAAGTACGGCCTTAGTAGATATGTTGCCAACCCGAAAAGAGGAAAGCCTGTCAACAAATGTAAATTATAGGCTATCCAAGACTTCTTGTATCTCAATTATGTACGCTCAGTTATCTATGTATTATTCGGTTTCAACCTGATTTATGTTGAAAACGCGTCGCGCATCGCACGTAGGGTCAGACGAGAGCAACGACGGCTCTTGCTCAATGCTAGCAGAGAGGTTCAGAAATACGTATCGTGAGAGAGTGAAAAGTCTCTTAAACGCACACGAGGTTCATCCCCGAGTTGACGATCACGTTGCCGATGGTAACGTTAAAGAACAGGGCAACCATACCCGCCTACCCGTCGAAATTCACGTCAGCGACGAGCGTTTAAATTTATTGCATGCTTATTTACCTGACTGGAGTTAGCCACTGTCGGCACTTCCATGTCATCTCTGTACACGATCTTGGAGGTGGTCACAAAGCCTTTGGCCTGGCGCTTTGCGATGTAGTTGGCGCGGGAGATGGACATGTCGTTGATGGTGAGGCTGACGTTCTTCGCCAGGAAGGCGTCGAAAGCTGCGTCGAGGGAGGCGGCGTCGGTAGCTTCGATGACCGCAGCCAGAGCGCTTTCTGCCCATTTCGTCAGCGAGGGGAAAACCGGAGCCGGAGGTCCTTTGGAGGCAGCGGCTCTGGTGGGGAGATGCGCCGCAAGGACGGTGAAGGAGCTGGAGAGGAAAAAGAGGGACACAAAACGAAGGGCGACCATCGTGTATTAGATGGTAAGGAAGGAGTGGTAACGGAGGAGTTGAGGTCCGTGCCAACTTATACCGTGTACTCTCTCGCTAGGCGGGATGTGTCATAGTTGAATTCCGGCCGCAACGTTTAGACGTTTCCGGGACAGCGACGTCGGGGACAGAGGAGAAAATCCTGACAAAAGTCGAAGGGATAGACGTGAGTGAACTAGATATGTACCTGGACTTTTCATATTCGTTGTCTGTGTAGACCGCCAGGAATCTTGTGTCCTTGACTTGGGCGCCTAAAAGTTCACTCTCACCGTTTCCGAGACCCAGCGGGCGAACGACGTTTGGCGTGCTGTGCATATATTATTGTTCCGGTACGTTGTCAATGAATTTCAAAGCGTACATAAGTACTTTGACACATCTGGCGGGATCAAGGTACAATTCCTACGCGGTAATTCCAGCGCATGAGCAAATTGTTGGAATGTATGCCGCTCGTGCTCCTTCAGCGCTCCGAGGCTGTCAGCACTTTTTGAAGAAAATGCAAGTATTTCCGCACCTTACTTCCGTTCCTGCATTGTTTCATAATGACACAACTCCATTTAGTTTCGTCTGCCAAGGAGTTTGACCTATAGATTCGGAAGTAATTGAAGGGAAATCCAGTGACACTCATCGCCCTAAGCTACGCAGGTTTGATATCCTGGACCTGGACGGGGAGTGGTGAGGGTTTTGGTGTGGAAACAAGCCAGTTCGGCTAATAAATGTAGAAGCGCCGCGCCCTCCGATCATGGCGGAATTCTGCCGGTCGGCGACTCGACGTCGGTGGGCGATGAGCGGATCGCCCTGGGAGAAGGCAAATTTAAAGGTCCGCAGCGTGATTAGAGCCGTCTTGCTGACGGGGATTCATATTAGTGCTCTTCCGTAATTGGCGCCGAGATGCCGGGAACCTCGGCATTTCCGCACTGCCTCAATAATCCCACGGTTGAATATTTTGTTACTATGTTACTATGTTAAACCACGCCTATGTGAAGTACATCACTGAGGTACGACTAAAGCCGACCACGGCGGGCCATAAGAGCCACTAATTAAAGTAGCGGGGGTGCGGGCGGTTACCAGAAGTCCGACTAGTATAGTACCACGTGATCAGCTGATCCAATCAATCCACAGAAAATCCATCGGGGTCGACGAGGGGACGCGTGGACGCGTCGAGGGCTTCAAGCAGGGCTGAAGCGAGGTCGAAAGGAAGGATGGAGGGTCCAGGGATGGCATGGGCAGTGAAAGCAGCACAAAGAGTGCGGCACAGGCTGGATGCGCGCGCGGCGTCTTGGATGACGCTGATGGCGGCGAGCGAGAGCGAGATGGTGTGGAGGGTGTCGATGAATGTATTTTGGTCGGATATCTCCTTCTGCAACTGTTCGACCCGTCTCGTGAGCGCATGATGAAGATCTGCCTGTTTCCTGTCAAGGCGATGGCGCGCGCAAGCGGCACGCGATGTGAGCGGCGGCTGCGAGGCGCGGATGGCAAGGAATTTGGCGGCGCGGAGGTTCCATCGCGCAATCGGCGGCATGCCTGCTACTCGTTGTCGAGGACGAAACGGCAGGAGTGGTGGGAGGGTTTTTTCCGGGGCGAAAGTCATTGTAGCGTGCCGAAACCTCGTCCAAAGCTAAGGACGGTCCTGGGCAGGTGAACTGTCGACAGCGTTCGAGGGCCCGAGGCTCTGTTCAAAGTCATCTCCACCCACATTGCGCAACTTTGTTCTCAGACGTTTACAGCTAATTGCAGTACCGAAGGCGCGGATTAGAAATGTGCTGTTTTGGGACGTTTTCAAAGAATTCCCGATATCTCAGTGAGTTTTACACCGACTCACCTGAAACCTAGATAGAAATACTCAGCTAATTCGTGCCCAATTAGTGATAGAAAGGAACCTTCAAAAATATTATACTTCCGGTGACATTGTTTCAAGGGACCGTTTTGTGGATAAATACGGTTTACGGGCATCTAGACACATCGAAATGAGGTAGAATTTTGTCAGAGAAGGCTTTCATACATTTCAAAAGATGTGATAGAGTCATAACTTGAAGGAGTTCTGCAGTTGGGCTCAGATATCCCATCAGACTCTATCACACCTCTCGAAATGTAATACGCCGCGGTATAACAATGAGATCGAAATCTCCCAATATTCTTCAATATAAACTCCATTGCAACCCTGGTTATCCACTTCGTCGGGTTGGTTCTGGTTCCTCCGGTTTTTGCCTTCAAGTTTGATCCAGCAATGATCCGAAGGCGGCTCGATATGGTGCTGTTCGCATCCGCGATGGTCTAGAAGATGTGGTCTAAATATTACTAAACCCTATCGAATTGGTATTACAATCACCTTGCCCAAACACCAACCGTCCCTGGACATTCCAATTGGCCTTGAAAGTCGCTCGCATGGAGCATATCGCTGGGATTTGGGCTCTCGTGGATGCGATAGGATAGCCTGCCGGAAATATCTTTGTTTTGGTTGACTCGGAGGACAGATCAGATTCCAATTCCCAATCCTCTTTCTATTGATGTTCAGCTTTACTCAGGTTCACTCAGGATATTACTTTTGAGGGCAACACCGTTCCCAGTTTCTGTGGACAATCTCGGCAGTATTTTCAGGCTTGCCGCTGTACGGATAACTTGCGTGTCTGTTTTATGCTCTCATACGTCAAGCATGACAGAATTTGGAAGTAGCCTGAATCTGTCTCCATGTTTGACGGAGCTACGGTCTGGGCCTGGGCCCAGGGCGAATTTGAGGAAGGAGGTAAGTATCCTACGCTCTATTAGCTCTGACTATTTCGCTTGCCTGGAAGCTCCTCCAGACGTTAGACAAACTGATCCCTTCAGCTGACTCAAGCGGCCAGCAAACGGCATGTCATGCATCTGGAACTGGACTGCAAACTCAACGAAACGGAGCATCATCGGCTCTGTTGACAGCATTTTGTCTTTGGCGGAGGCTACGGTACAAATTGGATCGCGGCTTCTCACTGGGATCGAGACTAAGGGCTCCGACCCCGCCGTCGACGGGTTTACACCCGTCACGCGACTCGTTTCTGCCCATATCTCGCGCAAAAATTCCCCGTTGGCTTGAATCTAGGCCCAATCGACGCCGCCGGATCATATGTCTTCAATGGCACGCAAAACTGGACTAGTTTGACACCATGCGGCGAGAAATTTGACAAAAGTAGGTCAAATGTCCTTTTTTGATTACCCCGGCTCAAAAAACGGGTGAGATCATGACGGGTCGGATTGCGCATCCATCCCAGATTGAGTCCAGGAATGCTTTGGCCCTAAGAAAATACCCACCTAGGGCTACCCTACACAACCTGCTAAGCTCCCAAGGAAGATCCACCCTAGGGCTCCGACCCGGCCGGCCCGTCAGACGGCCGGGTGGAAAACGGCCGTTTTTTTTCGACGGGTGGGCCAACCCGGCCGTCAGAGCCGTTAGGGCCGTCGACGGGTGGTATTTAGCCACGAATATTATATTTTGAGTCTTGCAGGAAGTTTCTGGGCCCAAGCCTCTCAGAAAGCGACAGTATTTGGCCTGAGTATGATCCTATCTGGCAAATATTGGGTACCCAGATGCAGAGCGATAGAGGGAGCGTGAAAAGAGGCGGATGGCAGATAATTTTGATGCCATCAAAAATGTCTGCCATCGCGGAATGTTCCGCCCAAGGCTTTTTGGAGAAGTTTGAAGACACAGAAGGCTTAGATATGCCCACCCTACCACACAGTATTACTGTACCGAATTGTATGGTAGCAACTGTTCAAGGTGAAATTTAGAGCACAGCCACTGGTAGATAATACCCGGCCTGATCCAATCATAAGTCTATTTAAATGGCACAGAACAAGCGAGGAATGCACTGCATGGAAATGAAGCGACGTAGTTGAATTGCTCCAGTTACTCTCCAAGCCCGCTCACCCGTGCTGCAGCACCTAAAGCTGCTACATCCTTGCCGACCCGGCGAGCCGTCGACGGCCGTTGACGGTTAACCCGTTGCTGGGTCCAGCCGTCCCCTACCCGGCCGTCAGAAAATAGGTCGAGATGGGTTGTCGGCCGGGTCCCGTCCCGTCGCGACGGCACCCGTACCCGTCAGCGACGGCAACGGGTCGGAGCCCTAATCCACCCTCACAAAGGGCGCATCAAAATAACCCGTTTTGACGGGTCGGGTTGGAACCCTAGATCATCATCGAGTTCGATTGCCGGGTTGTCTTCTAGTAGACCGCCCAATCTATTGTGTACTCAAACTTCCTGGAAGGCGAAGCGAACACGATGCGCGGCCTGCTCGAATCGGTCCACAAAGTTTGGCAGTCCACCACTTGTCAACATTCCGCCGCTTGCCCCTGTCCCAATTTGGAGATTTGATGTCGGCAGGAATTGCGGATCGTTTGAGATCAATGATGCTACAGACGGCCCGAGACCGTAAGTACTTTAAGAAGAAATCTGAAGGCTTACAAGCCTTTGCCTCAGAAGGTAGTGCTGGGGGAGAATGGTACTCTTCCCCTATCTCCCCTCCTTCCACATAACGGTATGCCAACGTCGTTGAATTCACCCCTTTTGCTGATCTGAGTTCAAATGATTAGAGAATCGAGATAATTACTGACGGGGGAGACCCTGGTAGACCCACCCGACGCAGGGCCTGCGCCGGCCCACTACGTGCTGCAGAGCTCGCCGCCGGGCCCGCTGGGGGGAGCGCAAGGCAAACATTTTTGTGCGAACTTGGGGAGTCGATCGAGTGACCGCAAAAAAAATGGATGACCTGGAACCTGATACTCTAATTACCGTTGAGCGATGAGGCTGACAAGTTGGGCGAAATTAAGCCCCATCCAGTGCGCTCCCGTTGTCCAAGACACGGCTTGACTTGCCGACATCAAATTCCGCCGAGACTGCCGACATCAAATCCCCAAATCGGGACAGGGGCGAGCGGCGGAATTCGAACAGTGCAGTCCACGTCCCCGCGGATAAAGCTGTGCACTAATCGGAGTGAAGCGGATCAGTGAGACCAACGGCACCCTCGGCACATCAGCCCCTGAGGTTAGCCACCACTGCTCGTCGCTCACTCTCGGTGGCCTCCTCAGCCCAGCACCTTACTAACGCAGCATAAGCCATGAAAGGCAATATTGCAGCCAGTCCCTTACTTAGTAAAGGGACAACCAAAAGTCAACGTGTTTCAAGACTTTGAATTGCGCGGTGAGAACTGGGTGAGAGGAAGGGTAGATATAGGCCGAGCATGGATGGAAGGCCCTTTTCAACCATTTGACTTGCCGGCATCCCGGCTTGATGACCCCTGATCGCCGTTAGAGCCCTTCAGTCGTTGAATCTAAGGGGAATTGCCACAGTAAGGGAATTTGCATAGTCAAAGTAGATGAGGAAAAGTACATCATGTTCAAGCAAGACCTTGACTGAGTTGAGAGGTTTGCCGGAGTTGCCGATCACCGAGATCGAACTCCAAACTGGATGCCGGACGTGCCGATGGAGCCATAGAGCTGTGGAGTCATACTTTCGCATTCCTAATAGTAAATGCACTCAATCGGTCTCAATCATTCGAGATAATTTGAAAGAGCTGCAGAGGTATTCCGCGTGGTAAACAGATCTTGCGGTAAGTAATCTTTGCTCGGAATTCATCTGCCCATATATTCACCTGGTTTATTCAGAAAAGAAAATTCAGTATTGCGTCCCGCAGTACGCAGCAAGCACAAATTTTGTCTGAAAGTCGTTACCAAGAGTGTTAAAAACCTTTTAACCAGAGCAGAAATCGCCCAGATGGCAGGAACGAGTGCAAATGTACTGCAGGGGGCTCTCAAACGCGAGGTTGGGGAGAGAATTGTCTACATTTGCAGTTCACTTTACCGTATCATAGTGTTTGTAGTCTGTACGCAGTAGCCATTCACGTTGAAATCGCAATGATGGCAAAATGTGGAATCGATACAACGAGTTTATTCAGATGGTGGACTGGACGATTTGGGAGTTATTGGATTTTATCTCGCCCCAGGTATAATCGAAGGTGGAGCGCATGATACCGACCTTTTTTTGAACAGCTGTACAATTCGAAATTAACTGGCACAATACATAATGGTGTGAATTTGCCCACCAAGAAATCCGTCAGTCGCTTCGAAAGCATTCTCTATTATTTGTTCATCCCTGTCAGGGGTTTTCCGCCAAAGCAGCATGCCGTTGTAGAAGCAGAGCCAGACAGCATCGACAGCGGGATACCTTGCTGTCAGCTCCTGTCGGAATTTCGGGTAAATGGGGGACTTCATGTCTGTCTGCCTAGTACTCCACGCTAGTGCGAGTTGCGTGAGGTGTGGGGGCAGCGGGGTCGATTTGGCGAGACTGTCAAGGAAGACATCAATCTGGTTCAAAACGTGAGAAGGTTATGATTCAGCATAACATATTGCCAGTACTTTTTGCTCGCCAGTATCCTGGTAGTCCCGAACCTCAACGCGTAGTCTTGTGAGGGCAGGGAAAAAGTCGCATAGCGCAATGAGAAGCGGATTGGTGAACGATACCACCGAAACCCATAATGAGGTGACCGTACTTTGCGCTCCGATCGATTGCAACTCTGTTAGAAGTTCGGGCGCCGAGACGAAGCCGATGGCGAGATGAGTGAGGGTGGGCAGACAAAGGAATGTACGCAGTGTCCAAATGGGCCCCGTGTACTCTGTGAGTGGAGGGAGGAACACAGGAATGGTGTCACGATGGTCCGGTACGTTCCTCTTGAGAGAGAGTTCCATTGCGTTGTCAATGACCGTTAAGATATGGAGCGCAGGAAACTTGGGCAGAATGCGACGGATGTCGACAGCCTGCTTTGAGGCTACAATCCGGAGTGTCAACTTTGTGACGTGGGGAAGGAAGGGCCGATTTCTGGAATACGGTGGGGAAGGAGTTGGAGTTGGAGTTCAGTCAGAAACTCTGGACGGAGAAGAGGGATCCACTCGGAATAATCCCTCCCATCCATCGGAGAATATCCGCTGACGACTAGTGCCCGGAGTTTGTGCAGCTTCGACGAAGAGTAGTCGGTGTGGTGGCCCAAGAGCGGATTGGAATCTGCCACAGAGAGCGTCACCAGCTCTGGTAAGCGGCAGAGGCTGCTGAAAAAAGTTTGGGTGAGGCGAATGTTGGTGCAGGAGAGGTTTTGGAGGCAAGTGAAGTGCACTAGGCGTTCATATAGTTCGAATAAGAGCAGATATTGTTCGTCTGTGGCGGAGGCTTCGGAGCTCGATGGATGGTCGGGGGGATATGGTTCTACGTTAACCAGGCGAACCAGCGGTGCGACTTCGGGGGAGGCCCCAAACGCAAGACGCTCCAGCGCCCTTTCTATCCTTTTGGGTGGTAGAAGAAGCACAGCTCCCTGGTGGTGGGGTTTGGCGGTGTATGGATGAAAGCTAAATCGAGCGAAGACGCGCGCGCATAATATCCGCCGGAAGCGGCGGTGAGTCTGGTAAAGGTTCAGAGTAGTCTCCCTGGGTAGCCTACTGAATATTTCCAGCCATAATTCATCCGGAAGCTGGGACGTCATGATGGTCCAGAGAAAGAGCACACTTTGGCATCACCGGCGCCCGGTTTCTCCAAAGCCCGATTCATTCGGCCCGTCGGCAAACTCTACTCTCTGACTCGACACACACAGCAATAATTTTGCTGCGCCTCAGTCGAAACGAGGAAGATCAAACTTTCCACTCCCGACACTGCGCAGATTTGCAGCTTCCTCTATAGAACTCCGCGCGAGGTGAAACTACTGTAGGAACGAAAGAAAGAGCTCAGGCGGCGTGTTGCCGACGTGTCGATGCAGGTCGATGCTCTGCCAGAACTTTAGCCGAGGGTTACCATAGCCACGATCTGTCAATCGAACTTAAAGTTATAACTTGCTCAGACTGTCACTCAGAGGCGCGCGCCGAAGTCAACATTATGAACTCCGTTATCGCCACCCGCCTCACCCAGGAAGGAACGAACAGCAAGCACCCTGAACCCGTTTGGGTTACAAAATCAACTCCTACCACCTGCTGCTGCCTGTGCGCATCAATTACTGGCGACTTGGTTGCGACTTGGCGTAGTTCCGGGTAATTAATATCATTCTAACATAATTTCGGTAGCTTGGGAGCCTGAGGGTTTTCCTAATGTCCATCGATATCATTGCCGCCGCTGTGGATAAATCCCATTTGTCATTGTGCGCTCATTCACCTGAGGCCAAGAAAGTAAGGACCAAATCATGACACTCGAGCTGCACGATGCCTAACAACGTTCAATTCAACAGCTTCAAACTGAGGTGAGTCCACATCTCACCTCAGTAAAATTTGAGGTTGCCGCCCCCTCGGCGCACTGGTTTCTTGATCAACTTCGAATATGCAGGCCAAGAGGCACTCCATGGGGATTGAACCAGAGTCAACTAAACGAACGATCTTCGGCCCGCGATCGGCGGACAGTGAACCGTTGATTTCCCAATGATTTCTCTGGGTTAGTCATCCTCCTCCTCTCCTCCTCCTCCTCCTCGGTGGATCAACGGATGCGGCATTCCTAGCTTTCATCTAGTTGCGACCACCGCGCTCTCGCAGCTGCCCGTACGGATGCCGTCAAGGGTTTGGCCAAGCTGTCCCCTTCACAGGAGGCCCCATGGCAATCATCTGCTGCAAACGCCACCACCGCTGGGTTCGAATGACAATTACATGGGCAAGCACCTGAGCAAGGCCCTCCGCCGTCCCAACTCCACTCACGTACTGCGTCATTTGACCGTCTGGACAGCGCTATCTTATGCTCCCTTCGTGATGATTACCTCGGCGGTGAACTTCGTTTGTTCAAAAGTACTTCATTTCTCCCTCGATGTCTCTCGCTCGAAGCTTCACTATCCTATCATCGCGGCAGAGGCACCGGTTCCGTCTCAGTCTCACTTCAATCTCACTTCAATACACCCGTTTCTTTCTTCCGTCGACGTTTGTTCTGCCTTCGCTGGGGTTTAGCAAGCGGATTTCAACGGTCAGTCACCCGCACATCATCCTGCCTTGATACGCTGATTGATCAGCGAGTAAAACCTTTCGCAGGATGCCAACCGAGTGTCCTACGGTGCCAAAAATAGTCGTAGAACAGATGCAGCGTATGCGTGGGCGCTGAACTTGAAGCTTCTCTCTTCTTCATCTTTTGTTCAATTCAGTTTCTCAACCTCGTGGCCTCTTCAACAGATTACTTACGTCGCATGCGGCGTTGGTGAGTGTTGGCGCTGTTTACCTGCTGTCCACAATTTGTTTCCCTTCTTTGTCCGCCGCCACCTTATGTTTCAACTTTTACAGCTTCTTGGTACTTGGTTATCGCCAGACCGCCTTTGACATATCTCTCGATGTGCACCCGATTTGCGGGAAGTTGAACCATGTATACCGTGCGAAGTCGGACCGTGATCAGACGGATATTGATGTTGATGACTCCAACTTTGTTCTCCAACTCAATTCCATGACGAGAGCGTCGGCGGCCAACATCCTCCTCCTCCTCCTGGGAACTGGGTTCAGTGGGCATTGCAGCCCAAAGGACACGACATTTCTCCGTTCAACTTTGAAGACTCCTAGGCGCCCAAATCCAAATCTGTTTGACTTCTCTTTAGGTTCCTTCTCCCAAATCCCCCCCGTCCGAAAGTGGGTTCGTTTTCCTCCCACCTCTCGGAATCTTTGTGTATTCACGGCTCCAAGTTCCATTCCCATATTAAACATGTGCGCGCATCTGTCATCACCGCAGAAACGTGATGTGCGGTTAGCAGTCTCCCATATACGCCGCTCAACCACATACGCCGTTCCACATCCGATGATGTGCCTTGCTAACAATACAGCTCCCAGAATTACGTGTTTTCAGGGTGGCGCAACCCGGACCGTGAGCTAATAGGGTTCTTCGAGTTCAACCTGATCACCAAGGCGCTTGGTTCATGTTGCGATCGAAAGCCGCACAGCACCCGGGGCGAAACTCCTTCCTTCTCATGCGGTTTTGAACTGCCAGTGGCAAATGAATAGTGCTTCTAGAATACCAACTCGACGCGAACAGAAGATGGGGTACAAGCATTCTAAATATACACTGACCAGCTCTGAGCGAGCATAAAAGGGCTGATTTTTCGACGAAAGCACTCGGCCTGACACCCAGAACCCACCGTACATCGAGAGTTCTCCCTCACGTCTATCCGGTTCGCAATGGTTGCCCTTCGCTTTACCTCCCTCCTCCTCCTGCCCTTCGCCCTTGCATCCACGTTGCACCACCCACCCAAGCCGTCTCTCCCCTCGCTGACGGACTGGGCGGCGAACGGCCTGGCGGGCGTCATAACGGCACCCAGCGTCACCGCCCTCCAAAATTCGTTGGATGCCTGGCTCTCGACGAACGTGAGCGTCATACTGAACGGGCTCAGTATCCAGCCCTCCGCTCTCCTCGCGCACCGCACCGGCCTCGGCTTTAATCCGCCCTTGGAGTTTTCCCTCATCAACACAATCGAGGTGCAAACGGTGGCTAATTCCAGTGAGGTGCGACATTCCATTTTATGCCCCAAGCCTCTTGCATTCTGAAAGATTTGACGGGTAGGCCGGAGAAGTTTCCCTCGCTTTTAGTGGTACTATTGGAACGCTGGGGCTTACTGGGGTGATCAACGCTGTGTACGTGGAGATACCTTGTCATGCATCGAATTTTGTCTAAAATTTTTCACGCTCTAGCATTTTCCAGGACCCGTCATTGAAGCCTCGCCCTGTCGGTACGTGTTTCCCTGTTCCCCGTTCATTTCCGTTTCTATGTCTGACCGACCCATGAACAGACCCGAGGAGAATAATCAACTTCAACGAAATCTTCTTGGAAATTCAGTAACAGCGCAAAGGCTGTGAATTGTGTCGCAGGAATTCGTTTGTAATTGCTGCCGCACAGAGGGCCAATTCGGTGCTTCTCAAAACAAATTGTTACTTCTCTCTCTTTATAAAAATACGCGTGCCTGTCCTAAGCTTTTTTAAGTTCCGCTGATAAGATCACATTTTACTGCGGCACCACTGATCATGCCGCGAAGGATGTTTCGGCCTCCGTGATACCGAATACGCCGATCACGGGCCGAGGTTTGCCGTGGGCAGCAAAATTAAGATTGGCCCGTTGCTTAGTGAACTAAGTCAACTCGTTGCTCGGGCGGTTAGCCTACGAGTTCTACGTATTCTGCCGTACACAGTTCCTACAGCAGAAGCTGATCGTGCCTTGTGTGCCCTTACAAAGTTAGCCTTCCTTATCATTCCACCTGTTCATAGCGCGTGTACAGTGAATCGCCTCTGGTATCGCACTAAAGGTACAACTCAACCGCGGCAATCAATGCGGAGTAGCCAGCGTACTATGCACCGTCATGGTACGAACTTTCGACAAAGACCGCGGAGAATACAGGTTCGGACGAGCTTCAACCTTCCTAACAAGGATCCGGGTACGTGCATAACACCCAGTGTGGCGGTTCCACGGAGAACTTTGGCAGCGCAAGTATAGGGTCCAGGGCTCTCGACTCAAGCGAACAGTACTAGTGGACTGATTCCCCGCCAGTTCTCCCTCTTTCGGGTCAATTCTCAAGCGCTGCGCAACGCCGACGCCGTCTCAATCTAAGGATTAAATAGGATTCATCAGCGGTAGAGGGGAGGAAAAGGGGTACAGATACCTGATTTGCTGTTTGTATTTGAGATGTCCCGTCGGGGCCGCGCTAAGTTCTACGCATTCTGTTGTAATCGGGTTGCCGCAATTGAATTTTGAAATCGTTGTCGGGGGTGAACTGAGATCGATTGTCTGCGAACGACGAGCAGCTAAACACACTAAATGGCGTACTACGTACGCTGCCCTAGTTGAAGCCAAGACTGCGTTGCCAGTGGTTGTGAAGATTGAAGCGTAAGGTCCCAGAAGGTCTAGTATAACAAAAATGCGAAGCTACGCGGCAGTGTTCTTGCGAGGGTGGCCAAACGACGTGATAATTGATGGCGATTTCCTCTGGGAGGGGGCAACGTCGGTCTCGGGGGCGAAGGGCTGTGTCGAAGGGTCGTAGCGAAAGGTCCGGCTACATTGCAGCTAGGTGTGGGTAGCTAGGGTAACGAACCGGAGGCTCATTTGGTTAACAGGAAATGCCCGGTAGTCCATCGGGTCAGAATATGAGTTTGTTGTGCCGAGCGATAGTTCAACACTAACTCAACGAAAACCTCGAAGTTTGGCAGGCGGCGCCCCCTCACAATAAATCTGGCAAAGATCTCGTGTAATATTAATGGCGCTGGCGTCTTGGGAAGGAAGGCCACTTCTGCCTCCCGGCGGACTTGTCTGAAGGAAAAAGTTGAGAAATAAGTTCATCTCAGCTCCAAAACCATTAATACAAAGTCAGGCAGAAAACGAACCTACAAGTTGCTCGCCGGACCTAAGAAGAGTATATCATTGCGAGCAGCGTAGATTTAGCCCATCGGTGCCCAAAACTCAATGAAAAAAAACCGCAGAGGAATGCACGCGGGAGGGCTTGCTCCACGGCGGCCAGTACCAGCTGAGCCTTGAGGGAATTTATCGGAATACTTACCCGGACGTGCAGTCGTTAATCGCTACTTGGTCGCCGACTCGCTACTTTACTACTCAGTAGCGACGCTGGGAATCCTCGGTTGCAGATTGAATGAGCATGGGTGCAGCCAGAGAAGGACTGCAGGGAGCAATTACGGGACGAGAATGGAAGAGGTAGGGAAGAGGAAGATGAGTGGAAGATGATGGAAGTGGCGATGCCGGGCCCGCAGACGGCCCGGTGATCCGCAGCCTCCGAGTCTCTCCGTCCCTCGCCCAACGCTCAACCAACGCTCCCGCCGTTTGGATTTCACCACCACCCATTTGAATGGCATTTATGACTTCGAATCACTGCCTTCCTAAGACCAACCTCGTCCTCCTCTTCCCTCTCATCTGCGCCCCGTGCAACGCCTTTCAAGCTCCCAGTCGTCCAATTATTCCCAGCGTCGTCCGCGTCAACGGCAACTCTTCAGCTGTCTTGTATCGTCCGACGTCTTGTCCACGGCCTTGCTCGACGCCATCTTTGCCTCTTGACCCGGGCTGAGTCGAAGTTGCGGTGGAGGGGAGAACGGGATGAGCTCCTGCCTCGTACCGCATGCGCGGCGCTGTACTGACGGAGACGAGGTCAGACACGAAATTGCGGCGGGATGGAGAGAGAGAATGGGTGCGGCTGCGGCTGCGTGGTGTGCGTCGATGAGGACGCGCGCGTAGACGGGGCGAGTGGCGTCACGCGTGCAGGAGGGTGGAGGTGGGTCTGCGGCCGCGTGATATGTACGGGAATGTGGGGCGTTTTTGCGTGCGCGTGCGGACGAGGAGGCGACTTGTCCGCGCTGTCGACCGCGTTTGGTCCACGACGCGCGCGCGAACGCAAAGAGATGCACTTATCGTGCGAGCTCCTTTGGCGGCGTACCTCGTCCTCGGCTCATCTGTCCCCACGCCCTCCATTGCTGCCCCGCCCGCTCTCAGGTTCATCCCCTCTCGCATACCTTTTCCATGCGCGTCCGCTGCACTGTTTCCATTCCTTCATCTGGCTACCCCGGCAAGCGGTACCAACGGGTGTTCGCCGAGGTGCACGTGCGGCACCAGTACGAAGGAAAATACGGCTTGGATGCGACTCGCAAGACGCGCGCGCCCATCACCTCGACTCCGATTCGGAAGTCTGGATGGGTGCGTGTTGCGTGCGGGAATCCCGAGACGGTGTGTGCAGGAGGCACAGCGGGACACGCGAGGGAGATATGTCTGAATGCAAAACTCAGGCCTTCTCCAGCGCGAGGGCGTGGAGGGCGTGGAGCCTGATAGCTTTGACGGTTCTCGCATGTATTTGCGCCATTCCAGACTGTCGTTTCTTCTTTCTCTATTCTTGTTTCTCCCTCACCTTCGCTTGATGTCCATTGCCATTTTGGATTATTTTACTCACTTGTTTCTTTCCCTCAGACTCAATACGCGGCCGGCGGCAAACCGCTACCTCCTCAACGGCTCTTCTACATATATTCCGGGCGTATGGTAAGCAGGGATGGCGGGTGGCGAGGCGCTACCTCGGCGCTGCCGGCGTACTCATGGGCGCGGCGGCGTGCGCTGCGGTGGGGCATGTGGTGTTGCCATTTTCTCTCTTCTTTTTCTTTTTCGTGCTTTCGAGATCTTTCACTGACGGTACTTCTTTTTCCAATCCAATGAGCTTCCCTCGCCACGCCCTACTCCGTACATCGATCCACCCGCATCTCCTTTATCTCGTGCGTCGTATAAACTCACTCACCCAACGGCATCCGGCTGAGAAGGTGGCGGGGAAGAAGTCAAGGGCGGAGGGGTGATGGCTGGAGAAGTTGCGTACGTCCGCACATACTTCATATTCTGAGTCATTTGCTGAATATTAATGTGCGACGCACTTACTGAAAAGCCCAGGGTAATGATCCCATTTCCTTTTCGGGTCGCATAAGGCAACGCCAATTAGGCACCGGGTAGATATCTATGCCTGGGTCCCTTGGCCGAGCAAGGCCGAGGTATATCCCCCCCGCCTTTGACCCAGTTTGTACCTTTCCCAAATTTAATGTTATTTTGTTTGCTTGCCGACCGGCAACTGACTGTCGGTCTGCATTACAGAATGGCCGAGGGTTTACAAACCCGTTCACGGATGCCGTTCGCTCTCGGACACACGCGGACCTTCAATATCCAACCGATATAAAGATACTTGAACTAGAGCTTCGCATTGTGATCTTGTCTCCACCCTCACCTCACCACCATCGCTCTCGTTGTGCCACTAACCACTTTCCGTTGCCTGAATTTAGTGGGAAATGAATCCAACTTGTGAGTCTTGGCCGCAATGGTGTCGCTCTCATCCTAATATCTTACATATTCTAGCAGCGCCGTCGAGTTATATCAAGTGCTCCATCCCACCCTACGAATCACCCGTCCTAGAGTCGATTCTCACGATCCTCTCCGACATCGCCACAGAAATCTCCGACACCCAGACTGTTTGGGGGGTAGGCGGGATCCACCCATCCGAATATCAGTCCTTGCCAGTGCGCGGCAAAAATGCCCTAGTTATTAAGTCGATCAGAAATAGCCTCCGTGCAGATGGATACTTCGCGGGGTGGAGTCGGTTGTCAGCCTTGTGCTCACAGATCGCTCTTCTCAGTGCACTCGTAACCGATGTGCTCACTTGCATCCGAGTCTACGAATCCATGCGCCCGGCGCCGCAGCGCCCTGCGCATGAACCAACCTCGACCCCCTTTCATATGACGATTACTCGCGCCACCAAACTTCACGACTCCGTTCATCACGTCGCACCCAAGAACATCGGGAGCAAGGCCTGGGTGAACAGCGAGGAGTATCTCTCCGTCTATCCGACGTGGTCCAACACGTGCTTCGGTCTCCTTCCTCCATGTCCCATTTTCGTCTGGTTGGGCTCGCAGCGCAAAACCATCGCCCGCGCTGATCTCGACAAATGCGATTCCCTGATGCTGTCGGGCACAGTTGACTTTGACCTCGATCGCATCGACAGCTGTAAGGGTTGGTTCTCCGCCGCCGTTGAGATCGCGAGGCGAAATATTGCGACAGTCGGGACTCGTATGCAAGGCTGCGCGCTCGCAGCCCTTCTGAATTACGATTTGCAGAAACATGTGCGCCGTATTCAGGAGGTTTGGATCGCAGAAGGGATGGGTGCGAGGAACCTTGGGCCGCATGCGATAAATCCCGCGGACTGGATCGACACCTGGGTCGCGGACAGTACAGGCATCAGCGGCAACGGATACGAGGGTCCCGCCCGATACAAGCAGAGCAAAGCCGGGATATTCACGACGTTGATGGTGTGCAATACCCACGACCTTCTGTACGATCGCGCGACGTCGAACTTAATGTCATCCGTGATGTACGCAGACGCGGCGGGCATAACGAAGGCCAACCTGCACTGTATATTCCTCACCTCGTGTGCAGACCAGATCGCCCGGCGTCTTCTCTGCAACGCACCCGCGGGAGAGCCGCTCTTTGGCGACAATGCGTTTGTGACCACTGCAGCATGGGCAGGCTTCGGCGAGCGCAACAGGTCGTGGGAGAGATTCGTGAAGTACAGTCGCCAGATTGTGCGCTCCAGTAGTGTGGAAGCTGCCACCATAGCGGAGCACGCCGTTCAACAGCTTGTGTTGGCCGATTGTGACCTTGTCGACATTGCTGAAACATGGGCAAAGTTGACACTTCCTAACTTGAATGGCGCCCGTTATGCGACGACCCCACGGCAGGCCGTGGGGTATCATCCCTCTGCTGGCGGGCATGCTGCCCGACCTCTGCTCGGGCTGCATGGCATCATTTCACGAAGTGCTCCTTGCGTCCACGAGCGACACCATCAGTGCCATTGAAGGCCTTCCTGCGGACATTGTAGAACGACGCGCAGTGGCCAGAGCAGCGGCCATTCGGCGCACGGCGATCTTTGCGACCAGTGAAGAGTGCTGCGACATGTGCGCGTGCAGAATCGGGTGCTGGGCAGATGGCGTTAGTTACACCGTACTCACCGCCTTGATGGACGACGAGAAGCAGACTCTGTCTTCCGAGTGGCTGCTCCAGTGCTACGCCGTGTGGACGGTGATGACCTCCCCAGTTGACGTGCCCACGGTTTTGTCGGGATTTGATCTTTGCTGCGAGGTGATTCAGGATAATGGGGCGATGGGGGAGCGAGATGTTTTAGACTGTTGATGTGCATCTGGTATAGGTTATACGAAACAAGTGTGGAAGCAAGGGGTATCCAGGGCTTTAATACATCACGAGGTTCTAATGAGAAGAAGAACACAATGGACTGCAGTATTTGGACCAAATATTCAAGTGACAGGTAACAGAGGGTTGTGAACTGAACAAATTTGGTGTATGTAACAGTAACATTCCAATTTTTGGGCGCAAATAGGGGTAAAAGCTGTCAAAAAATCTCGACCGGCACTTGCCGGTCATATATTTATGGTAACTTCGGGTGATTACCGAGGAATGAACACCAACACCTGTGGTGAAGATCATGTTCAAAATTTCGGTCAGTCTTCATTTGACTTCTTCGTATATCGAGTTACAACAAACGAGGTACGAGTTTTTTGGTTGTAGTTAGTGTCTGTTTATAAGAGACTAGCAACAGCGTAAGTACGGTTCGATTGTGGCTCAATCGAATGTTCAGCTCACCTTATTGATTGATAGGTTCATACTTGGCTTGCTCCCACCTCAACGCCACCACAAACTCAAAAGCGTGGCAAGCCTTTTTTTAATCCGATTTATTCACAATTCATACTCACCTTCACCCAGACTGAGATTCACCTACTTTCCCAGACAGCCCAACACCGATTTTGCCTAGTGCCCAACGCTTCAACTGTGCCCAACTTCACCCCAACATGCCCAAAGACATCGCGCGGATAAGCGCCAGGTGAAGTCAAGGCGAAATGAATTGAGTGAATTCATATAGTTTCTTGGGTCACGCACCCTGATTTCAAGCCCTCAAATTGTCGGTAGGTTTCTTTCCCTCCACGCATCTCAATCCTTTGCCGTATTCTTAAATTCTCACAGAGTTTTCTATATATATATATATTCTTTTGACAACGCAGAAATTAGATTCATCATTCAACGATGTGTATGGACGGCGGGTGGGTACAGGTACAGGTACAGGTAGGGAAGAGAGGAAGGAACAAAGTGGATGGAAGATCCGTGCACGCAACACCAAGTGCGCGGCAGGCTCCGTCCGTACGCCCGTGTATATGCGCGCGCGGAGATTCGACGCACATGACATGCGCACGCCGGCAGGAACCGCGCATGAACTTGACGGTGCGCGAGGGTGCGGCGCGCGTACATGTGAGAGGGCAGCAAAGTATGAGGAAGGGATGGGACAGGAGGAGAGGTGCAATTTGAAGATAGAGTCGTCGATGTTAACCAGGCGGCGTGGGAATCGGGGTGAGTGGTGTCGGCGAAAGCTTCCATGTGTTTCCCACGTGTATCATCTCTTTGTCCTCCACCTCGATCTCCACTACAGTACTGCGGTGATACTTCTCAGGTCATTTTCTCTCATGTGTAGATGTTGCCAGTGGTTAATATGCTGGCCCCCTAAGGTCGACACAGCACTATGTTTTCCTTGGATGGTGATTCTCGATCACTCCACATTTCTGGTGCGGGACTGCTTTCTTTGTGACATAAGGGAATTCATCGTCTTGCATAGGTGGTCAAGGTGGTCCTGGGGGTCCGGCACACTTCCAAGGTGGCACTGGTGGGGCGGGGGAGGGTCCTGTTGTGCATATCACTACGTCACAGCTAATCGCGCACAATCTGCAAGCGACAGTTGCTACGCAGCAGGCATCACAGCTTCATAACATCCTGGCAGCTCAAACTGCCAGCTATTGTCCTCCTCCATCGAGACTCTTCTGTGGCAGACAGGACATCCTTGACAAAATGCATCACTTTTTCTCCGATACTGGCAGCCAACACATTTATGTGCTACATGGACTTGGAGGCGCTGGAAAGACACAGATTGCTCTTAAATTCATAAAGGAGTCGTCATCTGGGTGAGGTTGATCATCCCACTGTGAAATGTGTTGTTGATCCAGCTGCAGCTTCTCAGACATCTTTTTCATCGACACCAGCACCCTTGCAACCATTCAGACAGGCCTCAAGAATATAGCTGTCCTGAAAGATTTTGGAGATTCCCCAGAAAATGGCTTACTATGGCTGACCAGCAAAGTTGAAGAATGGCTACTCCTTTTTGACAATGCTGATGATCCAAGTATCAATCTGAATGATTACATTCCTCAGTGCAATCACGGGAATATCATTATCACCTCTCGGAATCCAGGACTATGTGTTTATGCTGAATCCTACTCCCTTGTGTCAGACATGGAGGAGGAAGATGCAGTGACATTATTACTCAAGAGTGCCTTGCAGAAGGCTACAGTCCATACTGAACAAAATGCAGCAGAAATTGTGAAGGTCAGATAATTGGGCCTGGGAACACATTCAATTTATAATGCTTCCTCTAGACATTGCACTATCTACCTCTGGCAATTGTTCAGGCTGGGGCATTTATATCCAAGTCTCGAAGTCTGGACCGATATCTGGCTCTTTATACAAAGAACCAAGCACGACTGCTTAGTGAAAGGCCTGCGCAGTCTCATGACCGTTATGCTCAGACAGTGTACACGACATGGCAAATGAGTTTTGACAGACTCACACCCCCAGCTGCCATGTTCCTGCAGCATTGTGCATTTCTCCATTATAATGGAATCTCAGAGGAAATCTTCAGCTATGCAGCAGGGTACCAGTTTTCTTCTGATGGTCCATCTAAAGAAGAACTAGAGGAGCCTTTGGAATTCCTCTCACATTTTCTGGGACCAGATGGTGAATGGGACTCTTTGCAATTCTTGAATACTACCAATGAGGTCCAATCCTATTCCTTGATTAGCCTTGATGTGGAGAAGAAGCTTTTTTCTATTCATCCCTTGGTACATGCATGGAGTCTGGGAACAGTTCAAAATCCCCAAAAATGCATGTCTACCATAGGGTCCATACTGGGCATGGCTATTTCAGGACGTCCACAATGGGACATGCAATTGCCAAGTCTGCAACTATGTCCGCATATTGAAGTGGCTGTACAGATGGATGCAGAAGTAGCTCTGGCTTTCAGGGGTCAGTATGCATTGCTATTTTGGGAAGGGGGAACATACAAAAGCGCTAAGAAACTACAAGAAGAAATACTAGAGGAACAAACAAAGCTTCTTGGGGATAGCCATCTAAGCACACTGCTTACTATGGGTAATCTGGCCGTGATGTACTCAGGGGTGGGAGAGCATCAAAAGGCCAAAGAACTCAGGGTTACTGTGCTGGAGAAACAAACTGAGCTTCTGGGTGATGATCATCCAGACAGGTTGTGTACCTTGGGTAACCTGGCCAACTCATACTCTGTGCTGAGCGGATTATGTTTCTTTTGAGATGGGTGCGAATAGTATTTATTCGTGGGTTTCTCAAGAGTGTATTTTTAGCTTTATAGAATTTCCTTTCTAAGAATTTGGAATAGAGTCGCTCAATTCGGTCGAGTCTCGTAACGGCGGTGCTGACGGCGGCAAACGAAAAAGGGACCCGGTTTGGTCCGATTACGTAATTCTTAGTGGCGGAACGGTTCAGACGACGGCAACGGCGGTATCAGTCGGTGTGGGCTCAACGGTGTGCACGGCTTCGTATACGGCTCTTAAAAGGCTTAAGAATTCGAGCACGCGAATAAGGGTTTGTAGAAAATAAATTGTGACTAAGCAACCAACAAAGTGGTACGGGGAAGTCTGGGGGCCTCCCTTTTACAGGCCTCCTTATATACTATTCAGATAATGACTCATATTACTGACTCCTGTCCCATTGACTCTTTTCGCCTGACTCTGATCGGTATGACTTGGACCGACTCAGACCGTTTGACTCGGGTTGACTCCTTTCTGACTCCGAATGTTTTCCCTTCCCCCAAATGATTTTATGCCAAACATTTTTGGCGTAGCACATCCGCGGTGAACAGAATAAAATGCCTGTCCCCAGGCATACCGGCCCGCCGGAGGAGTCGAACAGTCGCACCTTCAGGAGAAACTGTATTTATTTGATTCATGTATGTAGCAAATACTCGTAATAGTGGACTGAAGCGGATACAGCGGAAGCAACATAGGAGCAATCTACAAGGGACGTTTTGTAACGAGGGAGCCGAGTTTACGCCATGAGGCCGTGATACGCATCGCGAACGAGGGCGGGTCGTAGTGCCGGGCCGGCATCTTTAGGTAGGTCTCCTCCTCGGTCTCCACGTTCTCAATCAAGGCATATACCCACTCCTCGTGACGGTGGTGCCTCTTGGTTCCCCACTTCGTGCGGCGCTCACGTTTCTCGGTGAGCCGCCAGTTTCCTACCAGCAGCCCGAAACACTCAATCTCGTCTACCGTTCCCAAAAGTTTCCATGGCCGACTCCGCAGCTCGAAGGTGTTCTCCTTTGCGTTCAGCCAGACGATAACAGGCTCCTTCGCCACAATGTACGCAGAGTTCTGCTCCATCTGGCTCAGATGCTCATGGCAGCGGTTCTCCCACCCATAGCGTGTTTCGATGCGCAGCGTGTCCTCGTCGTCCTGGCTCATTGTTATGCGGGGCACGAGATAGACGCGGTGGATAATGGCGCTGGGATAGAAAGCCATGGCCATTGGCAAGGTTGGCGTGGAGCGTGCAGTCATGATTGGGGACTCGGGTGCGGCCAGGGCTCCCAGATTCGAGATAGTTAGGTGGGCGCTGGGGGCGTCAGACCAAGTGGACGCAACATCAGAGTCTGCTGCCGATGAGGGTGGTGGTGGCGAGCTGGGGAACTGGGGCGGCACAGATTGAACGAACTGCTGGTCCTGGGTTTCACGAACCAGAACCTCCTGATGCAGCTGAGCGACCGCTCTAATGCTCTAGGTGGTCATGATAGTCATGATAGTCATGAGAAACGAATGGTATAATGAATAATGTTTGTACATGCTTACCTCTGCGCTCAGTGATGCCGGACGTCGCATTTCCCCCATGGAGAGGCTTTTTCGGGCACTTGTACGCGCCAAGGGACTCTGGTACTTTGGGGCAGGGAGCGAAGGCAAGTGGGAAGACATAGTGAGGTGGTTCTGCAAGTGGGCGGGGATGAACAAGGGAATTCGAAAGCGCAGAGACCCTCCTTTTATATGTAAGTTGCTGCAGTGGGAAGAAAGCTTATTCGACACCGTTGCGCAGGATGCTTCTTTTATTGCAATGATTAGGCGGCCCTGCATGCCCTGGTGGATCCAGATATGGTCGCATTAATCCCAACCTTCGTCGGATGACTCGAACATTTCTTCATCCTCCTCCTCGTCGGAGACATCTTCTTCCTCCGGATTTTCGCGCATAAACCAATGATTCCGAGTAATGTAAGGAAGAAGGCAAAAAGCCGCGGTTGGGTTCCGGCGGAACAAAGTGCCGTCAAGCTCTTTTAATATGTATGCACCGCCTTGGTTGCGGCGATCAACCTCGTACGGCCCAAAGTAGCGATCGTCGGTCTTCTTTCGCGAGCTCACCTCTGACTCGATGGCAACATTTCGCACCAGCACCAGCTCACCCTTCTTGTACTCAGTGTGCCGCAGTTTCTTTATGAATCTCCTTTCAAACTGCATTTTGGATCTGAACCGGGCTTGTCGCAATGTATCCGTAGCCCGTTTAATGTCGCGATCATGCTTCGAAAGTTGGCGGATTCGAAGAGTGAGCAATTCAGTAGTCGTCATTCCTGACCGAAAACCGCTTACCATAAACGTGGCCTCGGCTAAGTCAAATGGTAAGATGGGATCACATCCATGGAGAAGTTGAAAGGGTGAGAAACCCGTGACTCGGCTAACTGTCACTCGATCAGCTAGCAGGGCCGCGGCCAGCTTCTCCGGCCACATCTGTATCTTCCCTCCGCACGCTTTCACGATGGACTCTCTGATTGTATAATGCCCCTGCTCGACAACTCCGCTGGCATGTTTGTTGTAAGGAGAAATTCGCACGTGAGGTATGTTCTGCTTCTTCATAAGCTTCTTAAATGCTGCCTTCACCTCCGATCCGTTATCAGTTATAACTTTCCGAGGGCATCCGTACCTGCAATAAATGTATACCCAAAAGAAGTTAGCAAGGTCCTCTGACGTCTTCGTTTTTAACGCCTGAGCCTCACAGGTTCCTGATAAATCGTCCCGTGCCGCAACTATCATTTTGAAACCGGCTGTGCTCTCCGGCATCATCATAATGTCTATATATGGTCTGAAAAATGGCCGCGGGTGTCGAGACTGTCACCGGTATTTCAAGCTTTTTAGTGCTCCGAACCTGACACCGATGACATGATGAGATGTGATGCTTGATATCATTATACATTTTTGGCCAAAAGAAGCGAACTGACAGGGTTTTCCAGGTAGTCTCAATCCCACGATGGCCGATTTCATCATGCGCCTGCTGCAGGATCTTCAATCGCTTGGTAGGTTCAATTATGACTACCAAGGGTGGACCTGATTTGTTCCGCTTTAGGAATTTCCCTTCTTGGACTATGTATCGGGTGGCAGTCGCAATGAATCGCCGATGCTGCTGGCTTTGCTGGAACTTGGGGGCTTCTAGGGTAGTGAGAAAGCGGTAGATGTCTTTCAATAATTGCTCGTGTTCTGACCTTGTGAAATTACAAGATGGCAAGGCTCGCACTTCATCGGGCAAATCTTCTTGATCAATCTCTGCGAACAATGCAACGCTATCCAGCCACGATGATAAGCCAGCAATTGGGCCACGCGCGGAATTTGCGATTTTTGCTCATTCAGTGCCACTAGCTGTATTGTAATCGGCTATATAAATCACTCAGCAGGGGGCTAGTGTCAGTCCGGGCAGCTAGCTAGGAGACAGCAGCGTATATACCATAAGCTTTAAGGTGTGAACTCACTGGAAGGTCAATACTGGCCGGAAAGTCAAAATCATACTTAAAGCTTTAAGTCAAACCTTCTCTTTTAACAAACCCTCAGGGTTCGTAGGAGTTGGGCGTTCACTCTAATCAAGGACAGGAGGAAATACTATCCATCCGTGACCAGGGTTGAGGAATGGAAGCTTTGCAGGGGTAACCTATGTTGACTAGAACATTTGTCTGCGGTAGAGTTGGCATTTCCTGTCAATCAAGCCGAAGATCCAAGGACCGGAGAGGTCCGACGGCATAGCCAGGAACAGCACCACAAAGGGAGCAGTAGCGGCAGCAAGGTCTTGCCGCCGGCTAAACCAAAATCGTGATGCCAAGAAGCTATTAATAGTCTTGACTCGAACAGACTCACATGGCTATTCACGAATGACTCGAATTGACTCGAATGACTCGAGTCTGATTCACCAGGAGTCACACACACCGAATTGGGACGACATGACGAGGCTGGAATATTATTTGGACACGTCAGAAGCGGACATATATTATTTATTGTACCAACATCCATGCAGATTATTCTCCTTTTCAAGTCAAGATTCGTATGTAAATTAGTAGATTGTATTCAGTAGGGGTCCGCACCTTCACGGACTCAACGTTTGGACCATTATGTACATTACTGTTTTGAGTTTCCATGTTTTGTAGTATTTGGTATGTAGGATTTAGTATATAAGTAGAGGTAGAGCTTAGGTGGAAACCAGTGGACCGTACCCTTCTTGTTAGGAGCACAGCATAACGCGTGCCTCCGTCCGGGAAGTCTCACGGAATCCATTCGGTGTACATTTGAGTGTCTTTAGATACTTTGGTGTCTACCAATATATTGGGATTGGATTATATTTGTTGTGCAGCGTCAGCGTCAGCGTTTAGGGTCAGCGTCAGCGTCAGCGTTTAGGGTCAGCGTCAGCGTCAGCGTTTTAGTGTCTCAGCGTCAGCGTCAGCGAATATTACAGCGGAACCTGTCAACCTTCGGTTACAGTTCAAACCCAGCGTCGAACTAAGTTTAGTTCACCACACAGCCACCCGGTGTCCATCACCACAAACCTTTTTGAAAACCACAACTCTTCTAAGAACTATAAAGGTCGCATCAGCGCCCAATAGGTCCGAGAAACCAAACGGTCGACTTAAAGCTTTAAGTCGAAACCTAGTTTTCAGCTATTGCAACAGCCGTAATACTTCGGTTGGAACCCCACGAACGCATATACAAGCGGAGAGGTGATTAGGTGTTTGATTTGGAGTGTGTTTAGTGTGTGGTTTAGCCATACATCGAGACCCAGTATCCAGCTCATTCCCCCCTGGTCGGTCCCGATCCGCGGCGTATCAACGAATCATCGTCGCTTTCTACTTCTTCACCTTCTGCCGGTGTTCGCCGAGACAAGGCATCCGGCCCTTGGAACTTTGTGGCGGGTACATGAACCATGTTGAAGTGATACATCAGTATACCCTGGATCCAACGATTTACAGCTGCGTCCGGCTGGAGATCCGGCTTGTTCAGGATGCCTTGAATATATTTGGCATCCACTTCCACGGTCAATGATGTAACTCCAATGATATGTATACTCCAATGTCGCAGCGCGCGGTAAAGCCCAAAAAGCTCCAGCTTCGGCTGCAAATATCGTGACTCTCGTTCGCTCATGGGAATTGAGCCATAACGGGCGGGTCTTCGCCGCCCTTCAGCATCATTCTGGGAGAGAATCATTCCTGCCGCTTCCCGACTTGAGTCAACCGACAAGATTACGGATTCCTTGGAAGTGTAGTCAATAGGGCGCAGCGCAGGGGCATTACTAACCAGTTGTTTGATCCGAGCGAAAGCCCACTCACGTCGTTCATCCCAAATGAAGTCCATATTGCGGCGGTACAGCTCAGTGAGCGGCCGAATGATTTCTGAATAACCTTGAATCCAAATTCTGACCGTTCCACACAGCCCCAGGAATCGTCGTACCTCCTGCGGTGTGGTCAGGACCGGCCAATTAGTGATTGCAGACACTTTCTTGGTATCCGGTGTTCGGCCTTGTGGTGAGCAAGTCTGTCCCAGGATCAGCACTTCCTGCTGACAACACTGAACCTTCAAACCTGATACCGTAGCCCCTGAACAATCAACACGATGCAAAATTCGATTCACATCCTCGGCGTGTTCCCATATGAATCGCCGGACTCCTGGGTTTTCCTTCAAGCGCTCTGGTTCTCCATTTTTGTCCAAGTATCTTGTCGCCGGACCTTTGATGGGCAAGTCGTCGATGAACACATTAGCCTTATGAGGAATCTCATCGTGCAAAATGAAGACCATACACTGCTGAAATTCTGCTGGCGAATTTGTATATCCAGTGGGCATCGAGGTTATTCGCAGGAGTCCCAATGGGGTCATGAACGCCGTCATGTCCCTACTTTCTGGTTCCATCTTGCGCGCGTCAAATCCCCAGTACAGGTCAAAGACCGTGTAACACTGTCGTCCGGCGAAACCTTCTCCAAAATCATCCACAATGGGTACCATCCCGGCATCGCGAACAGACACCTTGTTAAGTGGTTGAAGATCGTGTACGATACGCAATTTTCCGTTCTTTTTCAGGACACAAAACCAGCGAGACCTGTACGAGGATTGGCACATTTCGTATACCCCTGCCTCCATCTTGAGTTTTAGTAAGTCAATGACTTTCTGCAAGATTCCCGGAGGAATTGGAATGTTCTTGTACTCCCAAGGCGTGTGAGGGACCGTAGCAATTTTGTAAGGGGAAAAATACTCGTCCTTAAACGTTCCACGTTCGGAGTCTTCAAAAGCCAGCGCGTTCTGATTCAGCTCCATAACGCGTACAAATACTCGCTCTTCTTCTGCGCTCAGGAATCCATTTTTATTGATATCAATTATTTTCAGCCTCTCTTTATTCAGACGCACCGTCGCCTGAAAAGGAGGCGGGTTTGGCGTCAGCTTGGGCAAGGTCAACATCGGGTCTTCAGGGATCTGCCGAGTTACTGCGTAGTCTGGGGAAAAGGTCGTAGATACCGGTTTTATCTTCTTATCCACGCGTTTATACATTGTGTGGACCTTGGTGTCCGCTGGAGTAGCTGCTACTCCCTCGTTTTGAGACTTCGCTTTGCCCAAGCATTCCTCTGCAAAATATACGTCCGGCACCTGAAGTTCCCCTTGTAATCGCTGGAACATCGTGAAGGACTGGTATTCTTTTCCCTGCTGGTCCCGCAGGCCAACCGGATAATATATATATATATCATCATCTTCAATTTGACAACGTCTGCCTCGAAACATGTTTCCGACCGCACGAAAGAGTAACAAGAATGCTTTGAAGTTTCATGGGGTTCACTCAAGAAATAGGCCAGAATGATTGCTATTAGATACGTGAGTACTACGGCAAGGTACTGATTAAACAATGTGATGGTACAAGTTAAGCGCTGCGCAAGAAAACATCGAGAGCCATCGTAAAGGTCGTCGTACCAACTCGGAGAGTGACAAAAAGCTAGCTTAAGCCGATTCGCCGAGGGTACCGTATGAAATACAGCCGCTAGCATCTTTGAGATGGCGGTAAAGCGCTGCGCGTGGGTCTTTGGGGCTGATTCAGAACCGGACATCTTGTGCATCTCGGCGAAGGCCCGAGGTTTGTTGTGTGCTAGTGAGAAACTGTTCGTCGTTAGTATGTCCGCGGGGAACAGAATAGCAGGAAACCCACCCCTAATGGAAGCGCAACCCGAGCGCGTTGCGCTCGAGAACGACAAGGTCATCGTCCGACTGCGTTCCCACATCTTGCTCCTGATCCCCTTGGTCGGTGCCGATAAGTGGGCGCGTACGTTGTTCGATGCCGGCGCGAATGCAGGCAGCGCGTACGTTGTTCGATGCCGGCGCGAATGCAGGCGGCGCGAAGAGCGGCAGGGTCGTTAAAATCGATATCGCCCTGCCCCCGCAGACGGAGGAACTCCGGAAGGGGCACGGAGATGGGCGAGGTGCGCTGAGCGAGAGTAGGAGCGAGGCCGACTGTTTCAGCCCCAGCGGTGTGGGTAGCGCGTTCCGCAATTTCTTCGTCAGTTGGATAGAGAAGGGGTCCCGGGGATGGTGACGCGTCGTGGAGGAGAACCGGGTCGATAATGCTGTCACTGATCCCAGTCGGCGGGCGTTCGGCCGTAAGATACGGGTACATGAAGGGGGGGATGGCCATGTTGACAGAGGACTGCGAACGAGTGTCGCCCTCATCGCTATCAGACTCGGGATCGGACTCCTGGGTTTCGTGAGGATGGAGGCGCAGGTTCCCTGAGATACGGTCAAGATCTTCGGGATTGAATCGGTCAGGCCACACACCCATAAGTTCCCGGGGAAATTGGCGTCCAAATATCCTGCGTTGAGAAGATGCGAGATGGCATATTCGTCGCGCAGCCGGACGCCGAGGATCTCGTAGAGCAAGGTAGCGGGGCCTTCACACCCTTGACGCTGCAAGAGGTGTGCGAGGACTTGCATCTTGGCGGCCTCAATGTCGTGCAGAAGCGGGTGGTGAGTGAAGAACGCAGGGAATGAGCGCTTGTGGTTCCGAAAATATGCATAAGCTCTCCGTTCCGTCAGCATGAAAAATGGCCCGCGTACCTCGCTAACTTCGAAACGATACATCGCCATTTCCTCGACACGGCGGATGGTTTCAAGGAACCCCAAACGGACGCCCCCAAAGAGCTCAATGATGCGCGAATCGGTAAGCCCTGTGGCCACCAAGGCTGCTCGCTCAGTAACGAAGCATCGAAAGGAATCGCCTTGAAACTTACGAAACTTCCTGCGGCGCCCTCTGAGACTGGATCCTCCATCGTCGCCCTCGGACCGTTTCCGTTTCAAACCGTTGGCGTGCATGGGGGCGATATCGAATCCTGTCGCGACAATGTCGGATGCTACCAACACCGCGCCGCCGGCCGGCGCGGCGTCCACCTCGGCGTTGCTACGGCGCACTGAAGTGGGGGAGTCGGTCGGGAGACTGTAGTCGAGGGAGGTGGTGGTTTGCGTTGGGTCGGGCCCCGAGTCGGAATTCGAGCTCACAGAGATGTTGGTCAACGGTGACGATGGCTGCATGACTTCGACGCCCTCGGCAGCCATAGCCGTATAGTCCACGAAGCGCGCGAGCGAGCCATGGAGGATGTCTAGCGCCTGCCGTCCTGGGTCGCAGACCATTTCTTCCTCGTAGTGGTTGGTTGTTCGACGTTGCTCCGCTCCCTCCTCCGCCCACTCGATGAGCGCCTCTTGCAATTCGGTTGGTATTGTGACCCGGGGGGGGTGGTCTGACGCTGAACTGGCCTGGTAACTGCCCATACTGCTGGAGTTCCGCGAGGAAGCCGGGTAATCCGCCAACAAGTCATTTCCTGCCGACGAGCGATCTTGCATCCTGGCAAGGGCATCGTCAATAATCCACGTAGGGTTGGCGCTAAAAATCTCGACTGATCAGACACTACCGGCGGGGGTCCACGACTCATGATCGAGTGTGAGGAGGCGTTCGCCTAGCCCCGAAAAGGGCGGTATGGAGACTTCATCGTACGATTGGCTGTAAGAGTCCGAGGTTTGTGAATCCGAGCTCGACCATGCGTCCCGCGTGATGAGAGGTCCATGGCGTGGGTTCGACGCAGGTGGAGGGCCGAGATTGGTGAGGTGAAAGTCGTCGAGCGAAGAGTTCGAGGGGGAGGTGATGTGGCCGTCAAGCGGTGAGAACGATCCGATGTAATTCGGATCATCGGCCTTACGCCGCTTCTCCTCATCCATCCTCATCCGCACCCGCATCGCCAACGTCTGCGCCGCCAAATGCGCTTCCGCCTGCTCAACAATCTGCTGCTGCTCCTGCTTGTTCACCCTTTCCAACTCTACCAGCAACTTTCCCGATTCCACCGCCATCTGTCGATCCAAAGGACTCTCGAACTCATCGCGTTCCAACTGCAACCGGTTCTGCTTGCGCATGTCGGCCAAGCGCAGCGCCGTGTCGTTGGTATACATATTGAAGGCTGCGCGGGCCTCCTTCACCCTCGCTTCCAACGACCGGAACACTCTCTCCTCAGCTAGCGGTACCCCCATCATCTCCCGGACCAAGGGCCCTACGGCGACGTCCAAGACGCGCCGCATCTCGAGCGAGTATGATTCTTCTGCGAACGGACTCAGGTAAGTACCAACAACGCAGATGAAATTGACGTCGTTCTCACCGGATTCGCTAGCAACTCCACCTTCCTCCTCTGCTCGCGCGGCGCCTCCGGGTACCGACATATCGTACGTTGTGCGCGTCCTCAAGCCGAACAAGGGGCAATCGCGCGTCGACCGGTGCTCGTGCTCGAAGCAAAATCGACATACGCCTGTCCCTTCTGACGAATCCGAGTCGCTGGGTTGCTCGAGATCTGGGAGGTCTTCGTACGAGTTCAAGAACGGTGAGTTGTAGACCCGTTCGCCGCGCGCAGCGCTCTCCATGCTGACATTGCGGAAGACCTCGTCCTGCGAAGGGAGGCTGTGGATCTGGTGCCGGGGGCGCGACGCGTCGCTGAATACATCGTCGTCCAGCGAAAGGGATGACAGCGCGCGGCGCTCGACGTCAATGTCGAGCTCTTCTTCGCGGGAGCGGCGCGCAATCCCCAGGCGAGGTGCATCGCTCGACAGGACAGGCGCGTTCAGCTGCGTATCTTCGGGGCGGACTCCGCGCTCATTTTCGGGGCAGGTTGGGGCCTTGGCAACCCGAGCGTCCGGGGCAACTGTCGCACGTAAGTGTCTCGCCAACCGTCGGGGGTTGAAATTCTTACATGCAATCGTTCGGCCATAGGCACCATGGGCGGCGCCTGCGGCGTGGCGTGCACTGGGAAGCCAACTCCGTCCTCGGCGTCAAGGGGCGACATCCCCTTCATGGCGTCGTGAAGGCGGCTGTCGTTCGGGTACACAAGCTCGAGGCTCCATGTCTGCTGCGGGTTGCGAGGCGTTGCAAGATGAAAAGTGAATTCGTGGCAAGAGAGTGTGTACGGCAAGCCCGTCGTGCGATTGCGGAAGACTCGAAACACGTTCTGAGCTGAGCTTTGGTGCAGCTCTTGGCCGTTCGGGAGGGTAACGCAGCCGTAGTATTCCGACTGCGGCGCGGCGCTGAACGTAGGGTCGACGTCAATGGGCTGATTGTCGGCTACCTTCCGCCACTGGCGAGCAACCGCGTTGACGACGGTTTCGACGGGCCCAGCGGCGCTGATCCGTACGACGGGAACGGGGGGCTCGCTGAAGGCCAGCCTAGAGAGGTACTGGAAGGCCTCAGGAGGGGGAGAGAACGGTAACTGATTGGTTGGTTGATGGGACAGGGACATAAGGAGCTGGAAAAGGCGGGTGAAAGTAGGTTTATCGACGGCAAGTTGTTCTCCCTTCTTATATATCCTCCCCGCGGGCCCTGCATTGACTCGTTCGACAGCGCGGCTTAAAAGCAGAAGACCGATATATGCCCAGACCTCAATGAAGGCGCGCGCCAGATTTAAACTCGCAATGGCTAAGTCTGCTGTTGAGGCTGGCCGAGTCGACCATTCTGACTGGTCCCTACTTCTTTTAATTATCGCGTCCGCTCGGTTGGACTCCAATTTCAGAAAGTTTCCTTTTTCGGTAAAACATGCGGAAGTCGTTTTCCCCTCGTGAATCACTGAGTTGAGTATAACTGACTCGTCTTCCTTCAGCAGGGCGAACGTCTGGTACTGGCTAGCGCTCCCGGAGCGAAAATCGCCCATAGGCCCGTCGTATGGAACCGCCAACAACTCGTAGCGGGGTTTCCGGGTTTCACGATCTTTAAAAATCAGGTACGTACCTTCGGTTCTTTCGTCGATGCTCACTAGGTTTCCCCTCTGCCAGGGTCGTCCCAGCAAGAGCTCGAACGGAGCCTTTTGCGATACCCACAAGTTTGCCGAGGTCACCGCGCCTCCACAATTAAATTCCACTCCGTGGATCTGACCCTGCAACTGTCCCTTCCCTCCGTTAGCGTCTTTCATGTTAGTCACCTGGCTCATGTCCACTGATCTCCCAATGAACAGGGCCGCAATATCTGAGCGAACGACATCTAACTGAGACCCGGTATCTATGATTGCGCAGACTTGTTTGCCGTTTGTAGTCATGTCGATTTTAATCAATACACCCTCTTCTCTTGGCCAGTTTAGGTTCGCAATAAGTGGATGATGTTGTACGCTGCCTAGTAGCACGGCTTGAACGTTCTTGACCTTGATCAGGTCCTGAATCTCCGTCCTAATTTCTTTGGACGTGACAATTAACTCGCGCAAGGACATAGGTATCTGAATATCCATAATTCTGTCCATAACTACGCGTTTATCCACCGTAGAGGACAGCTCCGACTGCCTACCCGTGGCAGTTTTCCTCTCCTTATCATCTTCATTTTGCCTCTCTTTGTCCGTCTTTCTGTAATCCTCTGCCTTCTTTTTGGATGGCAGCTTTTTCTCCTTCTCAGGTGCATCCTCCATTTCATCATCCTCACTAAACCTAACGCGTCGTGCTTCGAAGGGCTGGATAGTTGGTGGCGCGTCCGGCTTGGGCAACGGTGACCGCGTTAAGGGTTTCGCCGGCAATTTCTCCGCGCTTCCCTTGTCGATCACTGATTGGGGTTGAAGCAGTGCTGGCACTATTTCTGGATCGGTCCGCGTCGAGGTCGGAACTTCTTCTCTCGCTGGTTGCTGCAAGTCCTTTACCTCTCTCATCTGGGATTTGTCTCGCCGCGGAGGGTACACCCCATCAAACACTGTCTTTCGGGCCTTTCGTATACCGGGTTCGGTCCGCTCAGCCGCCTGTACGTTGGCCTCGGCCACTGTGCGCGGCATGGTCACATATACTCGCTGGAAGGCCCCGCCAATTTCCTCATCGCTGCTTACCTCTTCAATCCGCGCGGTGTGTTTCGGCCCGATAGAAATTGCTGACAGCTGTTCGTCGGTCTCGCGTTATGTCGTCGTCCCGCCACGAGATCTCTTCCTCCTCTTCGCTCTCTCGACCGTCTTCTTCATGTTCACTGTCGTAGGTGTCTGCATGTTCTTCCAGCTGATAAAAATGACTAACCCTTCCATCGTATGATTCGTATCCCGGAAACTCGTCAACAAAGTTCAGCATTACTCGAGGTGCGTTTGCTGCTGCGATTCTTTCGGCGGCTGATGCTAATGATTCACCAGTATTTTTGCGAATCCACCCTCCGTTCCCCATCACCAGGCGCCGTCCATCCTCTCCTCGTGCGAGAACTCCGCTGGCCAACAACTCCTGAACACGTCGGCATTCGGAAATACGGTGGCCGGGTTCGTCGCAGCCAAAACACCCTGGCGCGCTGGTGCTGGCGCCACCCGTACTTGCGGCGCCAAGGGGAATACTGTTCGGGTAGGACGTGGGATTGAGTGGTCGAATCTCCGCCCCTGGCCGCGGCACCAGAGGCCTGTTGGGCTGCACACGCATTGCATCCCCCCGGTCCATAATGGGGGGTTTAACACATTTTTCAGCTGTGCCTGTCTGGTCCATGACCATTACTTTATAGAAGATAGGTGCATACTCTGGATCATCCAATCGTATTGCGTTCAACTTACGAATCATCCCCGCTATTTCTTCTTCATTACCCTGGAACTTCTGGGAGATCTTGTCGTTTGGCGTCTTGCGGGCTATAACCTTCTTGGTACGTTCCAGCTTCTTCTTTTTCGCTCTCTGCTTCTTCTTACGCAGAAACTCTTCATAGTCTGATTCTTCATCATCGCTCCCCGAGGCCTCAATGTCCGATTCGTTCCCAGAAAAATCATCATCAAGCTCCTCGCCCAGGTCAGCAGCGCGAACCATAAGCGACTCGTATCGGTTTCGCCGGAAATACCACTCTGCGGCCTCGTTGATCTCCCTTATTGTGTATTGAGCCTCATCATTCCTGTATGGGTGAGACTGCAATATACGGTTTTCCAGAATCTGCCGCAACGGCCGCTGAATGCCGATTAAGAAGTATGCATTATAATCCTCCCTACTAAGGTACCCTTTAGTCAAAGGCCCTCCCGCAATTGAATTATATTTGACAAAATACTTCCGCCACTGAATCAGGCTGTAGCAGGCTTCTTGTCGCTTCTTCATCGCATACTTCTCGACATCTGCAGGTTTATATTTCTGATACACCCTTTCTGCGTCAAAATGACGCAATATTTCTTTCTTGAGGCGCGACCATCGGGAACGCTCATAGCTTTCCATGGTCTGAATAACGTTTTGAACATCTATCGAGCAATATGCCAGTATATGCTCACACTTTTCCTGATCATCCGTGATGCGACATTTGTTCAAGAGCTGCTCATAATGATCAACCCACCGCTGGACATCAGTGTATTTACCACGGAAGGTTTTGGGGGCCTCCTTGCTGCCTCGAATAGGCATATCATATGTAGTGCGCAGGGGAGCACCAAAACTGTGAGGCGGCGGAGGCGGCATACGGTCGGGCTTCTCGGGCTTACCGGACGAGGAAAGCGACGATGGCGAGGAACCCGTTGACTGCCCATCACTGTCCTCGGGATCCGTGTTGGGTGTGACAGGGTTACTACGATAGTGAGGGGGGTGCTTACCTTTCTTTCTGTGTTCCTTGCGGAACTCGTGGGATGGTCCCGCGCGCTGGCCCGCAGGTATCTCTCCTTCTTCTTCAAATCTTCGTTGGAATTCGAGCAATCACTGGTATTCTTCGGGATCCAGGGCGGCCTCGTAGGCGCGCTGCTCGGCTTCAGTATCAAATCGCATATGTGGTTAGTAGTCTTGAGTTAATTCGAAGGAAGGTGATATAGGTGATAAAGCTTTTAATCCCCTCGCGGTGGGCTCCAGATGTGCTGAGCGGATTATGTTTCTTTTGAGATGGGTGCGAATAGTATTTATTCGTGGGTTTCTCAAGAGTGTATTTTTAGCTTTATAGAATTTCCTTTCTAAGAATTTGGAATAGAGTCGCTCAATTCGGTCGAGTCTCGTAACGGCGGTGCTGACGGCGGCAAACGAAAAAGGGACCCGGTTTGGTCCGATTACGTAATTCTTAGTGGCGGAACGGTTCAGACGACGGCAACGGCGGTATCAGTCGGTGTGGGCTCAACGGTGTGCACGGCTTCGTATACGGCTCTTAAAAGGCTTAAGAATTCGAGCACGCGAATAAGGGTTTGTAGAAAATAAATTGTGACTAAGCAACCAACAAAGTGGTACGGGGAAGTCTGGGGGCCTCCCTTTTACAGGCCTCCTTATATACTATTCAGATAATGACTCATATTACTGACTCCTGTCCCATTGACTCTTTTCGCCTGACTCTGATCGGTATGACTTGGACCGACTCAGACCGTTTGACTCGGGTTGACTCCTTTCTGACTCCGAATGTTTTCCCTTCCCCCAAATGATTTTATGCCAAACATTTTTGGCGTAGCACAACTCAAACCTGGGGGAGCATCAGAAGGCTCAAGAACTCAATGTCATTGTGCTGGAGAAACGCAAACAGCTTCTGGGTGAGAATCATCCAAACACCCTGCGTACCATGGGTAACCTGGCCCACACATACTTGGCCCTGGGCGAGCATCAAAAGGCCAAAGAACTCAAGGGTGCGGTGCTGGAGAAACAGAAACAGGTTCTGGGTGATCATCCAGACACCTTGTGTACAATGGGGAACCTGGCCACCTCATATTCAGCCCTAGGAGAACATCAGAAGGCCAAGGAACTCAGTGTTATTGTGCTGGAGAAATACAAATAAGTTCTGGGTGAGAATCATCCAGACACATTGCATCGCATGGGTAATCTGGCTTGCTTATACTTGGTACTGGGAGAGCATCAAAAGGCCAGAGATCTTGCACTTATTGTGCTAGAGAAACAGAAACAGGTTTTGGGTGATGATCATCTAGACACCCTCTGTACCATGGCCCATCTGGCGAACTCATACTCGAACTTGGGTGAACATCAAAGGGCCAAAGAACTTGAGGTTATTCTAGTCAAGAAACGGAAACAGGTTCTGGGTGATGACCATCTAGACACCCTGCATAGCATGAGTTACCTGGCCAGCTCATACTCAAACCTGGGGGAGCACCAAAAGGCCAAAGAACTCAAGGCTGTTGAGCTCGAGAAATGGAAGCAGGTCCTGGGTGAGAATCATCCAGACACCCTGGATACCATGGTTGATCTCACCACTTTCTACTCAAACCTGGGAGAACACCGAAGGGCCAAAGAACTCCAGGTTATTGTGCTCAAAAAACAGACACAGGTTCTGGAGGACAATCATCCAGACATCTTGCGTACCATGGGTAATCTGGCCAGCTCATGCTCATACCTGGGGGAGCATCAGAAGGCTCAAGAACTCAATGTTATTGTGCTGGAGAAACGGAAACAACTTCTAGGTGACAATCATCCGGCCACCCTGCAAACCATGGGCAACTTGGCTAGCTCATACTCCCACCTAGGAGAGCATCAACGGGCCAAAGTACTGAATTTTATTGTGCTGGAGAAACAAAAGCAGGTTCTGGGTGACAATCATCCAGACACCTTGCGTACCATAGGGAACCTGGCTGGCTCATATTCTGCCCTGGGGGAACATCAAAAGGCCCAAAAACTCGAGGTTATAGTGGTTGAGAAGCAGACACAGCTTCTGGGTGACAATCATCTAGACACCCTGCATAGCATGAGTAACCTAGCCATGTTATATTCGAACTTAGGGGAGCATCAAAAAGCTAAAGAACTCAGGTTTCTTGTGCTGGAAAAACAGAGGCAGGTTCTGGGTGATCATCCAGACACCTTTTGTACCATGGGGAACCTGGCCAGCTCATATTCGGCCCTAGGAGAACATCAAAAGGCCCGAGAACTCGAGGTTATGGTGCTTGAGAAGCAGATACAGCTTTAGGTAACAATCATCCGGACACCCTGCATAGAATGAGTAATCTGACCATCTTATATTCAGACCTAGGGGAGCATCCAAAAGGACTTAAGTTGCTTGTGGTAGAAAGACAGAAGTCGGTCCTAAAAATTATTTTTAGACTCATTATTCAATTCAGTGAGCCAGCCAAAATCGAGCGCCCACCATGATGTAGATGATTCTGAGGTTTACATTATTTTTGGCAATTCAACAATGCTTAGTTTATAGCCTTCGGATTGCGGTTTGTTGGCTGTTTGGATTGTCAGTCAATTTTGTGTTTGTGAACGCGAACCGTGCGTTGGACTTTCCGCATTTTAATTTTGTGAACACCCTCAGAATGTTGTCCGATGCGCGAGGGGCCTGGACGAGTTCCGAGTAACGGGGAGGAGACAAAGCGAGCAGTTGACAGATGTTGCGAGGACCCGTGAGTTCTGTTGACTTGGTCTGCTGGCAATCCTGCCGGTAGCCCTTCTCGATGTCTGGAAGCACGGAAGCCAATGCAGTGGTAGATCGGCATACGGTGTCGGTGTGAGTGAGGCGAAAAATCCATTTGTAGTCATAATTGAATTCGGATTGATCCGGCGTTGTATCCATCAACAACTATCAGCGGCATGAAATGCCGCTTTTGGCTGTATGTCACGATCACCTGTTGTCATTTGCTAGGATCTTCTCTCTTGTTCCTGTCTCCCGTGGATCCGATCTTCCAGACATTGAATCTGTGGGTGTGGTTGTTGTCGGAGTCGTCCGAAGACCCGTTCGGCCCGCTCTCGTGCGCGTATATCATTTTTCCTTTTCCCCCTATCCGTCTCGTAGCACATATATACCGTCGTCTAGAGTACCTGTCCCTAGCTACTCTTGCCAAATCCCCCAACATTTGCTGCAACTCGTCTGCTCCCTTTCTCATCTTCTGAAATGTGGAGGTGAAGAAGATGCAAGGATGTGGCTAGTGCTGCTCGACACCATTCTGGTGTTTCGAGGTCTTCCCCATCGCCCAGCCCGTGTTGTGCCGCATATGCCTATGGGTCCCCCTTTTTTTGTTCCCTATTTTTTCCCGTGGAGATTGACTGTCACCGGTCATTGCACCACATCTCATACCGTGTTTCCGGCCCTCGTCCACATGTGTGACGCCGCCCGACGTGCCATAAAGTCAGTGACGTACCGGGTGCTCTAAAGTACCCCCGTAATCTGCACCACCGCCTCCGACTACAACCCACCCGCACCTCATTCACGCATCCACACTTCATCCACATGCTCTGTTGGTGACAAAACGGCCATTTCCGTCCCAGAATGAATTGCAGGTGGTCGAAAGATGGACTCCGAGTCAAAGACGAAAATTATGACCAGGTAATCTGCTATATTTATCCTGCATCGTGGCATCCCTTCTCATCCCCGCCGTCACGCAAATTCGGGGGACGATTGCTCTCAGATGGTGCGCGTCGGATCGTACTGAATAAGGTGGGTGTCAACGCAACCCCATCCCTAACGGATTTAAATTCGAGTATCCTGCTTGCATGAACATGAATCGATGGTGATCATGAGTGGGCCTTCCTTCTATACTTTAGCAGTTGAGCGTTTAAACTGATGTATGGCTACAGACACTTCTAATTTCGCTTGTACATCCCGATAGGCAGACGAGGGTCACTCGTAGATATCTATAATGGGACACCCTCTATCTCCCTCCTCTGAGGAGAAGCTCTTCTGTACACCGGGCGAGTCTACGTGCCCACCCTTTCTGTTTGAGATCGGCAGGATGTTTTGGAGCTGCACATGGTTTTGTGCATTGCCGATGAGACAGTTGCACCCGGGGCCTTCGTCGGAAGCGTTAAGCACCAAAATCCTCTTTGTACCCGCATCTGATACACAACCAGCGGGGCAGTGGCCCCGAATTTGGGATAGAGTATTCTATTCAGCAACAAAGGCGAGGTACGAATCTGCGCCCTTGACATTTCAGTAAATTTAGGAAAGCTTCTATTTGCAAATCGGAATCCGGATACATCCGCCAACGGGCAGGACTGCATCAGAAGTGCAGGGGCAGATTATGAATAGAACATTGCTACCTGTTTTAAAAAACCAGGGCCGGTTCGTTTTTCACAAAAGATTCATTCTTGCAGATTGTCATTCCAGTAACCATACGAAGTTTGATTAAGCAATCCCGGTCTCGACCGATAATCTTGTTTGATCACTGATTGGTTAATCAGGTTGGCAATGGGGGTGAGGGAGTGGAACGAGGGGATACTGGGTGATTTTAATTTCTTAATCACCCAATTAACACAGATTATGTTCTGCTCAAGATTTGTTAAACCAAAAAACACTGTTTAATCACTGCTCAAAACATTGAACACAGAAAGTGAGCAAAGGGGGATTCGAACCCACGACCTCAAGGAAACAAAGCAGAAAGAGAGGAAGAGAGTATAACCACTGCATTAGGCAAGCACTTCAGGCAGTGCAAATCTTTGAAGCACAGCACACTGAGAACAACCCCTGTATGATTTCACTGAACTGTGTGAGTGAAACACTGTAAGAATTGTGAGTGCCCAATCGGCTCCCTGGTGCAATGTGGGACCTGCAGCACAGATACCCCAAGCATTGGCCCTAATCCTGATACAATGTGTGGAAATAAATCACTAAACTGGAATACTAGAGTATCTGGCATGAACTTGAGCAGCAGAAATTGGGAAGACTATTGTATCTACTGCATAGCACACAATATGGAATATTCAGATCGATAAATTTCCAGAGAATCCGGATCATAACATCTCAGAAGGTGAAATTCATAATCGATGGCATCTATAAGTTTTGCACTCAGACGAGATCATATCCTCACCAATAAACTAAAATTCAATAATCTTGCACTGAACAAGGATCTTGTCATACAAACCTGGAGTGGTCTACTAATGAATGAAGACTCACTGCCAAATGACTGAACTTACACAGAGGGGTTTTAGTGGGTATACAGCCACTGAGATTAAATGATTCAAGAAATAGGATAGGATAGCTTTTCAAGGCTGGAGTCCCACACTGATTATGTGTGCATAATGACATTTCCACCTGGAACAACTCCCCCGGCATTAACTACAACCTTCTAGTGGACCCAGCAGATGACTTTTGGAATGCTTCTGCAAACCTAATTTTATTATCCCAAATATTCCAGAAAAGGAAAAAAAAAAAAAAAAATATTATAAGTTTGAACGGGGTAGGCGCTGTGATGCGCACTGCGGTTCTGTGAACTGCCTGACCTGGTGGGTATAGTCAAGTAGTGGTCACAGAGTTTAATTCATCCTCTAGGGGAAATTGCTCTGTCGCGGAGATGTGTAGGTTTTACAGTATGCCAATGTATGGTATATAATGTGGTGGTCGTGATATTACAGTCTTCTATGTATGCAGTAAACAAGCACCAGGTTCCTGATATTTTTTTGCTAGAACCTGGTGCTTCCTTCAGAGTATGTTCTACCCAGCCAAGGGCCAGCCCTCTATGGCCAAATTTATCAACACAATTGTAGGCTTGTGACCAACCGTGTTACGCCATCACGTGGCTGCACTTATTACGGTTGGCAAAGCGGCTGGTTGCTATTTTGGGCGGAGCCGTCAAATATGTGTTCGTACTTAGAATTATTTACTGCTGAACCTTCACAAAAAGTGCCAAAAGTTCCATAGTGAAAGTTGGATATTTTTCGACTCCAAGTGGATCCAGCAAACTTGTTTTTCGACTTTTGGTGAGGTTGGGTGTCGGTAGTATGCGGGAAAATGCTCATCGAAAGTCGAAAAACAAGTTGGTCTCAATCAACTTAAAATTAAAAGTTACGCAACTTTGCCTCAAGGACTTTTGGCACTTTTTTTAGGTGTTGGGAGCAAAGTTTTTCTAAGTGTGAACACAAATCTGGCAGGTCCTGCCAAAAGTGTGACAAAAGATCCCGGTCGTTTTAGGAAGCTTTTTTGATCCCTCAGCCTGTCTCGTGATCAGAAAAGTTGCTGACTAAAATTGATTGGTTGCGAGTCTAACACAATTGGAACAGAAACTCAAGGATCGCACTCTTAAATTCGAGATACCGACGGCCTCTTCAAGACTGTAATTCCAATGCCTTGCAGTATCCATTATGATAGGTAGGACATCTATATCCTTCATTATATGATACTTGAACACCCTAATATAAATACAGATAGAAAATCATCCATTGGACACTAGAAAAAATATTAAATATCGGGTTCTCAACAGTACACCTTGCAAGTAGAGATGTGCATTCAGGTTGGTCCATTGGATTCCAATGAACCTCCCTATGACTTATTTTGGCCTTTGATAGTGTTACCCTTTTATCCAGCCTCATGTTCGCCTTATTTCCAACCCTATGCTTCTCTGATATCATATGATACTTACAATGCTGTACTTCTGTATTCAGACTTTTCCTTGTTGTCAAGTCCATATGCTTTTCATTGATATCACTAGATATCCCCTTTGCTGTATTAGTCAATTACAGTTCCTTCCGATCTCTCTTGCCTTCTCACTTCCTCCCCCGCTGTAGCGCAAGTAGTACGCTCACGCTCACTCCTGTGGTGTTGCATTATTCTGAGCCGCTAATACCCTTCCCAATATCAGATAGTTACCTGACCCAATTCTCTCTTGCCTTTTTTCGCTAGTCGCTCGGCTCCCTGCTCACCTCCACTCTAGACCTAGACATAACACAAACTTAGATTCCTTTGAATCTAAGCTCCTTTGTTCTGTACACTTGAGCCACACTTTTCAAGTTACTCTTTGTGCATCCAGTCCTGATTTATATGTGAAAATTGTCACCACTCACAACCTTCCAACGCAAAGATCAAGTAATCATTATTCACCACATTGCCACTTGCAGAATTTTCAACTAAAGCACTGGCTTAGGCCAAAGCCAACCCAAACAAAGGCGAGTCTAAGGGAAGTGGTTTAGCCTGGGATAGTAGAACACCCAAGCCCCCAGACGCAGGGTAAAGCTCCAACGTTCACGCCGAGCTAAGGCTCGCACATCACTGTATAGCTATGTAGAGACCAGCCTGCCATCATGGAAGTGTTCGGCACTATGGGTGTTACATTCGGCTATCGTACAGGAGTAATTATCACAATGCATACTGTCGAATTATTTCAGTGAATGTACAGCTAAATAGATTAGGATGCCACATTTCATCCTGCTGCAGGTCAACCCCAGGTGAATCTCAACTTGGCCATAGTAATAGTGTGTGCTGTGTTTCAAAAATTTGCATTGCCTGGTGTGCTTGGTTGGTGTAGTGGTTGTACTCTGTCCCACTCTTCACTCACAACTAGTATTCCAGTCTAGTGATTTATTTCCACACATTGTATCAGGATTGGGCCAATGCTTGGGGTATCTGTGCTGCAGGCCCCCACACACACCCAGGATAGAATTCTTTTAGGCTGGATTAAAAGGCTAGTGAAAATAACTTGTATTAGTAGGCAAATACATCATAGTTAAAATAACATGAATTGACACCACTTTGCAAAGCAAGATAATTTACTTCAACTTTTTTGTTCAAGGAAACCATGTTGTGTCATTCCCATTTGAAAGGCGATTGAAGTCAAAGACAATCGAGTGCAGAAATAAGCTGTTGAATTTGACCAGTTCTCAACGGAACAAGGAAACAAAAGGTTTCCACCTTTGTTTTAACCCAGCCTAAAACAAAGGTGGAAACAAAGGGTTTCCTTATTCCAGTGAGAACCAGTCGAATCAAACAGTTTGTTTCTGTACTCAATTCCCTTTAACTTCAATCCCCTTTCAAATGTGAATGAAACACAATGGTTTCTTGGAACGAGAAATTTGGAGCACATTATGTTGCTTTGCAAAGGCTACTCTACAGTGTCAATTCATGTTAGTTTAACTACAATGCATTTGCTCACTAATACAAGTTGTTTTCACTAGCCTTTTAATCCAGCCTAAAAGAATTCTATCCTGGGTGTGACATTGCGTCGGGGAGCTGATTGGGCACTCACAATTCTTACAGTGTCCACAATTCTTACAATTCTTACAGTGTTTCACTCACACAGTTCAGTGAAATCATACAGGGGTTGTTCTCAGTGTGCTGTGCTTCAAAGATTTGCACTGCCTGAAGTGCTTGCCTGGTGTAGTGGTTATACTCTCTTCCTCTCTTTCTGCTTTGTTCCCTTGAGGTCGTGGGTTCGTATCCCCCTTTGCTCACTTTCTGTGTTCAATGTCTTGAGCAGTGATTAAACAGTGTTTTTTGGTTTAACAAATCTTGAGCAGAACATAATCTATGTTAATCGGGTGATTAAGAAGTCAAAATCACCCAGTATCCCCTCGTTCCACTCCCTCACCCCCACTGCCAACCTGATTAACCAATCAGTGATCAAACAGGATTATCGGTCGAGACCGGGATTGCTTAATCAAACTTCATATAGATTCTTGTCATTCCAGGTTTCACAGGATACAGTGGTGCTCATTTAAAGTCCGCTCGGTTTCCGAACTAGGGGCCGGCTGATGCCGACTCTAACCTTGCTTTGAGAAGCCGAAATGACATGGAATGATTATCTTCTTGCGCTTGTGAGGTTTGGGTACCTGTATCTCATGTCAGCAATGGTAGTGCCGAAACTCAGAAAGTTGTATTCGGTGTTGTATGTCGGAACATCATTGGCTCGCCGTTGATCGCCTGTGTGGAACTGATGTCCAATCACTTTCGGCAACATCCGCCGTACGTACTTCAACCAATGGGTGTGTTTTCCCTTTATATGAGGATGTGCGCGGGGAATCTACAGTTATTTGTTTGAAGGCATACTTGATTTTCCCGTCTAAGATCCATTCGGCTTCAGTTCAGCTCGAATTCGGTGAATTCCACCGAATCCACTCTTCACCACTACCGTGGTAGACCCAAGACTTATTTTCCATTGCAGCAGGGCGATTTCATTTTTCATGGCGCCCTCGGATTCATCGGAATTCAATGTATGTGTTCTGCATTTCCAATGGTTTCTTGTGGGTGGACACTGTACCGTGCAAGTCCGGGTGGAAGTTCACAGTTTTCCTCCCCTTTTTTTTCGTGGTCCGTGTTTGGTTTGTCTGCTGGTGTTAATAGTAGTATGCTCAGCTGTGTTTCTTGAATGTGGACATCAAAAATTCTAAACATATTGTGGTGCGGACTCTACGTGTTATTGACGCGTTGTTTGTTCCAAGCGATCAATCCAAATTTCACGGAGAGCCGGCATGCTACTATTTATTTATGTTGGCCCCATGTCTGGGCCTAGCAATCAAACCAGTTTTCGCGGAGGGAATCTATGCTACTATTTATTTATGTTGGGTGAGTGTTTGGATCTGGCAGATTTCGGCAGGGAATTCCGAGGGAGGGGGACTTGCTTAAAAGCAAGGTAACCTACTTTCCAGTCCCCCTCTGTGCCGCGAACTCCTTTAATGCCCTCTTCAGCTCCGAACGTTGGCCGAGGCCGAATCCCTCCCTCCCCAACTCAACATTCGTGACCTCAAGAAGGGCTCCGATAGTTTTAAGCTTCAATTTCCCAAGACGATCGAGAATATCGTCGTTGAGGTCGAACTGGGCGCAGAAATCTTCAAGAGACATGTCCGCCCCAATCTCGCCAGTATACAGCTTCCGCATGAAATCCGGGCGTTCACCTACGCCCCCGGTACCGCCCAAATTGTTGCCGTATCCACCACCACCACCGAAGCCGCCTTCACGCAGGCAATTGAGTGTGCAAATTAATTAGTAGACGATGTACTCACCTGTAACGTGGCTATAAAACTTAACTTCCTCCGGTGCGATTTGAGGTCCCTGACCATTCCCGCCGGCTCCTCCGTCCCTGTCGGCGTCACCACCAACGCCTCCATGGCCTCCTATGAAACGGTTGAGTGACCGCCGCACGGAAGGTGTGCGGACCTACCACTCAAGAGTGGGAGTCCGTTGGCTGCCATCGTGAAGTTGAAGGTGCCCTGAACATTCTCGATACTTTCGCCCATGTCGGCGGCTTCACCACCATCTTTCTCGCCTCCTGTAAAGATTTAGGGCGGCCGCCCGACAGACGGTATACCAGCCTACCGATAACGGCCTTTTTGAATCGGCGGAGAGACATGGTGTTTGTCTTCGCGTTTTGCAATTTGTTTCACCAGTGAGGGAGAGGCCAAACCGTGAGTGTGCACTAGTGGTCTGTTATAGAGACGCCAAGTTTGGAAGTGCTTCTTAAAACTCCCAGATAGATGGAAGGACTTGCGTAATGCAGGGCAATTTATCGCTGCCTTGAAATGGTTAAATGCGAAGTCCTTCTCTTTACAACATTATGCATGTCTGAAGCCTTTGACGCTCAAAGCTCATCAGCGGAGCCTTCCATTTTTGTTGAACTCACTGCTGCTCAACAGCTTTATTTTCAGCCGTAACAACTTTATTTGCAGATTCCAACAGCTCTCGTGCCTCATTGAGCATTCAACCGAAGTGGTATGGAGTTAAGGATACGGATATGTCCTTACAATTCCCATATTTTTGGAGCGTGCATCCTGCCAATGCTAATCCAATGGCCATAGGCACAAAACCAGAGTTATGGTTCCAATCAGCCTCAGTACAGAAATAGAGTATCACTTTTATCTCTTGATGTTTCCTGTCGAATCATAAGTTTGAGCATGTTTAAAACGTTTCGAATCTGTGCGCGTCAACTTATACCTGGATGATAATCGTTGTCGAAAGGTCCATAAATACGTGCTCGCATTGAATTCACGCTCGCGTTGCGCATGTGTAGAACGACCAGCAAATGGAAATTCAGGGCGCCCAAGTCTCGCCTTAGAGCAATCACGGCGCCTCAGTACAGTACACACGCCAAGGCCTAAGTGCGCCTCCCCGTGGCCAAAACATAAACGTGGAAAGATCCATCAGAACAAAAAGGGAGTGCGCAAAAAGAGCGTCGATACATATAGAATCGATATTCGGCACCGTCCGCAGAGCCGGGAGACAAAAGTCAACCTGAAAATGGCGCCTTCGACGGGGGAGTTGTGATTACCTATGGCGGCCCAGTATTTTGGGATTAGGACGAGATTGGGATGAAAAGAAAAAGAGTGCGCACAAGATACTTGGTGGCGGGACGGCGATAAGTTCAGTAATCACCGATTACAGTGTCGACCCCTGAGTGTTACAAGTAAGAGTGGAGTCTCCCGTCGCCACCCAAAAGCTTTTGTGGGAAAGCAGAATAAGAGGGTTCGCCCAGCGTACCATTCCTACTCGGTGAAATAATCTCAAAGAAAATTGAATTTACAGTTTGCGCGACTTCGTGGCTGTTCCCAATCGTTGTATCACTGTGGAAAATCAAGTGGGTGAATTTCGCAGGGAAACACAGTGAATTTCGCATTTCACCCCGGTTTGGGGTGAACTCTAAAATTCACCACATGCTGCGAATATTTGGGTTCACTCAGTTTCTCAGTGAAACAGAAAATTCACTACATGGTATGTGATTTCACTACTCCTTGATATCCTCAACATTGGGATCAGCAATAGCTATATATTCATTTAATACAAATCTGTGATCCTTCTGCTCTTCCCAGGGCTGTGGAGCAGGGTGGAGCCCCAACCCGTTGCCTCGAGCAAGGTACAAAACTCAGGTCATGACCTCCCACGGTTTTGCTACATAGTAAGATGTGTGCGAAGCTGCACTTTGATATCTTATAGTACGTATATATATACCTTACTGGATACCTCACATTACATTACACTACACTTCATACACATATACCTTACTGGATACATCCACTTTGCATTACCCACCCTACATAGAAATACATCCCTTTCAGTAACATATAAAAAACTTGTAGCCTCACTAAAATGAATGAAGCCTGGCCTAGGTGCACGCAAAGTGACCTTGGGTGAAGCCCTTTTTTCGGTTCTAGGCCTACCAGATTCCCCTGGAAACAGAATGAATTTCACTCTGAAATGGAGTGAAAAGGTTGGGGTGAAAAGTTGCGTTTTGCACATGAAAATTTTCACTTGGTTTATGGGTGAAATTCCCCCGTTGACCGTGAAAATCACTTTATTTTCCGGCGAAAACTGGGGCATTTTAACGGCGAAATATTGGGTGAAATTCACCAGCCCTCAATTCACCCACCTTGATGGGGCAGCTTCCGCCTCAGGAGTATTCAACGCCCCGGATGGAATGAAAAATGGTCACTTTAGATTCAGGAGGCGAGGAGAACGACCGAGGTGTGTATCCTCAGCACCAACTCGACGATTTAATATTCGATATTCAATCACCGAGTTCCACGCGGGCTGATTTAGTGTGCGCAGACCGGAAAATCGGAGGACAATATTCGGGTTTCCCGTGATAAATTCAGCGGGATGCGGTCTGAGGTAATTGAAGGGAAGTCGAATCAACGTTGGGCTGTTTGGAAACTCGAGGTGAGTATGTAAACTGAAAATGAAATGAAATGCAGAAGGTTTACCTTGACAAGCTGAACGCGGTAGTATTGGATTGGACTTGCAGTGCCGTCTTCTTCGAGTTGGATGCTCGTCTGGGTGAACGAGGGCCAGGTGAGTGAACGTACGTGGAGGTGAATCGAAGGCTTACCTTGTCGGGAATACAGAGGTTCAATCCCGTGAGTTGGGTTGAGTTGGGGCGTAGATGAGGACTAGAGCGATGGAGGTAAGTAGAAGCCTGAGGGAACGAAGTGCTGAATCAGAGGACTTGAGATGCAGCTCAAGCCATTACTTTCAGGCAGGTTGAGTTTGAAACTCATGTCAAAATCCTAGATGCTGAACAAACTTCGAGCAGGACTGACCAAGATTGAATCGGCCCGGGCTTCGTTCGAGAATTTGAGTTTCAAATTTGGCGTGGATAGATTGGCTGGATAGCTGAGGTGAGTGTGAGTTCAACTCGACACAGGAGTGAATCAAATAAAGACTGGCCGAAAATTCCAGTCCAACCATTTAAAGCTTGGAAGCCAAGGACCAAAAGAATGAGCCTATGAATCAACTTCGAAGGCCACTCGATTCCCCTTTCGCTTTCGCTTTCATACGCGTGCGCCGGGGCTGAATTCAATGTACGTAGTGGCTGTAAAAATTCAGGTGGAAGTGGTGTTTAATTCGCGGAGTTGGATGGAGCCGCTGGGGTTAAAATTTCCTTCCTTGCTTCCTTCCTTTCTTCCAAAATTATAAGCCCTAAGTTCCCTTGAGTGCTATTTATATAGACTCGGATCGGCTGGACAGTTGAGGTCAGTTCGTTTTTCACAAGATTCATTCCCTTGCAGATTGATTGGCATTCTCATTCAATTTTGTATACATCAAATCACACTGAATTTCTGAACCTCCTTTACAGTCCCGCTCTCCGACTTGAACTGCTTCAACGCTCCGAACGTTGATCGACACCGAATCCATTGTTCACCCAGTCGGCCTCCGTGCCCTCGAGAAGAGCTCCAACAGTCTTGAATCTAAGTTTCCTAAGACGATCCACCCTCACCACCCGTGCCGCCTTCCCGCACATAATTGAGTGCATGTCCCATTGATTAACCAATGTACTTACCCATAATGATGTCAAAATGCTTAGCCTCCTCTATGGGGATGTTAGGTCCCTCGCCTGTCCCGCCGGTTCCTCCGGGCGTGTCGGCGTCTCTGCCCTGGGTCCCTATGAAACGGTTTAGTGACCGACGCACCGAGGGTATGCGGACCCACCCCTCAAGACTCGGGGTTCGTTGGCTGCCGTCGTGCGGTCCCGACCACTGGCATCCCCAACGCTTCCGCCCTTGTCGGCGGCTTCATCAGCATTTCCCTCGTTTTCTGTGAAGCTTTAAGGCCGCCGCTCCACCGATGGTATACCAGCCCACCGATAACGGCATTCCCAGATTGACTCGGAGGCATGGTGTTTTTCTTCGTGTTTTACGATTTATTTCACCAGCGGGGGAGAGGCCAAATCATGAGCGTGCACTATCGGTCTGTTATAGAGCCGCCAAATGAAGGTCACAAGTTCCGAAGCGCTTCTTATGGAACTCCGTGATAGATATGTAGATGGACTCATTATCAAGATGGACTTCCTTTTTTTTTTGGAGCGTGTGTTCTGCTAATGTTAATTTAAACCCGACGGCCGTGTGCATAAAACCAGAGTTACAGCTCTTTGCATAAGTAATGGCACTACCACTATTTTTAGAAGAAAGAGCATTTTGAACCCTACCGGGTTTTTAGCTCATTACTCCCTCATTTTTGAACGGATTGACATGATTCTTGGTGGGTTGGAGAGCAAAGAAGCGGGGCCTTCCATTCATATCCATCTCCAGCTCTAACTCCCCGAAGCTGGCAACCCTCAAATTCAGACCTCCTGATTCAACCACAACTTGTTAATTGAATAACTTCATGGTTTCTCATTCAATTTCCTTAATTCAAGCCATGATGGAATCCGTAAATAGAGTCAGTTGTCCTAGATAGTGCAGATTCTGTAAAATTTGGACCACACTTGGGTTATATCCTGTTCAATGGACAATTCCGAAAGGTGTGGGAACCTCAGTTGTCTTGGCACAAAAACATTATGTCTTGTTCACGAAATCTAGGCTAGGCTTCCCCCTTCATTATGAACCCAGTTTTATGCAAATCAAATGGGAAATGAGCAAGTATTGGGGTTTCCAATATCGGATTAGCACCACCAAGGCTGATTTTTGGCACAGTTGAAACCTTTGAATTAAAGGGTAAGACCTACAATAATTGAAAGCCCCACTTCCCCGGTCTCCAACCCACCCGGAATTATATCAATCCGCTCAAAAACGAGGGAGTAATGAGCTAAAAACCCGGTAGGGTTCAAAATGCTCCTTCTTCTAAAAATAGGGGTAGTGCCATTAGATCTTCAAACAGCTGTAAATCAGCCTCAGCGCGCACTGTTCATGAGAAATTGAGTATCACTTTTATCTCTTGATGTTTCTCGTCGAATCGTCACCGTGTAAGTCTCCCTATTACATCGGGCATGTCTAGTTTTTCTAAATAGAGCAGCCTAACTGGATGATAATCGTGGTCAAAAGGTCTGTGAACATCGGTGCACTTATCTTTAATTTTATCGTAGATTTATCATTTTGCGTTGAAGTCGAAGTTTGAACTGCTTGTCAACGACTTCAAAATCCACTTCCGTCCCTGCATCTCGATCCCAAAGTTGATCTCAACTGAATTCAACCAGGCTCCTTGATGCATGCCAGTCGAATTACCCCCAAATTCTGGTGCTCCCCTTGGTAAGTAAGAACCTGTTCTGTGTCTTGTTCACGGAGTATTGCTCTCGATCGACTTGTTACAGCGTATGCCACCCTCGGAACACTGTTCAGGCTTTACTTTTTCGAAACTCGGACTTCCGCTGCCCGAGCGTAACATGTATATATTTGATTTTGTCGCATCCCTTGAATTTAATGTGTTTCGCTTTCCAGGGCTTGAACCACCCTTCCTGTGGATGGCTTTCCCAACTGGATAGGCTTCCCTGAGCTTCGGTAACTTCTCTTTGCTGTGACCTTTGGTGAACTCTGGCACAACTCATGGTGTACTTACATTTCGGCTTTCTCGCAACCAAGATTGACCTCGTGCACTTTTCCCAGATCTTCTTCAAATTATCCGGGGCTCAAAATCCTCGTGGGTCTTTCATTAAATCGATACCATCTGAAGTTTCCTTCGAGGTGGGTTTGGATGTCTCTGTGTACACGCTCGTTCGCACCTCACCCCAGCTGACTGCGTTCCTCTGCCCATGCACTCACTCTCCATCTATCCACATCGGGCGGCGCTTATTCCCCATTACCCTGTAGGTCTAAGGGATAATCACAGAACAAATCCTTCCAAGGCCTCTGCTACCCAACTCACTGCCCATCTCCTTTCGGGACAAATGAGCCTTTCAATCATAGTAACCATTAAAGAGAAACACTGCGCATATGAGTATGAATTGAGTCCAAGAAACGCGATAGGTGAGCCCCTGCTGTATGATTGAACCAGGGTACACTGGTTTAGCTCAAAATCCAAACAACACTCCGATCGGGGGTTCGGTCAGGTTCGAATACTGCCTTCAAGCCGCGAACGCCGAATCTGAACTGTGTGCTGGATTCAGTCATTAGAGAAAGGTTATATGGAATCATACGCGGAAAGAAAAACAACAAAACATCTTCTTCGCCTAAGGTCAATCAAGGACAACTTTCCGGTTTAGCATCGAAACGACAGGGCCCCTCCCAACGCCACCCTGCCCCCCGACCTCCACTCCGTCTCCCCCGGGGCCCCCAGTTCCGCCTGTTATGCAATATGTAAGTCAGAGCTCAGAAAGCAAAACAACGCATCTCACCCGAAATGTCACCCATCTTCCAACGACATTCGGCATCCAGGTTGACCTTTGGTCCCTCGCCGTCTCCACCTTGACCTCCGATACGTAAACCGCTACCACCTGCGCCGCCGAGTCCACCTAGAAATCAAGCTCAGGGAGCTACAGGGTGGCAACCAATATTCCTACCTGTAATGTTACCCAGTTCGAATTGGAATTTCGATTGCTGCTAGAAGAAATAGATATTTGAGCTACTCCGTAGGAATACTATATATGTACATACCTGAATTTCTTTAAGGACCTCGTGAACGGTGACCATCTATTCACATTGATTCATCACCCTCGGCGAAAAACCTTGAATGTGACGTACCGTGGAATCCGCAATCAGTTGCGCGAGAATTATGTTGTGCTTTTGAAGAGATGACGTGTTATCGTCGCTGTTGAAGAATTGGTTGAGCTTGCCGTGCAACCTAGCCGCCTGGAGATCTGTGGTTATTGATTGAAGTTCCCTTTCTTGCTATGATAAGCGAAGTGAGAACAAACGTAGACAGGTCCGCGTACCGTCGGAGCCTCTCAACGATCCCACTATCTCTGGGATTTTCTGCCATTTTCGAGACAACAGGTGAGAGAAGCTCTATCCGCGCAGCCAGTTCGATGAGGCCTTGTGCATTTGACGATGTTTGCTGGAAAGATTGAGTGTTCAAGTTTATCCACAGAATGAACTGGGCTCGCCTCGATGCGGCCGACAATCGTCAAAAGAGGCTCGATGACGGCGCTCAGCACCGAGCCAAACGGAACATTGGCCGAAATGGCGCTCAGGGTACTCAGTGAGAACTTGAGGACGTTCCGGGTGGTAGCCGCCCCATTTGAGCTGTTGACGGTGATGGAAATTTCGTCGTTTTCTCTTTCGGAAGCTGGTGCGCTCTCCGAAACGTCCTGGACACCTGGTGGCAGCCTAGAGCTTTTGTGGAAAGGCGAAAGTCGGCGGAGAAACTGGCGAAGGGGCATTATTACAGAGGGCCTTACGGGCTGCGAAGGTCAGACGGGTATATAGACCTGGGGATTTCGGCGCAGCATCTGAGACAGATGGGGTGTAGAGTGGCCGCATACTTAGTGCGGGTTGAAAATACGGGGGATCTCATCGGGTTGCTGCGCCATCCAAGACAGATGGGTGATGGAAGCAGAAGAACTGTCAGCGTTAATGAAATTCTATAAGGTAACAGAGAGGAGCCGATTACGCAGTTCGCATGAGGCTGCGGTACGCGTTTGTGGTCCTCGCGGCGCATGGTCATAAGCCAAGTCTCTCGTGAGAGGGGTCAGTCAGGTTCCCACGGTTCGAAGTTATAAGTGAAGATCATAAGCGGTGTATGAAACGCCAATCCAATGTCAATCCAATGCCATTCGGTATGAAGTTTCGGGGAATCGGATAAGGAGAAATGACAGCCCAAGTGCCAGCGTTCAGCATTAAGCCGTGCACCAATCTGCCCCAATCAAATGACATTTGGCCTCATTTGGCATGATTCGCCGCATGAAAAGGAGCAGCGCTGGGCTGTGACGCAAAGCGCCAATCGAGTGACATTTGGCATGGAGTTTTTAACACACCATAGATAGTCGCGTGAAGGAACATCAGGAGACTTCAGGAGACCGCGACCGAAGTGATCCATGAACGGTGCGCTACCATAGCTCTGGTGTGGCACTGACGACCTTCTATCAGAAGCGCCCGGCTCAATTTTCCTTCCACTCGTGCCAGCTTAGAGGCTATATAACAGACTAACAATCGGGTTCAGGTCTCCGAGGCTCCCCAGTAAAGTAAAGCGGAAAGCGGAAAGCACAATGGCCGCCATAAATCAAGCCGTTTATGGTACACCCGTACACCATCTGTACAGCGGACACTCAAGGTCTCACAGGAGGCCAGGGAAATCTTGGTGCAGCCGCCGGCCAGGGTAGAAGCACTGCAAATGATACAGACAACATGATGATAGTCAATGGCTCAAAGCCTTGGTTGGTAAGTTCAAATGTCGGAAGGATCCAATTTGTCTTATCAGGACCTGACGCAGCCTGAGCAACATATCCGAGCTGATCAGCTCGGCACAGAGCAGCACATCAGGTCAGGTCAGGTCAGGCATGATCAGGAACCCCATCTTCGAGGACATGAAACGGTCAAGAATTGGTAGAATAGGGTCCATGGTGCACAGATATGTTAAAATGGTACACAACTTTTGAGAATGTCTCAGTATATTTAGATGTAGTAAATTCATTTGTTGTGTAGTATGTTATTAGACAGTGAGGGCTCGGGCGAGGGATGTAATCATTTGTACAAGTACTGATGGCAAATATTCGTGGATTAGTAAGCTGTATTTGTGAATACTTGTGAGTGGCAACTATTCACATTCAGCGAGTTTGTATACTCATTAGTTGCGAGTTATTCATGAAATAGCATGCATATAGAGTTCAATTTCAGTTACTGAACTAGTACGGTACACATGCAGCCACTCGTGCACCACCGAGTCGGTGCGGGGCAAGTGTGCACATGCGCATTGAGTCCCCAGGCGGGCACGCAGACTCATTCTTATGCACGGCATGCATGCATGTTGCACTGCACCCACCGTCGTTCTCCGTCCTCGCATATGTACAGACAGCGCCGCCTGTCTGTGCATACCGTGTATCTTTGAATACAATTTATTCTATGTTGTCAAAAAATATTTCCAGGCCCCAAAGGAGGACAACGGGCATGCTAATCATTGTTGTTCACCATTTTAGCCATAAGTTTGCCTCTCGACGCGCCAAAAAAAAATTATGGTGCTACGTGACGCCATTTCTAAATTTGGCGTGTTTCTTGATTCGGCGCTCAACGCCAGACACCTCAAAAAGGAGATTCCTGTTCAGTATTTGCCCCTGAATGATGACAAATCAATATATTTTGCACAAATCACCATTGCCAAATTGTCCGTAGGAACCTCCTCCACAGTCCTACACAAGAGGCGTGCGATCTCTGGATTGTGGATAAATTCCCACGAGGACCTACCCCCCCAAATAAGGCAATTCTGAGTCAGCGGCGTCAGCTCGGCATCAAGTGGCCCGCTTTCGCGTGCGCGTCGAGCCTGTCTCGCTTTTGAATACACCTGTTCAACACATCTCATCGTCGGTCTGCAACCCATAGAATGGAAACTCATACACTGGTGAATATTCGATGGTTTTTCTTTTGGCCATCAGTGGCGCTCACGTGAACAGATCAATTTCCGCGATCCAGAGATCACTCGCCTCTTGGTCCTACACTTGGATTGACCCAAAATGTGCTCTCATTGTTGAGATATACATGAAACAAGCATGTGACATTTCTTTTGTCCAGTTAGTGTATGCATCCGAGAGCCTTTGAAGGGTAATTGAATTGTGGTTAAGTGTTGAGTTCAGTTGACATCGGCAGCCGTGGAAGCGGCTTTTGAAGTTGTTGGAACGCAGGTTAAAGGTGTCGTCGAAGCGGCCAAGAAACCGAGGAATCGAGGTTAAATTAGTGCACCAGCCTCTGTGAAAGACAATGAGCAACACAATAAAAAGGAACGGTGAATTGTGTATGCTCCCCCGGTTGAAGTCAAAACTGCGCAGCGGTTATTGCTCTATTATGATTGGTTGAGGAATTCAGAAAACCAAACTGCAAAGTTGAGTGATAGAACCACGTCGGTGTCGTAGGCGTTCGAAGATGGTGATGATACGAGTAATGTCAACCAAACTATCTGGGAATTAACGCCGAGGTGGCCTTATCTGCGGCGAACAAGCGCGAAGTGGGTGTCGGCGTTTAGGGGTAGAGGGAGAGTCAAATTAGTGGCGGAAAGTGCAGCCATGAACGGGGTCCGGGTTTTATTCGAGTGATGTCCGGCAGTCTTTTGAGATCAATGGAATTTATTGTGGTAGCGGCAGAGTACCTCAAAGTCTGGGATGCAGTTTGCCCAATATTAGCTGGTTTTGGCATCAAGTCGCGATGATCTCAAAATGGAGAGAAATTTCCTGGATAGGAATTTCAACTCGATGGTGCAAAGCATCCGCGTTCATGGGCGCCAAAACGTCGAATTTAATGTCCGTGGTCCTCATCTGCGCGGAAATCAGTGAGCAACAAAGTTTAATTAATTATTGATTTGCGGGGTGCTTCGCACTTGTAGGTGCATGTACATACCTGCGGGTGCGTAAATTATTTCGACGAAGCTAAACAAAAGAGCACATAACACTGATCCGAGTGAAAGGCGCCGACGTACCGAGGTCCCATGCAACATCGCCCCCTCCCCGGAAAAATCGAACAGGCCGCAAGGTGCTTCGATGTGTGGGATCTATCGTCTGGGGAAATAATCAGCCTGGTGTTTGACAAAAGGTAAGAGAACCGCCGCTTGTTATCGAACACCGCCGGCGGACCGTCTCGAGAGGGAGTGTAATTTGCTCATTAAGAGACCAAGGCAGCTGCCCGCCAGTTTTGCGAAAGGTGGATGAAAAAATACAAGAAAATGCTTGCGTTAGACCGATATTCGGAGGAGGAAATAATTAGTCTCGCGTTTGACGAGAGGTTAGAGAGGCGGCGTGGGGGGTGAAGTTTGAAGACGTGCCTTAGACGCCGCCCACACGTGCAATCATCAGTGAAAAATGCCGGTTCGACACAGATTTGCAAAGACGATTGGAAGCGGAGGTAGTACCCGAACCCGGCTCGGCCAACGTCGATATGCCTCCACGCACTCTCAAACATTTTGTGCAGGTGGGATAGGGAGAATTGAGGGAAGCGTCTTTCGGGCGGAAGAAGGTGAGTGAAGAAGGTGAGTGGAGCGAGAAGGTGAAGGGGAAACACACCTAGAATGGCCTTGGAGCAGAGCTCGCGGTACATTCCAGAGCAATCACGGCACCTCGCAGCAAGGCTTATCTGCGACCAAAAAATAGATCCGGGAAATTCATCAGAACGAAAGGAGAGGGCACACCGAGCGCCCGCGCACGGATGTCGATACCTATAGAAATCGAGCTTCGGCACCGTGCGCAGAGCAGGGAGAACCACCTGGAAAGGGGGCTTTCTGCGAGGAAGTTGTGGTTACCTGTCCGCGGCCAGATATTTCATGAAACACAGGTCGACAAAGGCGTAAAATTGGATAGGATAAGAGTGGGATGAAAGGGGAATGCATGGCAGTAAATACACGGCCGAGAGGAGGTGATTCAGTACTCGCAGTTAGAAACGCGTATGGTGGTCCTGTTGTACACGGACTCCGAGAGCATTGCGAGCAAGAGCGGATTTTGCCCGCCGGTGCCCAAAAAGTTTGAAGAAAACCTGCAAAAACTTGCCAGCAGAATGAGAATATTTGTCCGAGGCACCATTCTTGCTTGATTAATTCGTTAAATTTTCTCGAAGATGTCGGGATCCACAGCTCGTGAGTCACTCTCGAGTCTCTCTTGCGCTCCCCAGTCGATTCTTTCTTGCCTGACCTTCCCGCCGTTTAGATTCTTGTGCCACCGCTTCCACGACGCGTCCATTGACCATCTGTGGCGCTGACCTTTCAAGGAGTCGTCCCCCTTGCCGAACTGCCCAATCTGCAGCCCAACTATTGTCACTCGGTGCAGGCGTATTGCCTCTATGACTGAGAGCATCCACTCCGTCGACGACCGCATACTCCACCGACGCCATTCCCAGCAGCCCTCGCTGCCAAACGCGCGAAAGGTGCACCTGCGCCACCTGGTCTCCGCCTTGCTCACGTTTAAAGAATATTGTCGCGCTCGTGCGGGGTGCCGTCCCTTCGAGCCGCAGTGCAGACGCTATCCATGCGGTCCTCCTGCGAGTTCTTTCGTGCGGCGTCATCCAAATCCTGTGCCAACGACCGCCCCATCGGGTTGGAGGATGAGATTAATGAGATGGGCAGTGGATGCTGAAACGAACGACGCCGAGGGTGCGTACGCCTGCGCCATCTTCCCTTTGATCTACTCACAAGTGATACCCAGTGTCGATGTGTGCGGGGCGCCTTCCCTTCGAATCGCAGCGAAACGAAGGACGTACAGAGTGCGTACGCCTCCGCCGCTTTCCTATAGCCTACTTACTGCTTTCTTCAAGTTGCGCTGCCTGCGCGAACGTCGTCGGCGGGTGCTTGGGCTCGAGAAAAGCATGAGAAATGTGCGTGCCCACTATGGGGTGCCGCAGCGCGGGCGTACTTTCCCGCAGGGACGCATTTGGCATCGCATCTATGCGGTCGCGAGCCTGGCTCCACTGCGAGGAGGACATGCAGGGCGCCATTGAAAGTGCGTACACTTGCGCCCCCTTCCTTTCGGCTTACTCACTGCTTTCCCAGTTGCGCGCGCGGAGAACTGTCAGCGGGGGCTTGGGCTGGAGAAGAGGGTGCGTGCGCACCTTAGTATCTGTTTCGCGCTGCAACTTGTCCTCATCCTCCTCCCTCCCCCGTTCTGCGCTATTGTCCCCGCCGTCGAGGCTATGTGCACGGCGCACTGAGACAGTGCAGATGCCGTCGATGCTGCCGTCCCGCGTGCCCTTGGTGCGGCACGGCAAATTGTGCACGCTCCCTGCACTCATCTATCCATCCCATCCCCCATTCCCATTGCCCGCTCTTTTTCCTCCCCGTCCCCATCGCGCACACCCTCGTCTCCCCTCATTGTCGCCTCCCTCCCCGCTTCCTCCCTCCGCCCTCGTGTAGTGCTGGCCATGATATGATATGAATACGATTTTGGCGTATCGTATTCATATCTGTATCATATTCGCCACCTGAGGCCCGTATCGTATTTGTAGCATATCATATTCATATTTTCTAAGGTGAATATGAATATATTTTGAATATATTGCAATATATTCTACCGCTCAAGATTTTTTAATGAAGTCCATCCAATTCAAGCCCTCTGCCAGTCGGGCTTTGATCCATTCTTTTGTAACAATGTCCACCGACGCTGTCTCCGCAGTCATGGATGAGCGATCATCAGATAAAGTCTTCTTGACACTCGAGAATAGACGCTCGACGGAAATGCTCACACCCGGGATGGCCAAGATATCGCGTGCAACAAGGCTCATGTGTTTCAGAGTGCCTTGGTTGTTCTGGTTTCGGCGTCAGAATTACGGCGGGAAAAACTCAAGTTGAAGTGTACATTTTTCAGAATGTGACATATGTGACATCTGTAAGCTCGAGTTAGGAACGGGGCACTATCGGTGAGCAGCACCACAGGAAAAATTGTGCCCGAGTCTATTCAACCATAATATACCATTTGTGCCTGAATGTTTCAACTCCGCCTTTTTTCGAGGCTAGTAGAGCTCAAAGAAATTTGCTTCTTCTGACTTCCGGGGGAAGATGAAAATCTGCAGAGTGTAAAAGTTACAATATCATCGTAAAACTTGAATAGCATATTGTAATATATGTACTTGAAGCATTATAAAAAATACCAAGGGCACTCGGTCAAAACTGAGGAGCTACAAGCTGTTTGTATCATTGACCGGTTTGTATCAATGACCGGTGATGGACTGTACCTTCCACCAACCGAGCGGATCATCAAAGTCGGTCGGGACCGGAGAAATGTTACCGAAATAAAGTTCAATTTCGTCCTTCCCATCGCTAGAGGCAGAATGGCGCGACGGAGGAAGGCCATTGATGGCCGCACGGAGTTTTTCCAAGTCTTGGTCGAGGGACATCACAAGCTTCGAAAGAAAAGTTCTGACACTTGTGACAGCTTGAGTCCGAATCGAATGACAGCTATACAGCACCCCTGATCCGTTTCTCAGTCTTGGCGGTATGCCGAATCTCCGCCAACTCCCAACACGGCTTCTAATGGCCGAAATGGATCCCAAGATATTCAAATATATTCGATTACGGCTGGCCCGTATTATATTATATTCATATTGTATCGTATTCATATTCTGGTATACTCGTATTCTGTGGTTGGCTCCGGGAGCGTATCGTATTTGTATTCAAGTGAATATATTCAAAATATATTTTTCCGTATCGTATTCTTGGCCAGCACTACCCTCGTGTACACCGCCGCCCAACGCACCCGCGCCGCCGAATCGAGTATAGGTACCAGGTACCATATGCCGTTTGCGCGAACCCGCACCCGCACTCGGCACGAACTCGAAACTGTGCGCGTCGAGTCCCCGCGCGCACATGCTTGTGGGCGCATAAACCGAGTTTGCCGCGGGCGCGTCCTTGCGCCCCCCTCTCCTCCGAGTCCCCTCCCCCCACATCGTCGTTCGCCGCCCTCGCGTCGCGGCGCTTCTACACACGCCGCACTCGCGCGAATGCGGATGCCGCTGCCGTGCGCCACCCGTACACGTTGAGTCCCCGCGCACATGCGGGCGGGTGCACGGACCGAGTTTGGCTTTGCACTCATTGTTGTGCGCGGCAATCCCTGCGCCGTACCTCTCCTCCCATCCCATCTCTTCCCATCTCATCCTTCCCCATCCTATCCCATCCTTCTCTTCCCCTCCCTTCTCTTTTATTCCCACGCCGCCGCCCGTCCGTACCTATTTCATGAATACATTTTCGTCGTCAAAAAAAAACTCTGCGGGAATTAAGATTATTGTCAGTAGATATTGACGACACGCCGTCGACGCGGGATAGAGTAGAGTGAAGGAAGGGAAGCTTACCGAAAAATTTAAGAATTTGAGAGCCTGATCATGAAGCAAAACGACGCGGAGAGGTAAAGATCAGCATGAATACATGTACGATGGGAATGAAGATAAATCGGGGTACGTACATACCGCTGTCGATACCCCTCAGCTTCGCATTCGGCCGCACAGGTCGGGATTCGGCGTGTGGGTGGCCATCGACACTGACCTGTAGGTTCAGGTCCGCAAAAGGAAATATGTTGAATGGAGGTACACTTACCTGGGCAGTTTGAACGCAGCGGTGAGAGCTAGATGTCGGGGTGAACAAAACGAACCGAACACGACTTGCATCAGGAAAAAGTAAATCCTACATAGTCAAGTGAGCAATCGTGTCATGACCTGTAGCCGGTGTCGCCACACGACAGGATCTGTTGCACCCTGTAGCCACCTGTAGCCAACCGGGGGAACTACGTAGAGTACAGGGATTCCATAGTCTGAGTGAGCCAAGGGGGCCCAAAGATAAGAAAAAACGATATCACCTACAATTTTATTTTTTCAGGACTTTCGGCCTACCCCTCCCCCCCCCTACGTAACGGCGATGCCATCAAATTGCCTTTTTGAGACGGATATCCGAGGTGGGGAATATCGACCTGCAACGTTTTGACAGTAGAGAGTAGCCGCAGCAGTGACTTGAGAGCAAGACAATAGTGGTACATCTGATTAAATGCTTTTATTGAGCCATCGACGCCCTTGCACTTGACATTCGCACCTGATTCGCACCATTGTTGGGTTCAAAACGGACCGCGGTGACCCAACCTTGCTAATGGGATGAGTGAGAGGCTTGAAATAAGGTGGTTATACTGGGAATTGTGTTTGAGGTCCTGCCTGGGATCCTCAACTCCCCAGCGGACCTTCCTGGGGCAAAATAAAATTGCATACAATTTTTTTTTCCAGCGGACCCTCGACCCCTCCCCCCCTCTACCCCATATGGTAATTGCTTATCTTTGGGCCCCCTTGGAGTGAGTTCAACATTGTCAAAGGGAACTCTGGAGCCAATATTGAACAATATCCTCAACTTAGCTCTAATGTCTTCTTAGTCTAGTGGTAAATAATTCATATGTCTTCTGGGATAATGTAACTGTCTTGTGTTAGACCCTCGTGGTGGCTCTTTTTGGGCATTTTCGAAAATGATATCCGGCAACTTGTATAGTAAGCTATGTTCTGATTCACGGTCGCCGAGGGACACGGAAAACGAACATAGGGGAATTCTCAAAACCCCGGTGGCTGTTCACATTAAACCTCAGCTCACAAAGTACCCTATGATTCAAATGTAATTGACTATTGCACGCCTCTAAATAACACGAAGTCTATGTGCCTAAGGTAGCAGTTTAAATAAAAGGACTTGCACCGATCTAAAACGTCGTCGGTCGATAAAGTACGGTCAACGGCACCTGGGAAACGAGGAATAAGGTGACAACTACGGGATATCTGCGTAACTGGGATAATTGAAGCACGCCGGTGATGATTTTGGAATGCTGGGGCAATTTTGTACATACCCAGGTCGGTGTCAAGTTGTGTCAGGGGCTTGTACCACTCGATGTATGCAAGTGGTACATTAAACCGGCCATATTCGACGGGAAGGGCAAATATTACCTGCATCCTGCCAGCGAAAAGACCTGAAACAAAATGAGTACATCAGGCGCGATGAAAGGGTTCAAATGTTTGACTCACCCTCCAGGCTTAAGCGTGGCTGAGGACCCACGGGAGCTTCCTTTCGAGCCAGGACGGTATCGAAGTGGGCTGGTACTGCCCGCTTCAATCCTCGGGATGGTGTGGCTCGAGTGGCGCGAATGGGGTCGTTGATGACGCTAGTGGAGACCTGGACAACGGGAGGTATTTTGACAACAACCCGCTTATACACAGGAAAGGACGCAGACATATCGTTGAATTGCCGAGGAAGAATGTCCTCAGCCCGAAGAAAAGTCTTGAGGTGGGTGAGGAAGTTTGAAGCGCCGTACTCCTGCTCCAACGATGTAACAGAAACGCGGGGAAAGGGCGCTTTTTTGGCAATGGTGTAGTAGGTTGATACGGCATTTGAAGGTGGATCGATGTCGTCCGCAGGTTCGTCGTCATCGGAATCCTCGGAGTCGGAGTCGGGGTCAACCTGGGGAGCATCGTTAAGCTCAAGAAGGTATCCAGGTATGGTCCATTGGAGGTACGATGTGAAGCGGTCAATCGCTTCACGGCGTGTCAGCCAGGTGGTCATTTGCCGAATATAGCAGCGTAACCGGGCTTGGCACAATCAATGTGCAAGCGTTCCGATAACTTGGTGTTGTAACCGTCTGCCGTACCCAGCGCGCGGATCATGTCGACGTAGTGCTGCATCGAGTGAATCTTGGGAATATCAAAGTCGTCGCGATTTTTTTTGTTCTTGAAGATAATCTTGTTGCGTGAAAGAGTAGCCAGGCTTCTTCGAGCTTTTTTAGCGAGGTGTCGGTATGGGTTTCGAAATGGGCATATTCAATAAAATCTAAATTTTCGCGCACAGCACGGACAACTTGGGGGTCTGCGCAACCGTTTATGACGCCGAGGAGGATCTTCTCCATGTTCTTGTACTCGTTCCCCGTCCATTGCGACACGAGAGAGATCCCCAGCTTGAAGTGGCAAAGGCTGGGATGACCGGGCATCAAACGAAAGCGGAAATCAATTTCCTCCTCGTTTCCCTTCTCCGTACCGCCCAATGACTGCGTTGTCCAGTTGACAACATGGTCCTTGAACACACCCTTGTGGAGCTGGTGTAAAATATCCGGGGTGAAGCACTCGAAGATGTCGCAGTGGGGAAGATCTTTCCAGAACGGATCAGCAGGCCGCAGGCCTTGCGCCTCGAATTCCTTCGGCGCCAAACCTTTGGCATACTTCTTCATCAGCTTTATCATCTCGTCGGGATCGAGGAGCGCGGAATGTACTGTTCACCCCTCTTCTTGGGATCCACAACACATTTGGGACAGCGATTCTCTTTGCAGCACGCCACCAAGCATTGCTCGGGATAGTCAGCGATGTATGCTGCAAGGATCGGATAAACGCGATGTGTGTATCCATCCGCACAAAGCATGTCAACGCCGTCCGTGCCCGCCGCAATCAGAGGCTCCAAGATGGTCCGCATGCACCGGTGGAAGAGCTGGTGGCCGGCCGCCGACCGATTAGCCTTCGAAAAGCAATGCAGCTTGCAGACCGGAATGTAACCGAGCAAGACGGTGGTGCGCTGGGAGGGTTTGCATTGTGTTTCCTTCGACAGATTGCCAACGGATGGATAAACAGGCCATGCCTACTTGTCGCCACTGAATCTCAATAGCTGTGTCTTGTCCGACGCGAGAATTATGGGGCAGATTGTTACGCCCGGAGGCAAGAGTTCCTGATTCAATATCAGATGAAAGGTCGGTGCCGTTAGAGCAGATTGTTAACCTGAAGCTTCCACCACCATTCTCCAGTCCACATCTCGTCGTACTCGCGACGCGTTCCGGCCTCGTCTCGATATTTCCGGAGTGGTGCGTAGTGCATTTGATCACGGAATGCAGCATTTCCCATGAGCTTTCGGATACAGTCAACAGGATTGCGCTTCCAAAATTCGACTTCTTCGGTCTTGAATGCGCCACTGGCATCCTTTTCATCGCCACGGACGTCGAAAATCTCGCATTCCCATTCGGGGCCACTCGGGAGGGCATCAATTTTCTGGAAGAAAGCACGGGTATTGTGGTACAAAGGCTTCGCCCCGTCTTTAATCTAATTGGTGACATGAGACCGACAGCGCTGAGAACATTTCCTGGAATGTACATTGTTTAATTTCAGAAACTCATTGATGTTTCCGCCGCTAACTCCCGCCTTGCTCAGCCATCGTGCAAGATTCCAGTCGTCCTCGTTATCAAAAGGGGCCCATGGAGCTTGGCCGTTCTCCTCCTGCATACGGCGAATCGCCTCAAACACAGTCTCCACTGGATTTTCTTCAACAGTATATCCTGCGGGCTTTGGGAAGTCCTCGAAATATCTGGGCGCCCCCGGAGCATCTTCGTCTTCCACCTCCTCAATAGTGACACCTCTCGGTACCGCTGGCGCCAGCGGGGGCGGCTCAACTGGATTGTCAAGAGGTGGGTCAACGTCCATCGCATTTTCATCCTGGGGCACATCCATGGGAAATTCTGGCTCCTGCAGCTCTGGCGACGGTGTGGCCTTGCGTGCGTGATTTTTTCTACGACGCCGCACAAGGTAACAAATCATCAGCGACCATTATTTCTATTTACTGATGGTGCCCTTAAGACTTAGGTTCCGGGGCAGGGGACAACGTTGATGGCACCCGTTCCTCGCCTGCTCCCCAGGTTCCTCGGAAACGGGCTCGCTCCTCCTCGCCGACAAAGGGGCGCAAGAGGCGTGCGAAGGTGGCTGAGCCCCTTCCCCAGGCCGAGTCTGTCACTGGCAAGGCTCCGGGCGGGTCACGTACCAACCTGAAGGATTACACCGAGCCTGCCCGAGCCCTCCTCAAGAACGCGATGCACCGGTACGAAGTGCGCATCGACACCCTCAATACATACCCCGGCACCGAGTTGCAGATGCAATGGGTCAAGGAGATTTGGGATGAGGTGTGTACGGAGGCCGAGGAACGGATGCAGCTCACTGAGCGCATGGCCGGTATGGCGTGTATCGAGTTTTTCCGCCCTTGCCTCCGCTGACATCTTGTAGATCACAAAATACGGTTCTCATGCTCGCAGCGCCGTGGTCGGCTGTGTGCGCCCGCTTATCGCACCTACCTTTGGATTCAAACTCGGTGATTCAGACAAAGTTCTGCGGAAGAATTTGAAACTCCATCAAGTCCTTCTCAACGAGTCGGGTTTTCATTACAAGGTACGTCTTTAACCTCCCCTCCTCCATCATCGTTAACAACTTGCCCAGGACACGGGGGCCCGCACCGGATACGCCAAGAACGACATCGTCATGGAGAGTATGCGCGTCACCTGGTTTAAGAACAAGTCTGCACGCGGCGTCCGCTTCATGCAGGCCTTTAGCCCCATCACCCTCGTTACACTGGCCCTCACCTTCACCGCGGTATGCCCTGCCTCTCTCCCACACCCTCGCATGTCTAACACTTTCCAGATCAAATTTTGTATTGAGGAATATTTGACCGGGTGTTTCCAGCCAGGCATCTTCGACGAGGTGGAGAACAAGAAGCGTTACATGGTGCACCTTCAAGACCTCACTGAGTGGGCCGCGCTGAAGCCTTCCATCACCGACATCATCCGCCAACAGATGCACGACAAGCTGCGGTATGTGGGCAGTGCTTTTTGTCCTAGTTAAATCACTGACTTGAGATTACAGCGCCGCCACGGGCGCCGCCCTTGTTAAACCTACCGGCCGGATGAGTGAGGCTGGTCGTACACGCGCACTACAGGAGCTGGAGGCGATGAATGTAGATCAGGAGGGCGTTGATTCAGATGAGGAGTAACCAGTAGTAGCTATCACAATTCACGCAATATATTTATTCTCTGCTCTTCCTTGGGTGGCCTACATGCAAACTATATGTGCTCTGGTGTGCTACAGAGGCTACAGAGCATTAGCGATGTTATCGGGCGGTTAACTACAGGTTGCTATGGATGACTACATCAAATCCTCGACTGGCTACATCGGCTACATGGGATCGGCGACTGGCTACAGCGGCTATATAAGGGGGTACCTAACGACAGGACTACAGCAGCTATATCGGCTCTGTAGCACGCTGTCGAGGTGCCACTTTTTCCTGATGTGAAGGTGAGTATTGCGACGGGGATTGGAATAAAATCAATGCTTACCTCGGAGACTGAGTTTGGATTGGGCTGAGTCCCGTTGCGGCGCGGAATACCAATACCCAACCAATACCGATACTGGGTGATGGAGGTAAGTCAAAGTGAACGAAATTAAATGCATGGGAGGGCTCACTATGTAATATATAACACAAGTCACAGTAACAGTAACAGTAACAGTAACATTTAAAATTAGTCACTGCAAGTCAGGGTGAAACTACACCGGTGTTCGATTGAGCGCCAATCTGGAAATTAAATCAAAACTTTGGGAGGAAATGAACCTCAGGGCAGAGCTTACAATGAGTTCCATTGGTTGCAGCTAGAGTTTAGTCGGGAAATAATTAGCTGATAGCCGAGGTCAGTACGTACAGGAAGAAGGAATCGAATGAAGCCTGGCTGGAATTTGAGTATGTGAGTGATTTGAGTAGCGTTGAGGTTGAAACTTCGAGCCAAGTACCAAAGAACAAACCTGTGAATCGATGAGGGCTAGTTGAACATTGAATCGAACCGAAATTGAACCATACTTAGGTTGAACCAAGCTAAGTTGTGTTGTGTCTGACCCGGGTCAGAATCGAATTTACTCACGAAAGAATAATTAGAGATGGCTCAACGATCATCAATGAACCTACCTCGAGTTCAATTACGACCCATTCCCGAGATGCCCGAGTGCTCTCAAGAAATTAGTGGATGTAGCAATAGAATTTTATGCTGCATGCCTATTGACAGTTGAAGGAACACCACGAGGGTCCATAGAAGCAGTCAAGTCGTGCTTGAGTTGTATCCAGAGATCTGAACATCGGAATATTGGCTGAGTGTATGAGATGCAACAGTGAAGCACACCTTGAGTCAAACCTATAAAAGCATTTTTCACAAAATATTGTGTGCTCTCAGTGGCAGAACCTGAAATGTGATTTGTCGCGTTCGTGGTTCATGCTTGAGGTTAGCCGAGCATCTGCCGGGCCCGCCGATCAGCCGGCACCCACACAATTCTCACGGTTCAAGTTTGGATTGAGTTGTCCGCCAAGAAACATCAAAGTGCGATTGGGGGAGAAATAATCAGGCTTTAGACTCCCAGTGACTCTCTCAGTCTATTTGGGTTGTCCAATGTGAGCAAAACTAAATCTGGGTTTGATTAGCTGCCGCCGATGTAGGCGACCTGTGGCCTCATCAGTTGTCACTGAATTCCCCAGACAAAGGATTTCGCCGTCCTCATAAGCATCCGACTTCTATCTGTCTCCCAAGAACATGTGTGTACCTCGGCCGAAAGTAAAAATCAATTCATAATGTTCGGTAAAGGCCTTTATGGCGGGTCGGAATTTGTCAAAGGCCTTTGATCGTATTCCCACGCTGTCCAACACCGGCAATTTTATTTGTGTTAAACACCATTTCTACACACGGTACTCTTCATCTGAGTCTATCTCCACACCCCCATCATCTGGAATGCATCCTCAACAGCATTAACTAGCATATCCTTCATTATTTTCCTCCTCTTTCATGACCTCCGTGAACAGTTTGCATCATATGCTTTTTAATGCATCCCTTGCAGTAGGTTCTCCAGTGAGGTTTATTCTCTTTGACCGTGAAAGAAACCCCTTAGCAGGTTGAAGTCTGACATTTGTTGCACCGGAGGAAGAAAAAGAGAAAAGATCAAAATGACAAATCAAAATGACGTGGGTCACACGTGATGGGCAAAGGCTTTGGCAAAGGGCAAAATTTTGAGCGAGATCCCAAAGGCATTTGCAAAGGCCCCTCAAAGGCCTTTGGCTGACAAAAGCCTTTGGCCTTTGGGCGAACACTGGATGATCTGGACATCGGCATGATTTGATGGTCCGTCTTTTTTACTTCGTTAGTGAACGCGAAGACCTTCAACTGGGAATGGAAAAGCATGTTGTATCTGGAAGGACCACATAGATTCCTCTAAATCACCACTCTTGGGCACAAAATACTGATAAAACCACAATCTCAAACCACGAAGTCCACCAAAATCACGTGTTACTCAGCTCGACCATCACCTTCATGACCTCGTTGTGAAACCAAAGAATATTTTGCAAAACAAAAGGTCATACAAACCGGTATTCAAATGAAAGGATGGTGAAGTTCGAGTCTATAACAACCCTCAAGAATACTTCAATTTTGCCTTTCAACTTAACTCTTCACTTGCTTGACATCTATGATTAGGCCTGCTAGGCCCTTCAATTTGACCACCACACAATTTTGACTTTGACTGCACAATCTATGTACTGTTCCTTTTGTTATTCAGTGCACATGTTTACAGCCAACGACAGTACCGAAGGCGCGGATCAGTTTTTTTTCTATTTTGAGAGCTTTTCGAAGAATTACCCATTGTTCACTCAGTTCTTGACCGTTCGACTTGTAAGTATGCTAGAAATTACAGGCTAATTCATGTGCAATTACTCATAGAGCCCGATCTGCGAAAATATTGTATTTTGGGTGACCGGGTAAATCAACCTTGATGGTTGGCAGTGAATTTGCCCTAGTTGTGTCAGTTCACGTTGGATCCGGTGTCAGTTCACATTGGATCTAGTTCGCCTCTAGGCAGGGGGATTTTACAAATGTTGTGATAGGTTCCATAGACAAAACAAGAGCAGGGACACCACCCAAAATTGAACCATATGGCGAGAATATTGAGGTTGACAAGGTTGTTCAATCCCCATCGCCGATACCGTATGTTCAAAATGTTGAAATGTCTATGACAGACTGGGGATCATTCATCCCAGAATGCTCGTTATCGACTCAGACCAACGGGAGGCAACGTGATTCCTAGCCTCTATTATCCCCAGTACCTACTTTCAGTAGGCACATAGCTGAGATTACTGGGACACTGGAATCCTCTCACGTTCAACATCTCTAATCTGATGCAATAGTCTGGCCAACATGAATTTCAACATTGTCACCAGTAGGATTCCCACAGTTCAATTTTGAAGCTATCAGGTGGTAATGCAAATTTCTGTGTATGTAGAATCCATCGCAAGACAAATTCAATGCTTCTGATTGTGGGCTTCACTGAATGCAATCTGACATGACTGAGGGAAATTCACCGCCAAGCATCAAGCCCGATTTACTCGGTCACCCAAGATACAATATTCTTGTAGATCGAGCTCTATGACTAATTAGATGTGAATTAGTCTGCAATTTCTAGCATACTTACAAGTTGAACGGTCAAGAACTGAGTGAGCAATGGGTAATTCTTCGAAAAGCTCTCAAAACAGAAAAAAAAATGATCCGCGCCTTCGGTACTGTCGTTGGCTGTAACTCCCGGTGAACAATTTAAATTGTTTCAAAAGGTGCCTGCTGTTATGATTATATTGTTTTCTGCTACATACTGCTTAATAGTTCCTCAATCTCCAGGGTGTCTGGATGATTGTGACCCAGAACCTGCTTCTGTTTTTCAAGCACAAGAACCCTGAGTTCTTTGGCCTTTGAATGGTTTCCCAGGTCTGAGTATGAGATGGCCAGGTTAGCCATGGTGTCCAGGATGTCTGGATGATTCTTGCCCAGAACCTGTTTTTGTTTCTCCAGCACAATACCCAGGAGTTCTTTGGCCTTTTGGTACTCTCCCAGGCCAAAGTATGAGGTGGCCAATCTGGCCATGGTACGCAGGGTACCTGGATGACTGTCACCCAGAATTTGTTTCCGTTTCTCGAGTACAACACCTTGGACTTCTTTAGCCTTTCGATGCTCTCCTAAGTCTGAGTACGAGTCAGCCAGATGACCCATGGTATGCAGGGTGTCTGGATGATTCTTGCCCAGAACCTGTTTCTGTTTCTCCAGCACAATACCCAGGAGTTTGTTGGCCTTTTGATACTCTCCTAAGCCCAAGTATGAGGTGGCCAGTCTACCCATGGCACGTAAGGTGCCTGGATGACTGTCACCCAGAACCTGCTTCCGTTTTTCCAGCATAAGAACCCTGAGTTCTTTGGCCTTCTCGTGCTCCCCCAGATTCGAGTATGAGCTGCCCAGGTTACCCATGGTCTGCAGGGTGTCCGGATGATTCTTGCCTAGAACCTGTTTCTGTTTTTCCAGCACAACAACCCTGAGTTCTTTGGCCTTTTCGTGCTCCCCCAGATTCGAGTATGAGCTGCCCAGGTTACCCATGGTCTGCAGGGTGTCTGGATGATTCTCGCCTATAACCTGTTTCTGTTTTTCCAGCACAATAACCCTGAGTTCTTGGGCCTTTTGGTGCTCCCCCAGGTTTGAGTATGAGTTGGCCAGGTTACCCATGGTCCACAAAGTATCTGGATGATTCTCGCCTAGAACCTGTTTCTGTTTCTCCAGCACAACAACCCTGAGTTCTCGGGCCTTTTGGTGCTCTCTCAGGGCAGAGTATGAGATGGCCAGGTTACTCATGGTACGCAGGGTGTGTGGATGATGGTTGCCTAAGACCTGTTTCTGTTTTTCCAGCGCAACAAGCCAGAGATCTTTTGCTTTTTTATACTCTCCCAGGTCTGAGTATGAGCTGGCCAGGTTACCCATGGTACGGAGGGTATCAATATGATTGTCACCCAGAACCTCTTTCCGTTTCTCTAGCACAATCACTTCGAGTTCTTTGGCCTTTTGATACTCTCCCAGCGCTGAGTATGTGTTGGCCAGAGTACCCATGGTATGCAAGGTGTTTCGATGATCGTCACCCAGAAACTGTTTCTGTTTTTCCAGCACTTGCTCCCGTAGCTTTTTAGCTTGTTTATATTTTCCACCTTCCGAAAACACTGATGCATATCTCTCCCTGAAAACTAGAGCTACTTTTGCATCCATCTGTACAGCCAATTCAATATGTGGATGCAATAACAGACTTGCCAATTGTATATCCCACTGTGGACGTTCTAAGATGGCCATGCCAAGTAAAGACCCCATTGTGAACATGTATCTTTTTTGGTTTTGAACTGTTGCTTGAAACCAAGCATGTACCAATGGATGGATAGAAAAGAGCTTTTTCTCTGCATCAAAGCTGATCAATGAATAGGATTGGACCTCATTGGTTGCATCCAAAAACCGCAAAGAGTCCCATTCTCCCATTGGCGCCAGAAAATGCGAGAGGAATTCCAGAGGCTCCTGTAGTTCTTCTTTGGATGGACCATTGGAAGGAAACCAGTACTTTGATGCATAGCGGAAGATTTCCTCTGAAATTCCATTATGATGGAGGAATGAACAATGCTGCAGGAGCATGGCAGCTGGTGGTGTGAGCCGGTCAAAACTCATTTGCCATGTTGTATAGACGGTCCAGGCATAATGGTCATGGGACTGTGCAGGCTTTGCACTAAGCAGTTGTGCCTGGTTCTTCATATAAAGAGCCAAATATATGTCCAGATTTCGAGATTTGGATATGAATGCACCAGCCTGGACAACTGCCAGGGGTAGATAGTACAATGACTAAGAAAGTGTTATGAATTGAATGTGCTCCCAGGCCTAACTGTCTTACCTTCACAATTTCTGCTGCAATTTGTTCAGTACGACTTGTGGCTTTCTGCAAAGCACTCTTGAGCAACAACACCACAGCATCTTCCTCTTCCATGTCCAACACGGCGGAGTGGGATCCAGCATAAACACACAGTCCTGGATTCCGAGAGGTGATAATGATATTCCCGTGATTGCACTCAGGAATATAATCATTTAGATTGATGCTTGGATCATCTGCATTATCAAAGAAAAGTAGCCATTCTTCAACTCTGCTTGTCAGCCACAGTAAGCCATCTTCTGGAGAATCTCCAAAATCCTTCAGGACCGCTATGTTCTTGAGACCAATATCAACTTTTCCCAGTGGGATAATCAGGCTCACTGAGATGATGAGTCATTTATGAATTTCAGAGCAATCTGTGTCTTTCCAGCGCCTCCGAGTCCATGCAGCACATAAATATGCTGTGTCCCAGTGTCAGAGAAAAAGTGATGCATGTTGTTAAGGATATCCTGTCTTCCACAGAAGATCCTTGATGGAAGAGGACAATGACTGGCAGTTTGAGCTGCCCGGATGTTGCAAAGCCCTGATGGCTGCTCTATCGCGAGTGTGGCTTGCAGATTAGGTGCAATCAACTGTGGTGTAGTGATATGGATAATTGGGCCCTGCCCTGCTCCACCAGTGCCACCTTGGAGATGTGCCGGACCCCCAGAACCACCTTGGCCACCTATGCAAGATGATTAATTCCTTCCACACCTCAAGAAAAGCAGTTCCGCACCAGAAATGTGCAGCGATCGAGAATCACGATCTAAGGAAAACATAGTACTGTGTTGACCTTGGGAGGCAAGCAAATTAACCACTGGCAACATCTACACAGGAGATAAACTGACCTGTGAAGTATCACCGCAGTAGTGGAGGTGGGGGCGGAGGACAAAGAGATGACACCTGTGGGAGACACATGGAAGCTTTCGCCGGCACCACCTGACACCGAGGGCAAACACTGTGGAAGGTGAAATGCAGCTTCCGGCAGGGAAGGTGTGCAGGAAGGTGTGCAGGAAGGTGCACGGCAATGCGGCACGGCAGCCCGAATGTTCCCACAAGGCCCGCTGACTATGGCCTGGACCCGGCGCGGAACTGCCGCCTGGCAGGGGCGCCAAAATTAGCACCCCGTACCGAGAGCCGGGCACGAGGCTTCCTGCAGGTTTCTGGTGGGCCGTAGGGTCACCGAGGTGCCTTCCTGCATACCTTCCACGCCAGGTCCATGTCAGCTTCCTTACCGCATCAGGAAAACCTCCCTTTGCCAATTCCATGGAAATTCTCTGGAATTTTCCAGACACTGGTTGAGAGATTCAAATTTTTCAGCACAATTTACAGTGAAAAATGTCGTTGGGTTTTCAGACATTTTTCAGTGAAAAAAGAGGTGAAAAATTTAAAATATTTTTCACCACTTTTTGCCTTTCTTTTGAATTTTTCACCTCAAGCTCAAAAAATAGTAAAAATGATTTGAGTTTTTTACCTACTTTTTCAGTGAAAAATGTCTGAAAAACAAACAACATTTTTCACCGTAAATTGTGCTGAAAAACTTGAATCTCCCAACCAGTGAGAATCTGACAAATGTGTGAATGGCCGAGAAATGTGAACAAATGTTCGGCAAAATGTTGACATTTCTCCGAAGTCTTGAAACATTTTGCCTAAGGTACTTATAAGGGTCTCAGAATGCTACTCCTCAGTGTGATGATCCCTGTAAACCTACAGCTCAGGTCTGGAACATACATTGAATCAATTCTACCATTTGACATTTTGTGCGCTTGACCTGTAAACTTGCAAAGTCATTCAAACTCCGCATAAAGCCGATCAAGGGTAAACATCGAACCAAATATTGATCGGACCCTTAGCTCTCGACGTCGCGTATTACCCGCTGTACTTAAAGCTCGAGTGTGGCAACGACTCGCTATTCTCTCTCTCTTCACTTCCCCCATCATCTTCACCCATCTTCCCTCAATTCTTCTTCACCGCCTTGACCCCCCCTTCTACTAAGAAGCCCTACTCCCTTGGCGTGTATCTGTCCCTCGTACAGTGTGGCTCACCAGTTCCGTTTGGATGTGTCTTGTGACTGGGCAAATTTTACTCGGTGTGTGGGACTTGTGTTTTCATTCACCTAGACTTTCGCAGACATGATGTATTCTCAGCAAGGCACAGAGTTCTCCGGGATACACAGGTTCGTCAAGTTAATCCTTGCTTTCCTTTCCTTCATACTGAGATTTACTCAAAGATCATCGTCCAGGTTCCTGTAATGATGATTTCTGTGCATCGGAATTTGGTCAGCAGGTAAATTTAGTTATTCTATCTCCTGCATCAGAATGCTGACCTTGGAGCAGGGATATGGACCTCGCCGTTCCGTTGGCAAGTCAGTTTGGTTCACCACCTTCTTTCGTCTCTTTTACCACTGCTCCCCGTTTAGTAGGACAAACCCATCCACATACTAGTACTCGGTGATGTGCCTCATTAGATCTGTTACTTTTAAGATAATACACAGTTCCGATGTTGCCCAGTAATTAAACTTACATATCATGTACTACTAGTATACCGTCTTCAATGAAATGAGTTGCTTCCCTTCCCATTTGTTCTGGTTCTGGTTCAGAGGACTGTGCATGATTTGCCTGAACATTGGCTGAACGGTGCCAAAAGGCCGTCCCTTTGAAGGCAATATCCACCAAATGTCAAGAAATGTTGCAAAATTCCAGGGAATTTCAGGGGACCGATCCATTTTAACATTTGATGGGAATCTGAGATTTTTGGAGAATTCTGGCGAAATGTTCGCCAAATGTCAGATTTCTTGTCACTTTCCACTAAATGGCAAAGGTAGGTTTTCCTGATGCGGAAGCTGCATACCACCTTCCACGGTGTTTGCCCCCGGTGTGACCCGGCCCGATATTGATTCCCACGTCGCCTGGTTAAAATCAACCACCATGCATACTGTATCATTTCGACCAAGTGTTCATAGGGTGTCACGTGTCACACCAAGTGTTCATTTTTTCGAGAGTTCATTTCTCGGCAATCAGGCAAAATTTCCATATACGGACGTCCGGCGGATGCCGGACCCCAATTTCTCGTGCTTTTCGGCCCAAAAATGTGAGTGTCACCGTCACCGAGGGAAAGTATTCAGTTCAGAGGGCCGCGTCACGCGTCACTTGAACACTCAGTCGAAATGATACAGTATGTTCAGTAAACCCCATCTTGGCTCACTCTTGCCTTTAAATTCCACCCCTCGCGTTTTTTATCTCTATGGAGCTTCTTTGGATCTTGCTTCAATCTAACCACCCCGCAACTCCGGCTTGAACTGCACAATTCACCGTCGCTTTTGCGGGGTCCCTCGTTATTTTTCGCAGATGGCTCTACATTCACTTGGCATTGATTCTTCGGTCAGTCGGGCCTTCCATGACTTCAAACTCTGCTTCAAGGTCTTCAAAATTCACTTCGATGGATTCAACGACAGCTGTATCTTGGCATTAAAATCACCATTTCAGTCTTTGAACCTTCGGTTGCCTTGAACCTTTCCAGCTTGGTTCCGCAGATTCATCAATAGATTCTTGATCTCAATTCCACCATACCTTCCCTTGAGCACCGAACATATGCCGGTGGCTCGAGGTACATCTGCGTCACCGCTGCATCCGACGTATTCCGCTGATATTTCAATGTTCAGATCTATAGATTCAGTTCAGTCAAGGCCTACCTGACCTCTACGTGCCCCTGCGACGTTTCTCCGGCCGTGAATAGGTATGTGGAATACCATTCAATCGTCAATTTCTCGAGCAGGTTTTGAACTCGGGCATCTCGGGGATGCTTTAACCTCGGTTTACCTTCGTATCTCAGGTTGAGGTATGTTCATTTTATCGTTGCCATGCTCTAGGGTGTGCCTAACTGTTCCTTAGGTGGTAGGTTCAATTTTGAAGTGGGCAGGTTGACCGGCTTCAACTTTACTTTGGGTCGGACCCAGTACAACCGAGCTGGGCTCAATCTAAGTACGGTTTGATTTTGGCTCGAGCGAATGTTCAACTAACCTTCCTTGATTCATAAGTTCGTTTTGTTAGTACTTGGCTTCGACCTTCACGCCACGCTGCTCAAACTATCCATATACTCAATTTTTTCGGTCAGCCTTCAGGTTCATTTGATTCTGTCTACTGCTAGTGTATCATGATGATCGAGTTGAACTGACTTGACCCTAAGGCTACGCCATCCAGCTAATCCACGCCAACCAAAGTCAAATCACCAGTGAGAACTCATATAATCTTGGTGAGTTTGGCTTCAAAGTTCATTTACATTCCTTAATTCCTTCCAGGGCAGTATTGAGTTGGACTTCAGATTCAAGTTTAATCGAACGCCGCAACCGCCTTGTATTGGCGTGGGTTCATCATGTGTCCTACCATGCATTTAATTTCGTTCCCTTTCGCTCACTTCCATTGCCCAGTATTGGTATTCCGCGCCGCAACGAAACTCAGCCTAATGCAATCCACTCCGAGGTAAGCATTAATTTTATTCCAATCTCCGTCGCCTCGAAAAACTCACCTTGGTTGTTCCAGCCTAGACTGAATGTCGAGAGCATGTATATGGTCTGAATTTCATCCCAGTAAGCCTAGCTCCCCGAATTAATTTTTACGTTGGCCAATAAATCGAATCCGGACCCAGGGCGCACGGATGAAGGTGAAAGTACAATCAAGTTGGCTTTGGATCGAGTTTGTATACACAGAGATACGTGCCTCGATTCGTTTTCATCTCCCCTCGTTACTGTATTCATGAGGAATCTTGACTGACCGAGTATGAATTTCTTTCAGCTTGATCTAAAGCACCGCCCTCCCCGCGTCGTTCTACTTCAAGCCCTCAAACTCAGTCAAATTCTCTAAGCCGCCTTCCCTTCACTCTATTCGATGCCGCGTCGACGTCGTGTCGTCAATACAGGCACGGCGGAAATGTAGTCCTCTTCCCGTTTTGGTAGTCATATTAATAACATTTGATTTGTGACTGATCTCGTGTGACTCGACTCTCCTTCATGCTCCCCCCGTGCTCCTGTTGACGCCTCGACGCGTCAACACCTTTGTTGGCGCCTCGAGGTGACACTCATGCCTCCCGACCGCCAACGGAAACCGTTCTCGCCCACCAAGAAAGCTATAGCGTCGGTCCTCCACAACACATTCCAATGGTCTTACAAGGACATCGCTGCCTTCCCGCTCCTCGGGGGACTCGACAGTTCGACAGTTCGAAAAGGACTCAAGCGCCTTGCAGAGCATGGTGGGAACTTTTACCATAACGGCCACAAAGGAGCGTGCGGGAGGAAGCGGCGGATCTCGCCGGAGGATTTGGAGTTGGCCGAGCTGGAACTTGAGGATCCAGACAACGACATCGTTAATGGGGAGGACTTGCGGAGAGAGCTGTTTGCTGATGTCCCGGGACGAACAGTGCGCAACAGTGCACTCAATTTTCTTTACTGACTTGTTTTTGTCAGGTTCGTGAGAGTTTGTCAAGATTCGGCCTTGGAGGCTTCGCACAGCGCCACACACTCCCTCTCAAACCCACGCACCTCTCCAAGCGTGAGGCAATGTACAATAAATACGCCCACTGGACCGACCAGGCCGTGTATGACGCGGGTGTCATGATCAATAGCGATGAAACAAAGATCTTTCTCAGCACAAGCGACGGGAAGCAATGGTGTCACCGACGTCGCGGACAGGATGTTCTCGCCCCCAAGTTGGTGCAGCAGGAGGAACGACACGGTCGCTTTGGCACCAGCCTCTGTGTCTGGGGCGCCATCCATCCGGAGGGTGTCAGCGATCTCGTTCATATTGAGGGCAATTTCGACCGGTTCCAATATGTAGAGATCCTCGAGAAGAGCCTGCTTCCACTCTATGACCACTATGACACCCGCACCACCTTCCGTCCCACCTTCCTCATCTTCCAGCAGGATAATGACCCAAAGCACACTTCGCACCACGCGAAGGACTTTTTTCGCGACGAGGGTATTGATGTGATGGATTGGGCTGCGAAGTCGCCTGATGTGTCGCCGATAGAGAATGTGTGGGCCCGTCTCAAGCAGCAGATACGGAAGCACCCACGCTATGCTGTCGCCAAGACGCCGGACGATCTCTACGTCCTTGCCAAGGACGTCTGGCACTCCCCGGACTTTGTCGAGTACGCAATTCATTGTTATAAATATTTTCCACGTCAATTGGAGCAATTGGCGGCCAATAACTTCTACTGGATCGACTACTAGGCCCCCTGAATACCCTATAATACCCTATTTCACTCCTAGCTACTGTACATTCCTTATTTTCGCTGATATATTTTGAATTTACAGCCAACGATAGTACCGAAGGCGCGGATCAGTTTTTTTTTCTATTTTGAGAGCTTTTTGAAGAATATCCCATTGCTCACTCAGTTCTTGACTGTTTGACCTGTAAGTATGCTAGAAATGGCAGGCTAATTCATGTGCAATTAATCATAGAGCCCAATTCGCGAAAATATTGTATTTTGGGTGACCGGGTAAATCAGCCTTGATGGTTGGTGGTGAATTTGCCCCAGTTGTGTCAGTTCACATTGGATCTGGTTCGCCTTTAAGCAGGGGGATTTTACGAATGTTGTGATAGGTTCCACGCAAAAGGTGCGTACACCTGCGCTGCCCCGCTTTTGCATTACTCACGTCGCACGCAGGGCAGACACCGTCGATGCGGCCCTCCCGCAAGTCATTCGTGCAGCGCCATCCGATTCCGTTTGGCCATCGACCGCCGCATCGGCGCTGGCGGAAGAGATCGATAAGAGGGGACAGGGCGCTGCAAAATGAAGGTGCGTACACCTGTGCCGCCTTCCCTTCAACCCACACTCACTGCTTCTCCACGTAGCGCGGCTCTGAACGAATGTACACACCCTCGTGTGCGTTTCGCCCCGGAAGCTCTTTCTACCATCCTTCACACCCTTCAGCGTCCGCATCGCTTCCACCAGCATCGACCCCGCTTCCTCCGTGCAGAAACATGACCGGACAAGCCCGACACGGTCACCAACGCGCGTGCAGTCGAGGTGCGTCTTGTTTTGTTTACGAGGTCCACCACGATGTACGCCCGCAAGTTGGGCCTGTACATGTGTAACTCCTCGAGCACTTCTGCCCCCACGCGCTCCGTATCCCCTGTTGCCCTCCATCCCCACCTCCATACTCCATCTAGCTCGTCCTACGTTGTCACCGCTCTCGTGTGCGTCGCCGCACGCGTTTCGCGGAGTCGAGTGCACCATCCGCGTGCCCTTTGCGCGCTGCGTCCTCTCCCTGCATCCTCCCCCCCCCCATAATCCGCCGTTTAGCGTCGGCGCTAGCGTTCCCGCTGTCGAGTCGACACGGCGATTAGCGTGGGTACGGCTGCCGCATCTGCGCAAGGATGTCGCGCCGTGTCGACGCTGCCGTCCCTCGAGCCCCTCGTGCGGCGCGGTAAATTGTGTACACACCCTCCTCGCAGCTTGCTGCCCATCCCATCCGCCATCCCTATCCTATCTCCTTGCTCTCCCGCTCGTTTCCCTCCCCGTCCAATCTCCCTCATCTCCGCCCTCGCGCGCACCGCTTCACAACGCGTCCGAGTCGAGTGCATGTGGCACTTGGCACTAGGTGCGGTTTGCGTGCACTCGCACCCGTGTACGAATGCCGCTGCCGTGCGCGATGCGGGCGGCGCGCGGACTGAGTTTGCCGCGCACTCGTTCCTGGGCGCAGCATACATACCGCATACCTCTCTTTCTTTGTTTCTCGTCGTTTGCCGCCCCCGCGTATATACATACACCGAGCATGCGCACGTCATACAGCATACATGCGTGCGGGCGGACGGATCCGTTCTGGTGCTGCACGCATCCTGTCGTCGCGCCCTTTCTTCCCTACCCTCCCATCCCATTTTTTCGTATCCGTACCCTATCTGTACCCACACACGACAGGCCGCAGTCCGCATGTACATATCTTTAAATGCATTCTATTCTATGTTGTCAAAAAGGATTTCCTGACCGCAGAGGAGGAAAACGCACACATTAATCATACCATTGTCCACCATTGTGGCCGTAGCTTGGCCAAACTTTACTCTCGGCGCGCCAGAAGAAATCGTCGCACTACGCGACGGCATTTCCAGATTTAGCGTGTTTCACGAGTGGCGCTCAACGCCAGAACCTGAAAAAGGAAATTCCTCAGGTCGAATCTTGGCAGACGAAATTCATGGGTAGTGTTCCTAGGTACGTGTCTTCGATTCAATGTGTAGTCACGTAGAATAACACGTCTTTCGCGTGCACCGCACGGGTTATTTGTATTTTTGATCAAAGCCCCTATCTTCTGCTCGGTGCACGAGGTAATTCTTGGACCTCGAAAGATAACCGCAGGCGACGTGATCATGCGATCAATGTTACAGAGTTCTGGAGCCATTGACTCACCAATGGAATTGCGAAGGAGGCGGCTTTGTGAATGATGTGTGTTCGGACTGTGTTGAAATTGCAGAATTTTCTCAATGGCTTGAAGTGCCCTGCTAGATGTTGAAGTGCCCTACTAGATGTTGAAGCACAGATGCGGGCAGATGATAGATGAATGGAGTATTGCTCGGGAAAACATAAAACTGACCAATTCCGGGAGGTATAGAGATGATAAAAATTCCCCGCAGTTGAAGTGACCTGAGTGATTTAATATTGAACCACTGCATGTGTGCACAGGTTTGCGGCGGAGTTTTCTAGACAGCTTGAGAACCGGACAGCCTTCTGGATAGAGGCAGAACACAGAAGGGTAGAAGGGGATAATCTACATGGGCGTTGAACTGAAGCTGATCAAATGAACGAGGAGCATCTCGCTGAAGAACCGTTTAGTGCAAATTGGATCCCCCACCCAAATGTTTCCTTCCTTTGCTTCTATCTTAGATGCTGCCTCCGCCTTGAACATGTTGTTCTCCGGCGCGAAGCCGAGGCTTTTTTTGTAATAGGTATGAGGATGTTGAGTGCCCTCAAGCCTCGACCTTACTTTCGGTCTGCCGAAACCTTTGGCAACAAACAGCCCTGTCAGAATATGCAACCCCTCCCAAATCAAACTCGAAAATAAACCAGGCTCTCACACTGAATCGAGTTTCGCTCCACTGAAAACTTGTGAGCTAAGCCATCATTGGAAACAAAATTGCACACAAAGTGACTGCCCAAAGACTTGTACTGCCATGCGGAGCAGTGGCCTCCAAGTACAAGTTAAATTAATAGTGGGGTGGTTAGATTGAGGTAGAGAAGGTTCAATCACACTCTATAAAGCTTGAACAAAGAGCTGAAAGGCGAGATCAAGGAATTCTCAGTGTCTGTGGTTGTGCGTGTCGAGGATAGTCCGATGGTGTTGGGTGATGTTACTGTACCATTCCGTCCAATTCTCGTTGGCTGTGACCTGTGACCCAGAAATTTGAACTTTGGTTTTCAAATATCGACTGGAAGGACCTTCAATTTAACCACCGCAATTCTGGCTTTGACTGCACAATCCACTATGCCTGTTGTTATTTTTTCCAATAATCAACTAATCAGTGTTTCAAAATGCGCCTGCGGTTACGATTATATTGTTTTCTGCTACATACTGCCTAACAGTTCCTCAATCTTCAGGGTGTTCGGATGATTGTTGCCCAGACCCTGCTTCTGCTTCTCCAACACCATAGCCTTAAGTTGTTTGGCCCTTTGATGGTCCCCTAGGGCCGAGCATGTGCTGGCCAATCTGCGCATGGTACGCAGGGTGCCTGGATGATCGTCACCCAGAACCTGTGTCCGTTTCTGTAGCACTATAATCACGAGTTCTTTGGCCCTTTGATGGTCTCCTAGGGCCGAATATGTGCTAGCCAGTCTGCCCATCATTTGCAGAGTGCCTGGATGATGCTCCCCCAACACCTGCTTCCGTTTCTCCAGCACAATAACCATGAGTTCTTGAGCCTTTTGATACTCCCCAAAGTCTGAGTATGAGATGGCCAAGTTACCCTGGTCTGCAGGGTGTCTGGATGATCTTCACCCAAAATCTGTTTCCGTTTCTCCAGCACCATAACCTCGAGTTCTTTGGCCGCTTGATACTCTCCCAGGTTTGAGTATGAGTGAGCCAGGTTATCCATGGTACGTAGGGTGTCTGGATGATCCTCACCCAGAACCTATGTCTGTTTCTCCAGCACAATAACCTTGAGTTCTTTGGCCTCTTGATGTTCTCCCAGGGCTGAGTATGAGCTGGCCAGGTTCCCCATGGTACGCAGGGTGTCTGGATGACTCTCACCCAGAACCCGTTTCTGTTTCTCCAGCACAATGACCTTGAGCTCTTGAGCCTTTTCATGCTCCCCCAGATCAAAGTATGAGCGGGCCAGGTTCCCCATGGTATGCAAGGTGTCTGGATGACTCTCACCCAGAACTTGTTTCTGTTTCTCCAACACAACACTCTTGAGTTGTTGGGCTGTTTGATGCTCCCCCAGGTCTGAGTATGAGCTGGCCAGGTTACCCATGGTCTGCAGGGTGTCCAGATGACTCTCACCCAGGACCTGTTTCCGTTTCTCCAGCACAAGAACCCAGAGTTCTTTGGCCTTTTGATGCTCTCCCAAGTTTGAGTCTGAGTTGGCCAGGTTACCCATGGTACATAGGGTGTCTGGATGATCCTCGCCCAAAACCTGTTTCTGTTTCTCCAGTACAATAACCCCAAGTTCTCGAGCCTTTTGATGCTCCCCCAGGTCTAAGTATGAGCTGGCCAGGTTACCCATAGTGTCCAGGGTGTCTGGATGATTCTCGCCTAGGAACTGTTTCCGTTTCTCCAGCAGAATAACCTCAAGTTCTCGAGCCTTTGATACTCCCCCAAGGCTGAGTATGAGCCAGCCAGGTTACCCATGGTCTGCAGCGTGTCTGGATGATCCTCGCCCAAAACGTGCTCCTGTTTCTCCAGCACCATAAGCTCAAGTTCTTTGGCCTTTTGATGCTCCCCAAGGTCTGAGTATGAGATGGCCAGGTTAGCCATGGTATCCAGGGTGTCTGGATGATTCTCGCCCAGAAGCTGTTTCCGTTTCTCCAGCACAATAACCTTGAGTTCTTTGGCCTCTTGATGTTCTCCCAGGGCCGAGTATGAGCTGGCCAGGTTACCCATGGTGCGCAGGGTGTCTAGATGACTCTCACCCAGAACCAGTTTTTGTTTCTCCAGCACTTCTTCCTGTAGCTTTGCTGCTTGTTTGTATCTTCCCCCTTCCCAAAATACAATTGTATAGTGATCCTTGAAAACCAAAGCTACTTCTGCATCCAGCTGAACAGCCAATTCGATATGTGGACACAATAACAGACTTGCCAATTGCATATCCCACCGTAGGTGTTTTGAAATAGCCATGCCAATATGGAGCCCATGATGGACAGATATCTTGTTTGATCTTGGACTGTTGCTTGACCCCATGCATGTACCAATGGATGGATCGAAAAGATGTTCTTCTCTGCATCAAATAGGATTGGACCTCATTGGTCGCATTGAGAAATTGGAAAGAGTCCCATTCACCATCTGGCCCCAGAAAATATGAGAGGAATTCCCGAGGCTCCCGTAGTTCTTCTTTAGATGGACCGTTGGAACGAAACTTGTACTTTGATGCATAGCTGAAGATTTCCTCTGAGATTCCATTATAATGGAGGAATGAGCAATGCTGCAGGAACATGGCAGCCGGCGGTGTGAGGCAATCAAAACTCATTTGCCATGTTGTGTACACTGTCCAAGCATAACGGTCATGAGACTGTGCAGGCTTTCGCTAAGCAATTGTGCTTGGTTCTTTCTATAGAGAGCTAGAAAGCCATCTAGATTTCGAGATTTTGATATGAATGCACCGGCCTGCACAATTGCCAGGGGTAGATAGTGCAATGCCTGGAGGAAGGGTTAAAGATTAGATAAGTCCTCATGCCTGGTAGTCTTACCTCCACAATTTATGCTGCAATTTGCTCAGTATGGACTGTGCCCTTCTGCAAAGCACTCTTGAGTAATAACACCACTGCATCTTCCTCTTCCATGTCCGACACAGGGGAATAGGATCCGGCATAAACACACATTCCTAGATTCCGAGAGGTGATAATTATATTCCCGTGATTGCACTAAGGGATATAATTATTCAGATTAATGTTTGGGTCATCTGCATTGTCAAAGAGAAGTAGCCATTCTTCAACTTTGCGGGTCAGCTATAACAATCCATCTTGTGGAGAATCTCCGAAATCTTTCTGTATGGCTATGTTTTTGAGACCTGTTTCAATCGTCGCAGTGGTGCTGGTGTCAATGAAAAAGATGTCTGAGAAACTGAAAAACGCAGTTGAATTAACAATCTTTTCCCAGTATGATGATTAAGCTCACTGAGATGATGACTCATGTATGAATTTCAGAGCAATCTGTGTTTTTCCGGCACCACCGAGTCCATGTAGCACGTAAATGTGTTGCCTTCCAGTATTGGAGAAAAAATGATGCATGTTGTCAAGGATATCTTGTCTGCCACAGAAGATCCTGGATAGAGGAGGACAACGACTGGCAATTTGAGCTGCCCGGATGTTGTGAAGCTGTGATGCCTGTTCCGTCACGAGTGTGGCTGGCAGATTAGGTGCAATCAACTGTGATGTAGTGATATTCACAATGGGACCCTGCCCTAGTCCACCAGCCCCACCTTGCTGGTGGGCCTAACCCCCAGGACCACCTTGGCCACCTACGTGAGATGATCAATTCTTTTCGTGCCTCAAGCAAGATAAGCAGTTCCGCACCAATGATGTAGAGTGATCGAGAATCACCATCTAGTGAAAACATGATGCCGTGCTGACCTTGGGAGGCAAGGACATCATCAGCCACTGGCAACATTTTCACAGGAGAGAAACTGACTTCAGAAACAGAGGTATCACTGCAGTAGCGGACGTGGATGTGGAGGACAAGGAGATGACACACAACGTGGGACACACTTCTTTGCAGGCCGGATGTCGATCTTTATCCTGGTTACAATCAGTGCACCTGTCCGCATATTTTAGGCCTCCACCACTTACCTGTCTGGGATGTAGACTCCCACCCTAATTTAGATAGAACTGCTATCATGATCCGTACCGTTATCTGATCTGATCGACTAACTTCCCGGGAAGGAAGACATCCATTGCTGTGCCTGCTCCAGCTCTATCATACAATATCGCGCCGGGAACCTGGCCACCTAAGGGTTTTCCACCTGTTCTTGCATTAATACAGGCTTTTCGTGGGTGTCGCCTTGACCCATGCGATAGGCGCGCATCCTGGGAAGACATTAAGCATATTCTTATAATTTTTCACCATGATACAAATATAATTTTTCGGGATTTCCCAAAAGGGGAAATGATAAGGAAGCTGGCCACCACGAATGTGCCATTGTTGCGGGCCATTACGCGCCCGTGATCTTGACTATGATGCATTAGGGGTTCATACAATGTATTCTGGTCCCATTCATTGTACATTGAAGGGTGTAAGCCTGTGTTAACAACATAGTTTATGACCCAATTGGAGCTTGGAAGGCCTCCCGAGATCTAAACAACGCTGAGGCACCAGTGGTAGGGCATGGTTGGCCAAAATAAGCTGTGGGGAGGTTCATTGGAAGTTAAAGAACATACCTGACCACAGAAATTCACGTCTGAAGGGGTCTGCGGAGAACCCGGCATTTGATCTTTTTCCGGGGTGAAAAGTGTGCTTTTATACCTCTTCCCCCATGAAGCATGACAGTGATTGGTTGGCCAGGTGTGTAGTGCACTATATTGAAGTTTGACCTGATATAATGGGCTGGACAAAACTCGAAGAGTGTCTTCTGGACGAGCGTGTCGCTATCTCGAGTTGAAGATGGAGATTGGTAAATTTAAGCAGCAATCATACCAGCAGACTGGTGTGTGTCTGCGGCAATTGAAGGCGTGGACTAGGCATCTATAACATAGCCCATCATTGGGAGAAAATTTAGAGAGTTTAATCTCGCGAATTGGTGAAGAATTGGACGAGAAAGAGACGAAATAGTTGCGCGGAGTTAAGTAAACTGATTTTCTCACCCTCCCACGGGGATCAAACCGGGCATAGCTTTTCATCAACTCATCACTTTTGGTTGAAAATCGATCTCAAGATGCGCAATGAGTCACATTCCACCACGGAAGCACAAAGGGAAAGTATTATCAAGTCTGGGCCCTTGTATTTCACATCTGGCCAGCTTCTTGGTGTGGCCAGCTTCCCAGCGCGATATAGTACACTCTTTCAATGATTCTTGCACACCGAAAGAGTTATGGGTTCTACCGACACAGTACTGTACCATTATGTTCAAATTGACAGGGGGTAACACGTGACTGGTTCAACCATTTCGACAATCCGACAGCTACCCGAAAGGTGTGTGACAAGAGAAAAAATTCGATATTGGCCGCAAATCTACCCTTCTGTTGAGGATAATTTCTTGGGATAGTAGAGAAATATTTGCACAATATGTTGAAGCCTCATTGATATTTATTTCAATTCTTTTTGCAGGCCATTTCAAGGTGATTTTAGGCCAAAAACTCATCCGTGCCCTCAAATTTCAAAGTTGCAGGTACAAATGGTCCAGAAATTGGTTTAAACCACACTTAGCAAGGGTCGGGAGTCACAGCAATTATTTTCTCTGCTGTTTTGCACAATTTTCGGGTAATGTGGCGAATCACTGAACCTATTCGACACCAGCCTCCGTGATGCGTGACCACGACCAAAATTCGACATCGACAGGGGGGTGCATGACATGTGACTATCGATTTGACGGTAATGGTACAGTATACTGTACTATTACAACCAAAGGTTCACACCATGTCACCCGTCACCCCAAAGGTTCACTGGGATCAAGGTTCATTGATTGGTAATCACCGAAAACCCCCATAAATGGATGGACGGTAGCCTCTGGCAAGAGCCGGCGGAATTTTTCTGACAGTTTTTAGGCCGAAAAATTGAAATGTCACCATCACCCATGCCGAATTGGTTCAGTTCACGACCCCGCTATGGGCAGATCATGAACTACGACTTTCTTCTACAACTCGTGTCAACAAGGAAGGGGATTAAGTTGTTTGCGAAGTACGTCTTTGATGTTTTGACTCTGTTCAATGAGTTCTCTCGTTTCTTCCCCGTAGTTTTCCGGCGGGTTCCGTGATACCTCCGCCCCGTCTTGATCCGTCTTATTGTGTGATGTGTAGGTGCTATCGGTGCCTATGCTCCCTCAGCAAGGACCCTTGATGGTTGTAGCATACATTAAGGACGGATGTATGTCGGTACAACACCTGCTTGTTCCTTATAGGGATCTGCAGTAATACACCCTCCTCCTCCTCCTCCTCCTTGTCACTCGTCACCTGAACCTCTGGTCGTAATAGTACAGTATTCAATAAAATCTACCGTGATTATTTATAGTTTTCTGACTTTTGTGTTCATAGCATTGATGGTCGCAAGACAGTATGCAGTTATTATCTACTTTTTCATGCTCGGTTAGTCCCTGGTCAAACCTTGAACCTGAATCACTTGCCAGCACAAGGCACTCCAGTTGAGATTGGCAACTGTTGAAGTGCAGGTAGAAGGCGTTGTGATGCAGACTGCGGTTCTGCGAACTGCCTGACCCGGGGTGGGTATAGTCAAGTAGTGTTTACAGAATTTAATTCGTCCTCTAGGGGGAAATTGCTCTGTCGCAGAGCTGCGTAGTTGAAGGTACACTAATGCGCAATATATAATTTGTGGTGTGTGTGTGTGTGTGTGTGTGTGTACAGTTCTCTCTGTTTGGATTGAACACTTTGCCAGGTTCCTCGAAGATTTGGTTCTTCGTTGGGGGCTGGCCTTCCGAAGGTACTGCGGATGGATAGTTTTCTACACTTGCTCGAAGGGTTCGCTCCGCAATGTGAATGCTGTTCCGTTCCAGAGTACTCGGGTTATCTGTTATGCTTTATCCACCCGTCTCGAACGTATCAGACGGCAGGTCTCTTCAGTACAGTGTAACACTATACGGACGGCTATAGTGATTCCCTTCGTAGCCTGGTTTCTCCGTTGGTGAATGCCTTGAAACGGAATCACTTCCGTTTCGAAGACTCAGGGGTGAAGTGTGCGAATTGAATGGGGGAAATGGTATGATCGTGTAGGATAGGCCTTCCGTATACGATGGGGTGGGTTCCTCGCAAGGATATGTGTTCGAACTTCGAAAAGGAACGGTTGCACAAAGCCAAGTTAGGTGACTGGCCGTTTGGTGGTGTGCCGCGTAATCTACTACCGTGCGCTTTCAACTCCGGATTGACTATATTTCCCCCGTATCGATTTATCGAAACGGAGGTGAGACGGACGGGGTTTCTTGACAAGCCCTGGCCTTTTAGGTGACCTTGGTTTGACCTACTATTGGGCGGTACAACCCGTAGCGGAGTGTATTTAATTTAGTTCCCCACCCTGGTGTACTTCAGGGGAGTAGCTTTAGGTATATGCAGTGGGAGGTAATAAGATGATCATTCCGTATCATACAGCTGGCTTTTATACCATACTCTGTCCGATACTCGTGCGTGTACTCATACCTTTAATTGGGAACGGATGTTCCACCTTTTCAATTCTGACTCGCCTCTGTGATCGCCCACGCGTTCCAGATTCTGAAGGGGTTAGAAATTAACTTGGAGCAGCCTCGTGTCGCCTCCGTTTCCCGTTTCAGTGGCCCCGTTTCCCAAGAACCACCTGTGTTCTCCGTTTCCCTTACCGCAACCACTCCGTTTCTGTTTGCTCCCCCGTTTCCTTCTCCTTAGCACCGGCCAGATGGCGCAACGGTAGCGTACGCAAGATTCGTATGCGTTGACCAATGTATGCTCGCGAGGTCTTCGTTCAATTCGAAGTCTGGCCACTGATACACCATCGAGAAACTTTTACCTCCATTTCGTTTTTGAGTGAGTGCACGTTGAGTTTTTGAGTGAACGCGCATTGAACGGCCAGGTAGCGCATGCGAGAATCAATATTTCCTCCTCAATGCTTGCTTGTTAGTCTAGTTTTAGTTGCGCTATGATAGCCGTAGGTCAACCTTCCCCCAATTTGGACATACCGGCCTCACACTAGGGGCAACGACCCACGCACATGAAATCATGTGCGATAAACGCACGTCCATCGCAGATGGACCGGAGATATCAAAGGGTAATGTGACAACTTTACAATGATTCTTTACTGCACAAAGGCAAGACAAAGGCTAGATAAAGGGCAGGACTCCCTGCACCTGGGAAATCTCCCCTGCCCTTTGTCTGACCTTTGTCCAGCCTTTGTCTAGGAAAGAGGGATTGTTAAATTGTGACCTATTCTTTGTACGATCTTTTGATATCTCCAGTTCATCTGCGTCGAATGTGCGTTTATCGCACATGGCTTCATCTGCCTGGGTCTTTGCCCCTAGTGTCAATATTGGTGTAGTTGCCAAGGGAAGTATCAGGAATTGACAACTGTATACCTGCTTCTCTTACTAGCTATCTAAACCAATTTCCTTCTCCCTGCTCTCTTTGCGAAAGGATTTTCTTGTCCTGTGAATTCTGTGCACAGCCACGCCCTTGGATGTGAAATGTAGGTTCAGAACCCTCGGTTTAGTGTTTAAATGGCGCAGGCGGATGAAAGAACTGTCTAACCGAGCATCTGGGGGAAAACCCGGTCAAATCCCCATGATTTCTCCGTCCTACGGCGTAAAAGGGTGTTTCCCAATTGGGAATGTCCTAATCAGGAAGCCTGACCTACAGCTTGACGTGAGCAAGTGGAATCAGACCATATATCAGGGTTTTTTTTCCATCTCCAACATCTCAAAAAAAAAAAAACCTTGATTGATGGTCTGACTAGGGAGACTACTTGCTTGTTCTCCGTTCAATTCGGAGTCTGTTGTTCATTTAATTTAAATCAGGTCTGTCTCGTTCTTTTTGTCCATTTGTCGAGGCTCCCCGTCCTAATCACGGCCAGGTGGCGGAATGGCAACGCATGCGAGACAAATAGAGAGCCTGTAACGTTTCCTCGCAAGGTCTTCGTTCGATTTGGGGTCTGGCCTTGTGGAATGGTGTGAGTCTCTTTTATTTGGAGGTGCGATCACTTGTCATATTCTTGGATACAGAGTTGCCATCATGAAAGTATGATTTTCCTCCCGTTTGGCCACGTTCGGAGCGCATCACAAAGTGACAGCTCACAGTGTCATTGAAGGGCCGAACCGAAGAGTGGAGGTGAGGTGAAATTAATGTACAGTCAGAAAAAATGGCAATGAATTGCATACCTTGCCCAGTGGAAGCCGAGCCTGCACAATTGAAGGTCGCAGACAGTTTATTGAAGCTCTGCTGAATAAGTAAGCCACCAAACAAAAAATATAGATACACGGTAATGTCCAGCGTGTTTAAAGATGGTGGTTGATGTGCAGTTGAACCAAACGGCGTCAGAATCGGTGCTGATCTGCAACGGGTCAGGGCGAATTCGTGGTCGGCATCAAAGGGGCAAAAAGAAAGTCAAAGTAGTGGGGATATTTCCGCTCGTTGAAGTTGCTGAACAAGGTTGTAGACTTGTAATCGAGCGATGCCGGCAGTTTACTGGGGTTTATTGTGCCAGTGGAATTATTAGATTCCGCCTGCCGAATATTGAATGGATTCGGTGTGAGGTTGAATTACCTAGACATTGAGGATTTCAACGAGATGACCCTGGTGTGAGGGATCCGCTCGCTGGGCGCCAATACGCACTTCGCATGGAAGATCCCTCTTGAAGGTGTATCTTACCTGCCGGCGCTGAGACTATTTTGACAAAGCACAACAAAAGATCGCATCAAATTGATTTTGAATGAAATGCGCGGTCTTGCACGTCGCTGCTGCCCGTGGCTAGGACCTTCAGCAGGTTGACGTCAAGACCACATTCCTCAACGCGGATCTGCCGGAAGACGAAATCCAGTACTCTCGACAGCCCAAACATTTCGAGGTCGAGGCGAAGGAGTCCTGGCTGCGGAAGATTGTGAAGTCGCTATATGGCTTGAAGCAAGCGGGACAAGCATGGAACCGCACCATGCACTAGGCAATGCTCAAATGGGGATTCAAGCGCCTGCTTTCAGAATGGTGTGTTTACGTGCAGAAGAGTCCGGACGGTGTCGTGAACCTTGTGTTGGTACACATCGACGACATGTTCTGCGCAGGGTCGGACCGAGCAGCGAACAAGTTGTTCAAGTCGCAGCTCAAGGCGAAGTGGGCCATCTCCGACCTCGGGGACGTCCACTACTGCCTCGGTGTTTCCATTGTCCGTGACCCCGAGCGCAGGACGGTTTTCCTCTCCCAAATCGCCCCCATCAACCGTGTCATCGCCCAGTTCTACCAGGCTGCCCCGCGCTGACACCGATGGACCCCAAGGTTGACCTCTGCCGACCCTCAAAGGACGATGTCCTCTCGCGTGCCGACACCGAGCGCCTCGCTCATACACCATATCGCACGTTTGTCGGTGTCCTCAGCTACATCGCCAACGTTACCTGCGCCGACATTGCGGTCGCCGTCAGCAAGCTAGCCAATTTCCTCAATTGCTACAGCGTTGCACACTGGCAAGCAGCCATTCGCGTTGTGCGCTACCTCAAACACACGTGTGACATGGGCTTGACCTTCGGTGGCACCGACCCCATCGTCCTCAACGGTTTCACCGATGCTAACTACACCAACGACCCCGAGAAGCACCGCTCCATCATGGGGTACGCCTTCAACTTAGGTTCGGGCAGCATATCTTGGGGGTCGAGGAAGCAAAAGTGCCTCGCAACTTCGTCCATGGAGTCGGAGTATATTGCGGCGTCAGAAGCATCAAAGGAGGCTTGCTGGCTACGCACATTGCTACATGGTATCACCATGACCATCGATTCCGCAACCCCCATCCAATGCGACAACAACTCCGCGATAATACTGGCCAGCGACCAGTCCTTCCACTCCCGCGCGAAGCACATCCATGTCCACTACCACCACATCCGCGACTGCGTTGAAAAACGAAAAGTCTTCCTCCCCCGCGTCAACTCCGAGGACAACGTTGCCGACACACTCACGAAGGTGCTCGCTGCAGGCGACTTCATTCGCCACCGCCGATCGTTGGGCGTAGGGCCGAGGGAATCAATTTGAGAGGGTGTTTCGGGCGTGAGGGGGTGTTCGGATACTACCCGCAGTCCTTGGTCAGGGGGTGTGTTGGATGCAGGTGCGTGTTGTGCCCAAGGACTGCAATCGTGACATGTGTCACATCACCGGGTCGTATAGCTGTGACTGACGCGCTGGCGAATCCTCACCGCGTACTTTGACGTTGTGTGTGAAGGTGAGCCACTTTCTCTACATATATTAACCTATACTAATAGTACAGTAGTCCCCGTAGCTAATAGCGTGTATAGCTTCCAACAACACATACTTTCGCTGCACAAATCTCTGCGACAGAGTAATTTCCTCCTAGAGGATGAATTACAACTCTGTGACCTCTGCCTGATTTTAGCCACCTGGGTCAGACAAATCACAGAACCGCAGTCCACATTACAACGGCTGCACAACCTACCAGAACATTCAATGGAGCCAAAATCTGAACCAAGCCCAAGGATAGAACCTGCTGGTGCAAACCAATGAAAATTAGCTATGCCATCTAAGAGTTCACTAACCAACTGAAGAAAAATGAATTCAATTTCCGTTCATCGTCTCGGAGTCTCTAAATCACTGTCCCACCAAAACCCCCTTTTGTTACCTGACCTACAAACCCCAGTATGTACTGCCACATAGCCAGTATGGCCTGGTATGGCTAGAATGGAACCAGTGTTGGCCGGTCAGCGACAAAAGATGACTAGTCAATTTTGAAAGTCTGTGACTAGTCACCAGGTCGCGTGACTGGCCTGGCCTGGCCTTTGCACTGCCTTTGTGTGGTCTAGCTGAAGCTAACCGAAGCTAACCAACTGACGCTCCCACGTCTGTGGCAACGTTGCATGGCAACGTCGGTGCTGTGAGTTGGGTCACCAAGTCAGGCCGCTTAGATGACCTGGGTGACCTGACCAAACTGTTCTTTTGACTAGTCACTGACTAGTCGGTGACCTGGACAACACTGAATGGAACTCATGTTCAAGGTCAAGTTCAAGATCAACAATTAATTGTTTCAAAAGATGCCTGCGGTTATAATTATAATTATACTCTTTTCTGCTACATACTGCCTAACATTTCCTCAATCTTGAGGGTTTCTGGATAATTGTTGCCCAGAACCTGCTTCCGTTTTTCCCGCACAAGAACCCTGAATTCTTTGGCCTTTTGATGCTCTCCTAAGTCAAAGTACAAGCTGGCTAGATTACTCATGGTATGCAAGGTGTCTGGATGATTCTCGCCTAGAACCTGTTTCCGTTTCTCCAGTACAATCAGTGTGAGATCTTTGGCCTTTCGATGTTCTCCCGAGTTGCTGTATAAGTAGGCCAGGTTACCCATAGTAAGCAGTGTGCTGGGATGATCATCACCAAGAACCTGTTTCTCTTTCTCCAGCACAATAACCTGAAGTTCCTGGGCCTTTTGATGCTCCCTCAGACGGGAGTATGAGATGGCCAGGTTACCCATAGTACGCAGGGTGTCTGAATGATTCTCACCCAAAACCTGTTTTTGCTTTTTCAGCACAACACCCATGAGTTCTTTGGCCTTCTTGTGCTCTCCCAGGGCCGAGTATGAGTTGGCCAAATTGCCCACAGTACAGAGAGTGCTTGGATGATTCTCACCCAAAACCTGTTTCCGTTTCTCTAGCACAACACCCATGAGGTCTTTGGCTCTTCGATGCTCTCCCAGGGTTGCATATAAGCTGGCCTGATTACTCATGGTCTGCAGGGTATTTGGGTGATTCTCACCCAGAACCTCTTGCTGTTTCTCCAGCACAACACCTTCAAGCTCTTTGGCCTTTTGATACTCCCAGGTTCGAGTATGAGACAGCCAGGTTACTCATGGTATGCAGGATATCTGGATGATTCTCCCCCAGAAGCTGTTTTTGCTTTTTCAGCACAACACTCATAAGTTCTTTGGCATCCTCATGCTCTCCCAGGTTTGAGTATGAGATACCCAGGTTACCCATGGTATGCAGGGTGTCTGGGTGAGAATCACCCAGAACCTGTTTTTTTTTCTCCAGCACCATAACCTCGAGTTCTTTGGCCGCTTGATACTCTCCCAGGTTTGAGTATGAGCGAGCCAGGTTACCCATACACTGCAGGGTGTCTGGATGATTGTCACCCAGAAGCTGTTTCTGTTTCTCCAGCACAATAACATTGAGTTGTTTGGCCTCACGATGCCCTCCCAGGTGTGAATATGAGCTGGCCAGACTACCCATGGTAAGGAGGGTGTCTGGATGGCTGTCACCGAGAAGCTGTTTCTGTTTCTCAAGTACAATCACATTGAGGTCTTGGGCCTTTTGATACTCCCCCAGAGCTGAGTATGAGCAGGCCAGGGCACTCATGGTATGCAGCGTGCCCGGATGATTGTCACCCAGAACCTGTTTCTGTTTCTCCAGCACAATAGCCTTGAGTTCCTTGGCCTTTTGATGCTCCCCCAGATGGGAGTATGAGATGGCCAGGTTACCCATAGTACGTAGGGTGTCTGAATGAAACTCGCCCAGAACCTTTTTCTGCATCTCCAGCACGATACACTCAAGTTCTTGGGCCTTTTGATATTCTCCCAGGTTTGAGTATGAGCGGGCCAGGTTACCCATAGTATCCAAGGTGTGTGGATGATTCTCGCCCAGACCATGTTTGAATTTCTTCAGCACAATAGTCTGGAGTTCTTTGGCCTTTTGATACTCCCCAAGGGCAGAGTATGAGTTTGCGAGATTACCCATGGTTCGCAAGGTGTCTGGATGATTCTCACCCAGGAACTGTTTCTGTTTCTCCAGCACAACTTCCTTGAGTTTTTTGGCCTTTTGATGCTCGCCCAGGTCCGAATATGAGGCAGCCAGGTAACCCATGGTACTCAGAGTCTCTGGATGGTTTGCACCCAGAACCTGGCTTTGTTTCGCAAGCACAAGAACCTTGAGGTTTTTCGCCTTTTGATGCTCCCCCAGAGCTGAGTATGAGATGGCCAGGTTACCCATGGTATGCAGAGTGTCTGGGTGATTTCTGCCCAGAACCTTGGTCCGCTTCTCCAGCACCAGAACCTTGAGTTCTTTCGCCTTTTGATACTCTCCCAGGGCTGAGTATAAGATGGCCAGGTTACCCATGGTAAGTAGCGTGTCTGGATGATTGTCACCAAGAAGCTGTGTCTGTTTCTCCAGCACAATAATGCTGATTCCTTTGGCCTTCTGATAGTCCCCCAGATTTGAGTATAAGAGGGCCAGGCTAACCATGATACACAGGGTGTCTGGATGGCTTTCGCCCAGAACTTGTTGCTGTTCCTCAAGCAATTCTTCCAGTAGTTTCCTAGCTTCTTTGTATCTTCCCCCTTCCCAAAGTGGTATTACATATTGATACTTGAAAATCAGGGCTACTTTGGAGTCCATCTGTATAGCTAGTTCAATGTGTGGACATAATAACAGACTCGTCAATTGCACATCCCATTGGAAGCGTTTTGTGATGGCCATGCCAAGTATGGACCCCATGGTAGACATGTATTTTTTTGGGTCTTGGACTATTGCTCGACTCCAAGCATGTACCAATGGATGGATGGAAAAGAGCTTCCTCTCTGTATCAAAACTAATCAATGAATAGGATTGGACTTCATTGGTAGCATCCAAAAACTGCAAAGAGTCCCATTTTCCAGTTGGCCCCAGAAAACATGAGAGGAATTCCAGAGGCTCCTGTAGTTCTTCTTTAGATGGACCATTAGAAGGAAACTGGTACTCCGACGCATAGCGGAAGATTTCCTCTGAGATTCCATTATAATGGAGGAATGAACAATACTGCAGGAACAGGGCAGCTGGGGGTGTGAGCCGGTCAAAACTCATTTGCCATGTTGTGTACACCGTCCAAGCATAACTGTCATGGGACTGAGCAGGCTTTTCACTAAGCAGTCGTGCTTGGTTCTTTGTATAAAGAGCCAGATATCCATCCAGATTTTGAGACTTTGATATGAATGCTCCAGCCTGAACAATTGCGAGAGGTAGATAGTGCAATAGCTAAAGAAGTGTTACAAAGCCTTGAATCCCAGGCCTAATTCTCTTACCTTCACAAGTTCTGCTGCAATTTCTTCAGTACGGTTTGTAGCCTTCTGCAAAGCACTCTTGAGCAACAATGTCACTGCATCTTCCTCTTCCATGTCCGACACAAGGGAGTTGGATCCGGCATAGACACACAGTCCTGGATTCCGAGAGGTGATAATTACATTCCCACGATCGCACTGAGGAATATAATCATTCAGATTGATGCTTGGATCATCTGCATTATCAAAGAAAAGTAGCCATTCTTCAACGTTGGTGGTCAGCCATAATAATCCATCCTGTGGAGAATCTCCGAAATCTTTCCGGATGGCTATATTCTTGAGACCTGTCTGAATGGTTGCAATAGTGCTGGTGTCGATGAAAAAGATGACTGAGAAGCTGACATGCAACTGGATTAACAACCATTTTCAGGCTGGATGATCAAGCTCACCGAGATGATGACTCCTTTATGAACTTCAGAGCAATCTGTGTCTTTCCAGCACCTCCGAGTCCATGCAGCACATACATATGCTGTGTCCCAGTGTCAGAGAAAAATTGGTGCATGTTGTTAAGGATATCCTGTCTTCCACAGAAGATCCTTGATGGAGGAGGACAATGACTGCCAGTTTGAGCTGCCCGGATGTTGCGAAGCCCTGATGCCTGCTCTGTCACGAGTGCGGCTTGCAGATTAGGTGCAATCAACCGTGGTGTAGTGATATGCACAATTGGTCCCTGTCCAGCTCCACCTTGGCCACCTTGGAGATGTGCCGGACCCCCAGGCCCACCTTGACCACCTATGCAAAATCATTAATGCCTCCACACCTCAAGAAAAGCAGTTCCGCACCAGAAATGTGCAATGATCGAGAATCACCGTCTAGCGAAAACATGATGCTGTGTCGACCTTGGGGGGCAAGCATATCAACCCACTGACAATATCTACATAGGAGAGAAACTCACCTGAGAAGTATCACTGCAGTAGTGGAGATGGAGGTGGAGGACAAAGAGACGACACACGTGGGAGACACATGAAAGCTTTCGCCAGCACCTGACCCGGCCCGATATTCATTCCCACGCCGCATGGTTAACATCAACTTGACATCAACCACTGGTATCGTCGACGACAAACACTCAGTAGATTCCACTCTTCGTGTTTTTAATCTCTATGGAGCTTCATTGAACCTTCCGGCCCTTCAATCTTGCTTCCCCGGCTTTGACTGCACAATTCACCGTCGCTTTTGCGGGGTTCCCTCGTTGTTTTTCGCAGATCACTCTACATTCGCTTGGCATGGATTCTTCGGTCAGTCAGGGCCTTCAATGACTTCAAGCACTGCTTCAAGGTTTTCAAAATTCACTTCAATGGATTCAACGACGACTATATCTTTGACCTTAAATCGAACCACTTCAGTCATTGAACGCTCAGTCGAACCTTCGGTTGCTCTCAAGCTTGGTCCGCCGATTCATCAAAAAAATCTCGATTTCGACTCCACCATACCTTCCCTTGAGCACCGAACATTGACTCGAGGTACATACATGTACTTCACCGCGGCATCGATGTATTTAGCTAATATTTCGATGTTCAGATCTATAGATTCAACTCAATAGGACCTACCTGACCTCTACGCGCCCCTGCAATGTTCCCTCAGCTGTGAATAGGTATGTGGGATACCATTCCACCATTTCATTCATCATTTTCTCGAGCAGGTCTTGAACTCGGCCATTTCGAGGATGCTTTAACCTCGAGTTTACCTTCGTCTCTCAGGCTGAAGTAGCTTCATTTCATTGTTACCGTGCTCTAGGGTGTGCTTAAACTTATCTTTGGTCAATGGGTTCGATTTTGAAGTGGGCAGGTTGCCCGGGTTCAACTTTACTTTGGGTCGGACCCGGTGCAACCGAGCTAGGTTCAATCTAAGTACGGTTCAATTTTGGCTCGATTGAATGTTAACCTTCGTTGATTCATAGGTTCATTCTTTTGATACTTGGCTTCGACCTTGACGCTACGCTACTCACATCATTCATATACCCAAATTTCCGGTCAGTCTTCAGGTTCATTTGATTCCGTCTACTGCTAGTGTATCATGATGATCGAGTTGAACTGACCTGACCCTACGCCATCCGGCCAGTCTACGCCAACCAAAGCCAAATTCTCACCAGCGAGAACTCATATAATCTTGGTGAGTTTGGCTTCAAAGTTGATTTACATTCCTTAGTTCCTTCCAGGGCAGTATTGAGTTGGACTTCAGATTCAAGTTTACGCCAACACCTCAACCTGCCTTGTATTGGCGTGGGTTTATCATCGTGTGTCCTACCATGCATTTAATTTAATTTCCGTTCCCTTTCGCTCACTTCCATTGCCCAGTATTGGTATTCCGCGCCGCAACGAAACTCAGCCCAATGCAATCCACTCCGAGGTAAACATTAATTTTATTCCAATCTCCGTCGCATCGAAAAACTCACCTTGGTCGTTCCAGCCTAGACTGAACATCGAGAGTATGTATCTTGACTGAATTTTATCCCAGTAAGCCCAGCTCCCCGAATTAAATTCAATTTGAAGTACTTACTGCCTGAATTTTTAGGATTGACTTTGTATGCACAGAGGTACGTGCCTCGATTCATTTTCATCTGTATTCATGAGGAATCATGACTGACCGAGTATGAATTTCTTTCAGCTTGAGTGCACGTCCCGCCCTCCAGCGTTGTTCTACTTAAGCCCTCAAACTCTCAAATTCTCCAAGCCGCCTTCCCGTCACCTATTCGATGCTGCGTCGACGTCGTGTCGCCAACATGTACTGACGAGAATTCCCAGACTCTTTTTTGACAGCGAAAATTGTATTTAAGAAGTAGATGTGTACGGACAGGCGGCGGTGTACGGGTACGAACGGGGACGGAGAAGGGGAAGGATGGGGTGGGATGGGGTGGGGTGTGGGGAAGGTGCTGCGTGAGGATGCATTTCGCGCATAAGAACGAGTCCGTAGAACTCGGTCGCGCGCCCGTATGCAGGAGCTACCGCTTGGCAGCTGTATACGTACGTGGGCACTCGATGCGCATGGTGAACGCACGGCAGCGGTGTCCGCACGCGTACTGCGTTCGCGTCGGGCCACAGCACCCGGTACCTGCCCGACTCGGCGGCGCGTGTGCAGTACGCACGCGAAAGGTGTCGCCCGACTCGGCGCGCGGGATTCTCGCGCATTCGGCACCCAGGGGCTCTCCACACAATCACCCCCGCGGGCATTGGTACATAGCGGGACCAGCACCGAGTGCCGCGCCACGCGGTACTCGACAGTGAATAATAGGGAAGGGGAAGGGCGGGGATGAGAGGAGGGGAACGAAGGACGGAGATGAAGGAGGGCGGGGACGATGGATGGGGTCAAAGAAAACGGCGGAGGCAGTCATACACACCCTTCCCCTTTGATTCGCGCGCGCACTACGGTCGCGATGTCCCCGCCCGCGGGCGCGCGTAGGTGGAATACACCCCGCGCGATGTCTGTACCAAGGAGGCGTCGCTATAAGCGAGTGAGGCGCGGTCCCCTCGCCTCGTCCTCCCGCTGCTTGCTCCGTGGAGGTGGAGGATCCGCGCCGGCGTGCTTTGTGGTATGTGAGTAAGCAATGAAAGGCTAATAAAAGTGCACGTACCTTCATTGAATGGGCGCGCGCGCAAGAGACTGAAAAGACCCGACGAAGAACAAGTCAGAGAATGAATGAGAGAATAAATGAACGAGGTACTACCCCGGGATCCCTACGCCCGCAGTCCCCGCGGGACTTACGCGCGCCGCGTACGGGAAGTCGCCGCGCGGACCGTACTTGCAGCAAGGGGAAGGATTGAAAGGGCGGGCGTGCTTGGCTTCTTGATGTGCGCGCAGCGTGGGGTATTACGCCAGTATTCGGCACTAGCTTGAGTTTGAGTACAAGGTAGTATTGATTGTCGGCACGGACAGGTCATCGATGTTGGGATAGGGAGTGCGCTGGGGGAGACGGGCCGCAGGAGGATGAGGTGGCGATGAGTTTGCGCGCAGGTGGGCTTGAAGCGGACGCAGCGCGAGTCGGCGCGAGTCGGCGATTGGACAAAGAGGAGGGGCGGGGCGTCGTGCTCTTGATCGGGCTCTACGCATTTACGCCATTCGCGGGCTCGGAAGAGGAGTGAGGGCCATATTGGACCTTGAGGAGCTTGAAGGCGGTATGATGCCCGCCAGATCAGCGAAACGCGCACGCATAGCTGCATGGAGGAGGAACGCGGTAGCTGGGAGACGATTCGAGATACCCAATTGACGTGCGTGTGCAACGACTAAGGCTCTGCACTGGAGATGGCGCCGCGGCGGCCCTGCGAGTGAGTTTGGTCGGGTCGGCGAAGGGACGGGTGTAGCACCCGACATACGCTCTGCGGGACGGAGAACGGCAGGGGTGCAGTGCGCAAGATGTAGGCGAAGACGGTGAGCAGGCTGATGGTGGGACAGAAGGAGCGGAGGGATTGAGGTAGGCGAGGTGGCGGGAGGTGAGTGGACACATGACAGAATGGGGACAACGAGGGCGATGGATTCGAAAGAACGGAAGGACGATCCCGAGGTGGAAGAGGGGAGATGACTGGAGCGCGCGCCGGAGGTGAGTTGATGGCGTCGGCGAGTCGGTGAAGATATCGTGCGCAACGAGGCGATGAGATCCAGACCGCGATGTAGGAAGGAAATACTCGTCGCCGAGATAAGACTCATAGAGACAGGTTCAATATGCCATGCTACCTGTGTCCTAGCACCATGGTGGACTCCTCGCGTGGTCCAGGACTGCTCACGAAGCCGAAGATCCAGAATTGCTGCGTTTGACAGGCTCAAAGTCGATTTTTCACGGCGCTGGACAAGTGTTAGGCACCGTTGATTCGAGGTCACAGATACATGGCGTAGATGAAACGTTGAGGATGCAGCGCGACGAACGGCGAGAGTACAGGGTCGAGCGAGAAGAATTGACAAGGAAGTCGGGAGCAAGCGCGGATGACCGGGCCGGCGCCTCGACTCTTCCACCTCAAGCCCATCCCTCAAAATTCAATACCAACCCTCTGGCAATCTGCCCAACTAGTTATCAACCAATTCAAGCCAGTGCCGACTTGCTCCTCTGCCTCGCCGGCTTCAGTGCCGTCTCCCGTAACGTCGACGCCGGCGTCAACGGCGACGATGAATCCTGTCAAGCACCCCCTTTTTCTCTCTCAAGCCTCGAGCAAACGATGAGTCGTGCTACCAACGTTTCGCTTATTGCTGCACAGCCGCCGCATCATGGCGGACTCTCCGACTCCCCGTACGCGACACAACGCAAATCCTGCGAGGACTGCTCGGGAGCGACGTAGGAGCGCGGGGTACGTCTCCTACTGCCTTCAGTATGCTCTTCGATACTTACTTGTTTCTCACACGTGCGCATCCACTTGAAGCTATGTACGTGGGCGCATCGCCTCTTCCTTTACTTTCTGCACTTACTCCCGCACTCAGAGCAGGTCGACGACGCCGACGGTGGGAACGAGCACAATGAGGGCCGGATGACGAGCGGGGACCATTCGCCTCGAGAACAAGGTGTGTGTGCCCGCATACCACCTTATCCAATGTAATCACACTGCCGCCACAAGGTGGCGACACGGTGTACGCTACGTGCGCAGGCGGGAAACGTCAGCGCCGCTTGGGGAAAGGAGAATAAGAGGGTGCGAATAGACCCTCTACTTTTCATCACATCGCATCCCCTTCCACGACCCGTCCTGCGATCTCGTCTCCCTGCTTCGTGTTTCCACCTCTCTCCGTCGTCTGCGCCCTCGTCTACGCCTTCCTGCCCTCGTGCACCTCAGACTCCTCGGCGGTGAGGTCCCGTCTGCACTGCGTCTCCCGCACTCGGCGCTGGTGTATTGGCGCACGCCGTGCGGGCCCAGCTCTGAATGCGGAAACGGTGGTCCTTCTTCCCCGCGCGGGGAAGGTCGTTGCCGCAGCGTACCGGGACTCCTTGCCGCACGCGCGGCTCCACGCGGACTCGGCACCCGCCGTCCTGTATGCTTCTTCCCCTCCTCTCCCAGCCCTCCCTCCCTCCCTACACGTGCACATACTGACCCCTCACCCGCAGAAACACGACGAGACGCACCCGACATCCACACCGCCCTCTCACGGCGCTCGGACCCGTTTCGATTTCGTCGCCGCAGCGCCAGCACTGGCTGTACTATCGAGTGCAGCGAATTCGGGGGCTAGCACAAGGTACGTAGCACGTCCTTACGCCTGCGCGTGCCTTAGCGTCGAATTCTGCGCGTGCGCCTTCCGGCTTAGATTGTACGAACCCCTCGAGTACGCGCAGACGCACCTGCTGGCGCGTCCTCCACGTGCTCCCTCCATTCCCTACCGCTACCGACGCTCCTGCTTCGTACGCCCGGTTAATGCGTTGCTGGCGCAGCACGGCTCGATGTGTGCGCACATTATGTCCATGTCGGCGCGGGCGCCTACTTCGGCGTCTAATTCAGGCGCGGGCGTCGCAGCGAGGTCCGCGGTTGTCGCTCCCGTTTGCTCACCGCGCACGTCGAGTGCCTCCATGCCCTGCATGCGGGCGCGCGGGCCGAGTTTTCCGGACTCGGTAGGATCCGCACGGACTCGGCGCTGCTGTACATTTTCGAGCCGCGCCTTCTCACCTCCTCTCGCCTCTTTCGTTTCTGTGTACGCATACCCCTGTCCCTCCTTTTTAGAATATAAACTCATATTTGCACAAAACAATACCCGTGCGATTCGGATTCGCGTTAGCTCGGCTTGAGTCGGATTGACGGAGACCTTGCAGATGATGCTTCGAAAAGCTGTCAATTTGTGGGGCTTTATAGACCGCGTACTCGGAGCACTAGTACGTCAAGTTCAAGCTGTAAAAAAACGGTCAGCTTGGATTTAAGCCATGGAATGGTGGAGCGCATACCTCCACTTCAATTTAATTGGATACTGGCTTCATCCTCGCAGGCGGGGGGTTCTCGTTTAGGCTGAGTGGGTGTCTTTGCCGGCTATAGAAACTGGGTGTTAAGTATCTCAATTGGGTTGAAATCGCCCGAGCTTACTGGGATGAATCCAGCCCGGATATCCGCAGTTCTAAATGAAGGTAGGGTGAATGACATCGGAGTTGAATCAGTGAAAGCTTACCTGGCCGGGAATAGGTTTTGGGGCGCAGAATGAGTATATATATTATATACGTACCACGGAAATGAATGTGAACAAAGCTTTGGATGGGAGGATTCACGGCGCAGAAACTGGATTCAAGCCACTACTTACGGGCAGGTTGAATCGGTCGGTGTTCAAGTAAACTTGAATTTGAAGTCCAAGCTGTGTGATATGCTTGAAGTACGTTAGTGGCGGTCAAGGTAGACGCTTCGGAGGCGCTTTGAACACGCTTCACGAAGCGCTTCAAGAATTAAATTTTCATCAGAAGTGTGGGCGAAGCGAAACTGACCTTAACCGTTGCTTTTGAAAAGCGCTTCAGAAACGCTTCGCGCGCCTGATAAAGCATCACTGATCTTCATCAGAGCTGAAGTGTTTTCTGAAGTGCATCTAAAGCGCGTGAAGCGCCTCCGGAGGCGCTTCGACGCTTCGAAGACGCTTCAAGATTTCGATGCTTTTCCCACATTGATTAATTCTTGAAGCACCTTTGAAGTGTTCGCCGAAGCGGGGTCGAAGCGTCTACCTTGACCCCTACTATTATTAGTTTTGAGTCTAGTTGGGATAAATTGGCTGGATAACCAGCAGTGTTCGCCTAAAGGGTAAAGGCCTTTAAATTTTTTGGCCGAGAACTAAAGGCGCTTTAGCTGTCCTGTCATCACACAGGGGGTAAATATGCCCGCACTTGTCATTGGCGCATCCGACAGGCATGCGCTACCGCATGCGTAAGAAAGCTTAGGTAGTTGAGAATTTCCTTGATGTCGGTTCAATCCCGTCTGACATCATCTTTTATATTCGAGGCTTTTGCAACTGGGGGATCCAGAACCACTCATACTATGTGTGCTCTACGCTTCAGTGAAAGATAATTGAATGTATATCATGTGTCCCTGACACGCCAAGCAGTTTATGTGATAGGTGCAGGCTTTTTAATTTGTGTGAACAAACATAGGGGACTTGTGATCGGATGAATGGAAAGTTCAGTAGCAAAAAATCCTCTCAATTCAGGTCAGAATAATGAAAAGCTCACACCCACATTACAATCAATTTCGATATATCTTGCGAAAAGAGCCTAACTTAGGCCACAAATATTAATATGCTTCCACTGCAAAAGACATATCATGGTCCAATACCACCTGAGCACTTGTCCACCGCAGGTTGGGCCTGCAACCCAAAACCTAGACAACTCTGATGCCACTTCTCATCTTGACTCCCTGGATGGCAAAAACCGTACAATTTCAGTGAAATCAGAGCAATAAACAATAAACAGTGATAAATAGCAAGCAAAGGGAACATTTTAAGGACATTAACAAGTGTTTTGGAGGCTGCATGGGATGGTAGAGGTAGGGGACAGAGGGATGTATTCATATATTATTATCAGGTTACAAGTGGGTATATCAACATATTTAAAGTGATCCATTAACTTCCGTTATCCATTGCTGAGTCTTTGTGGTGCACATTGAAAGCACAAAAATATGCATAGCCATTTTGTCTGGTGCAAATGGCTCTAGATTTGGCCTGGACACATTAGGGTTGCAGAAGAAAAGATGACACTCAATGGAATTGAACCGCGCCAAGGAAAGTTTGAATTAACTAAGCTTACTGGCAAAGACGCAGCGAAGACGTTACACATGCGCAGCGCATGCCTGTCAGTTGCGCTTATGACAAGTGCGGGCATATTTGCCCCCTATGTCACCATGAGTCACACTTATTTTGAACTGGGAGATGACGAATATTGAGCAAATTTCTGAAACCATACACCGTAAAGCTGGCTCCCACCGTGTGAAAAAGACAAATTATTTGGTGGTGTAGGACCAATGTCGTCTGACTGTAAGCACATCGGACCATCAGTGCCAGCGGAGGAGGATGAGACACTGATGCAACTGAGGACGAAGTTCGAGATGACAGGGGTATGAGATAGTAGGCCCTGGGGTCAAATTCCATACTTGAAGGTAGTACTTCACTGGGTTGAGCGCGAATAAAGTTGGCAGTGTTGGACCGCGTGGGAAATTGATTAAAGGCCTTTAGCTGCCCTTTAGCTAAAGGCCTTGAGAAATCTCGGACCCCAATTAAAGGCCTTGAGGGCGAACACTGTGGATAACGGAGGTGGGTTCAACCCGACACAGGAAAGAATTGATTGAAGACTAACCAAAAGTTCAAGCAAGTATGTGAATGATTTTTGAGTGGCAGTGTTGAGATTGAACAAGTACCAAAGGAATGAACATGTCAATGAAAGTTAGTTGAACATTCAATCGAGCCAAAGTTGAACTGTATTTGTCAACCCGAGTTAACGTTGAACCCAGATAAGGTAAGCTGGAGTGCCTGGTCTCGTCAGTGAAGGCACTGAAAGACAACAGCCCACGATTGGAGGAAACTGGGGTGTGGGGGAAGAGCCATCTGCAGCTGAGACATGCTTCTTGTGTCGGACTCACTGTGCTGCCTACCAGAACATTCAATGAAGCCAAAATTTCAACCAAATTGGGGTTGCATTGTATCCGAGCTGGTCAACTTGACCACCAAAGAACAAAACCTGCCAGTATGAACCAATGAAAATTAGTTATACCATCTTCTGAATAACTGAAGAAAAATAAATGTGCCTCAAGCCAAAGCGCGGTGAGACCCAACCCCATCCCCGAGATGCCCGAGGCCTGGTCATACTCAATACTGAACTTGCATATATTGCTTAAGAAACTCAAACTCAAACAAACAGCTTTCACGTGCATTTGGCTCACACCGACTTTTTCCCACCCAATGAATGCATACCATTACTATCTACCTCAACTAGTCATCACAAGCAATTCATGTGCACACATATTCGGCTTCCGATGAAAAATGAATTGTTTCAAAAGGTGCCTGCGGTCATGATTATATTGTTTGCTGCTACATACTGCCTAACAGTTCCTCAATCTCCAGGGTGTCTGGATGATTGTTACCCAGAACCTGCTTCCATTTTTCCAGCACAATACCCATAAGTTCTTTGGCCTTTTGTGGTTCTCCCAGGTCTGAGTATGAGCTGGCCAGATTGCCCATGGCATGCAGGGTGTTTGGATGATTCTCACCCAGAACCTGTTGCCATTTCTCGAGCACAATAGCCTTAAGTTCTCTGGCTTTCTGATGCTCTCCCAGGTCTGAGTATGAGCGGGCCAGTTCACCCATGGTAAGCAGGGTATCTGGATGATTCTCCCCCAGAACCTGCTTCTGTTTATCCAGCACAATACCCTCGAGTTCTTTGGCCTTTTGATGCTCTCCCAGGTCCGAGTATGAGCTGGCCAGGCTACCCATGGTACGTAGGGTATTTGGATGATTCTCACCCAGAACCTGTTGCCGTTTCTTGAGCACAATAGCCTTGAGTTCTGTGGCCTTCTGATGCTCTCCCAGGTCCGAGTATGAGCGGGCCAGGTCACCCATGGTAAGCAGGGTATCTGGATGATTCTCGCCCAGAACCTGCTTTTGTTTATCCAGCACAATACCCTCGAGTTCTTTGGCCCTTTGATGCTCCCCCAGGTCCGAGTATGAGTTGGCCAGGCTACCCATGGTACGCAGGGTGTTTGGATGATTCTCACCTAGAAGCTGTTTCTGTTTCTCCAGCACAACAATCTGGAGTTCTTTGGCCCTTTGATGCTCACCCAGGCCTGAGTATGTACTGGCCAGTCTGCCCATAGTACGCAGGGTGCCTGGATGATTCTCGCCCAGAACCTGTTTCCGTTTATCCAACACAATACCCTGGAGTTCTTTGGCCTTTTGATACTCTCCCAGGTTTGAGTATGAGCGGGCCAGGTTACCCATGGTCAGCAGGGTGTCCGGATGATTCTCGCCCAGAACCTGTTTCCGTTTATCCAACACAATACCCTGGAGTTCTTTGGCCTTTTGATACTCTCCCAGGTGTGAGTATGAGCGGGCCAGGTTACCCATGGTAAGCAGGGTGTTTGGATGATTCTCACCCAGAACTTGTTGCCGTTTCTCCAACACAATACCCTGGAGTTCTTTGGCCTTTTGATACTCTCCCAGGTTTGAGTATGAGTGGGCCAGGTCACCCATGGTAAGCAGGGTATCTGGATGATTCTCCCCCAGAACCTGCTTCTGTTTATCCAGCACAATACCCTCGAGTTCTTTGGCCTTTTGATGCTCCCCCAGGTCCGAGTATGAGTTGGCCAGGCTACCCATAGTATGCAGAGTGTTTGGATGACTGTCGCCTAAAAGCTGTTTCTGTTTCTCCAGCACAACAACCTGGAGTTCTTTGGCCCTTTGATGCTCACCCAGGCCTGAGTATGTACTGGCCAGTCTGCCCATAGTACGCAGGGTGCCTAGATGACTGTCACCCAGAACCTGTTTCCGTTTCTCCAACACAATACCCTGGAGTTCTTTGGCATTTTGATACTCTCCCAGGTTTGAGTATGAGCGGGCCAGGTTACCCATGGTAACCAGGGTGTCTGGATGATTCTCACCCAGAACCTGTTTCCGCTTCTCCAACACAATACCCTGGAGTTCTTTGGCCTTTTGATACTCTCCCAGGTTTGAGTATGAGCGGGCCAGGTCACCCATGGTAAGCAAGGTGTCTGGATGATCCTCACCCAGAAGCTGTTTTTGTTTCACCAATACTTGTCCCCATAGCTTCTCAGCTTGCTTGTAGTTTCCACTTTCCCAAAACATTGATGCATATCTATTTCTGAACACCAGAGCTACTTTTGCATCCATCTGTATGGCCAATTCAACATGTGGACACAAGAGCAGGCTTGGCAATTGCATCTCCCACTCTGAGCGTTTTGAAATAGCCATGCCCAGTATAGACCCCATAGTGGACATGTATTCTTTTGCATTTTGAACTGTCCCTTGACTCCAAGCATGTACCAAGGGATGAATAGAGAAGAGCTTCTTCTCTGCATCAAAGCTGACCAATGAATAAGATTGGACCTCATTGGTGACATTGAAAAACTGCAAAGAGTCCCATTCACCATCTGGCCCCAGAAAATGTGACAGGAATTCCAGAGGCTCCCGTAGTTCATCTTGAGATGGGTAATTGGTAGGAAACTGGTACTTCGATGCAAAGCTGAAAATTTCCTCCGAGATTCCATTATAATGGAGAAATGCACAATGCTGCAGGAACATGGCGGCTCGTGGTGGGAGCTGGTCAAAACTCATTTGCCATGTTGTGTACACCGTCGAAGCATAGCGGTCCTGAGACTGAGCAGGCTTTTCGCTAAGCAGTTGTGCTTGGTTCTTTGTATAAAGAGCTAAATAGCCATCCAGATTTCTAGACTTCAATATGAAGGCACCAGCTTGAACAATTGCCAGAGGTAGATAGTGCAATGTCTAGAGGAAGTGTTATGAATTAAATGTGTTCCCAGGCCAAATTGTCTTACCTTCACAATTTCTGCTGCAATTTGTTCAGCATGACTAGTCGCCTTCTGCAAAGCACTCTTGAGCAACAATGTCACTGCATCTTCCTCTTCCATGTCCGACACACGGGAGTGGGATCCAGCATAAACACACATTCCTGGATTCCGAGAGGTGATGATGATATTCCCATGATTGCACGGAGGAATAAAATCATTGAGATTGATGCTTGGATCATCTGCATTGTCAAAGAAGAGTAGCCATTCTTGAACCGTGCTGGTCAGCCATAGTAAGCCATCTTGTGGAGAATCTCCAAAATCCTTCAGGACAGCTATGTTCTTGAGACCTGTTTCAATTGTCGCAGTGGTGCTGGTGTCAATGAAAAAGATGTCTGAGAAGCTGAAACATGCAGCTGAATTAACAATATTTTCCCAGTGGGATGATCAGGCTCACTGAGATGATGACTCTTTTATGAATTTCAGAGAAATCTGTGTCTTTCCGACCCCTCCGAGTCCATGTAGCACATAAATGTGTTGGATCCCAGTGTCAGAGAAAAAATGATGCATTTTGTCAAGGATATCCTGTCTGCCAGAGAAGATTCTTGATGGAGGAGGACAATGACTGGCAATCTGAGCTGCCCGGATGTTGTGAAGCCGCAAAGCCTGCTCCGTCGCAAGTGTGGCTTGCAGGGTAGGTGCAATCAACTGTGGTGTAGTGATATGCACAATGGGACCCTGCCCCGCACCACCAGCACCACCTTGCAGGTGTGCGGAACCCCCAGGGCCACCTTGGCCACCTATGCAGGATGATTAAGTCCTTCCACGCCTCAAAATAAGCAGTCCCGCACCTATGATGTTGAGTGATCTAGAATCACCGTCTAGCGAAAACATGATGCTGTGTTGACCTTGGGGCAAGTATATTAACCACTGACAACATCTACACAGGAGAAAAACTGACCTGAGAAGTATCACCGCAGTAGTGGAGATGGAGGTGGAGGACAAAGAGACGACACACGTGGGAGACACGTGGAAGCTTGTGACGCCCGATATCTATCTATTCCCACGCCGCCTGATTAACATCAAGCTTACATCAACCACCATTGTCGACGACAAAACATTCCATCTTGCCTCAATCTTACCTTTAAATTCACCCTTCGCGCGTTTTTTAATGTCTATAGAGGTGTTTTGGACCTTCTGGGTGCTTCAATCTAACCACCGCCCAACTCCGGCTTCACAATTCACTGTTGCTTTTGCGGGTTGCTCGCTGTTGCTCGTTTGTTTCGCCGATGGCTCTAGATTTACTTGGCGTCGATTCAGGGCCTTCGATGACTGTAAGCTCTGCTTCACGGCCTTCAAAATTCACTGGATTCAACGGGCATCAAAATCACCATTTCAGTCTTTGAACCTTCGGTTGCCCCGAGCCTTTCAAGCTTGGTTCCGCCAATTCATCAATAGATTTTCCATCTCAAATCCACCATACCTTCCCATGAGCACCGAACATATGCCGGTTTGACTCTAGGTATATATGCTTTACCGCTGCATCCGATGTATTCAGCTGATATTTCGATGTTCAAACCTATAGATTCAACTAAATCAGGACCTACCTGACCTCTCTATGTGTCCCTGCCACATTCCTTCAGCTGTGAATAGGTATGTGGGGTACCATTCCATCAATTTCTCGAGCAGGTCTCGAACTCGGGTATCTCGGGGACTCGGATGCTTTACTTAACCTCGAGTTTGCCTTCGTCCTCGGGCTGAGGTAAGTTCATTTCATTTTTGCCGTGATCTAGGGTGTGCCTAAATGTGGTGACGGGCAAGTGGCTGGGATCAAATGTCCGGCTTCTTTGGTCCATTGTAGCGCTCCAACCACTCACCCTTTCAACAAACTGTTGGTGTAAGATCTGTTCAGAATTAGCATTTACAGGATATGTCCTGCATCGATTTTTCATTTTCCCCCTCCTTCGTCCCCTGCCAATTTATTTCAGATCTTTACCATCAAATCACTGCCAAATCGAACATCTTATAACACTCTTTTGGGGGCAAAATCAAAAAATCTGCCCGGGACATATCCTGAGGGTGCGTCTCAGAAGACCTCTCAATCTTAGTTTGAGCTTGTAGAGGCACTGTGGAAGGCTGTAGCCAGGACCAAGTGCGAACAAATACGGAACAAACAGACATCAGTTTGGTGGTGCTTGCCCGTCACCACTAAATGTTCCTTAGGTAGTGGGTTCGATTTTGAAGTGGGCAGGTTGAACGGGTTCAATGTTACTTTGCGTTGGACCTGCTTGGTTCAAGGTAAGTGCGCTTCAATTTTGAATGTTCAGCCAACTTTCCTTGATTCACGTTCTTTTGGTACTTGGCTTTAACCTCAACCCCGCCGCTCAGATTCTGTGTGCACTCAAATTCCGGTCAGTTTTCATTCAATTCCTTCTCTCTGTGTGGAGTTCAATTGACCTAACTATCTGGCCAATTTAACTGAACTCGAACTACAACAAACCGAACTCGGTTCAAGTACTCACATCAGTCAACCTTGGTGAGTTCTGCTCGAGGTTTGTTACCCTCTAAGAGTCGGATATTGACTAGGACTTCAGATTCAAGTTCAATCAAACACCGGTTTAATCTCACCCTGACTTGCTGGCTTGGATTCATCGTGAGTCCCTCATTTATTCGGCTTTGTCCCCTTTCACTTAGTCCCCTCGCTCGCCTGGCGACGCAAATCCAACTCAGCGGATCATCGAGCGAGGTGAGCTTCCTTTCACTCCAATCAACTCACCGACTTCCCTTCGTTCGGTTTCATTCACCCAGCGCCGTACGTACGTACCCAGGTAAGCTTCCTCTGTTATCCATTCACGCAGAACTGAACTCACAGTTTTCTTCAAACGATTAACCCAACGTCGGTCCCCAACGCTTCAACTGGGCTTAATTCCATCCCAGTAAGCCCAACTCCCCGAATTAAATTGCAAGGATGAATTTTACAGTCGATAGATCGAATCTGGGATCAAGGCGCAATCGAGTGGGATTCACTTTGAATTCACAGAGCTAGGTCCCCCGATTCATTTTTATTCCCCTTGTATTCAGGCCCACCGAATTTTCTCTCTGTCAAGCTGACCAAATATGAATTTTTCGCAGGTTGATTTGAGTCCCCACCCAGTTTCCCGCGTCGTTCCGAGTGCCTCAAGTGCGCACACTTCAAGCTTTCAAGTCGGTAAGTTTCTGGAATCCCTCCACGCAGCTGGATTCCGCGCGCTAACGAAAAATTCCAGAGTTTCTTTGACAACGAAAATTTGTATTCATGATTTAGGTAAGGACATGCGGTGTGTGGGTTGGGTTGGGGGACGGGTACGAACGGGTACAAAGGAGAGGATGGGGAAGGATGGGGTGGGGGAAAGGTGCTGCGCGAGGATGCATTTCGCGCATAAGAACGAGGCCGCGGCGAACTTGGTCCGCGCGCATGCAGGAGCTGTGGGATGGCAGCTGTGTACGGGGATCCTCGACGTACACGGCGACCGCACGGCAGCGGTGTCCACACGCGTACCGCGTTCGCGTCGGGCCACAGCACCCGGTACCGCCTGACTTGGCACATGTGCAGCACGAACGCGAAAGGTGTCGCGCGGGATTGTCACATCCGGCGGATTTGTTGTACGACATCCCGCGCGCATCGGTGCACCGGGAGCCTGGCGCAGGCGGCGCCCAAGTCGACTCGCCGGTGAACGAGGAGGGAGGGCGAGGACGAGAGGAGGGGAAGGATAGGGAAAAGATGAGGATGAGATGAGGGAAATGAAGGAGGGAGACGTGATGAGGGGAACGAGGGCGAGGGCAGGGACGATGGGAAGAAAAAGGCGAAGGTAGTTATACATACTGTGCCCATTGAGCACCGCGCACCACGGCCGAGATCCGCCCGTCCGCAGGTGGGATACAGCCTGCGCGCGCATGATGTCTGTACTGGGTGAAGCGTGCTAGTCGCGGTCCCCCGGGGCGCCTTGCTCTTGAGTCTCTTCCCCTCGTCACGCTGCTTGCTGCATGGAGGGGGAGGATCGGCGGCGGCGTGCTTTGTGGTGTGTGAGTAAGTAAAGAAGGGCTACAGCAATGGAAGTACACGTACCTTCATTTGATGGGCGCAGTAAGAACGAGGCAGAATGAATGAGGGAATAAACGAGGTACTACCCCGGGATCCCTACGTCGGGCCCGCGCGCCTGCAGTTCGCGGAAGTGGATCGTATCGCGTATGGGGCACACATCATTTAGGCTGTTGTGGAGCGAGGGGAGGGGTGGAAGGGTGACCGTGCTTGGCTTCTTGATGTGCGCGTAACGTGCGGTATTGGGCCTGTATTCGGCACTAGGTCGAGTTTGTTGAGTACAAGGTAATATCAACTTTCGCCGCGGACGGACGTCGAGGTTCGGATAGGAAGCGCGCTGATGGAGATGGGCGGCAGGAGGGCGAGGGAGGCGATATGTCTAAGCACGGGTGGGGTTAAGGGGAGTCATCGCGAGTCGGTGCACCGGCGTCGATTGGGCAAAAAGGGGGAGCGGCCATCGTGCACATGATCTGCTCTGTACGTCTGCACCATTCGCGCGCTCGGAAGTGAGCGCAGGATTGGGCCTCGAGGAGCTTGATGGCGGTATGCTGCCCGCCAAATCGGTGCGACGTGCATACATGGTTGCAGTAAGGGAGAATGTGGCGGTGGGAGGACGAGGCGGGACTCCCAGTAAATGTTTGTGTGCAACGGCTAAGGATCCACGCTGGAGATGCCGACGTGGCGGCCTTGCGAGCGATTTTCGGCGGCTCGGCGAAGGGACGGGCGTAGCACCGGGAACAACGCGATAGGAGACCGAAAACGGCGGGGGTATGGAGCCCAACGTGTAGCCGGGGAGGGTGGGCAGGTTGAGGGAGGGACAGAAGCAGCGAGGATAAGGTAGGCGGAGGTGGCGGAAGGTGGTCGGTGACGTGAGAGAATGGGCACAACGGCGGAGATGGCCTCGAAAAAGCGGGTCGACGATCGCGAGGTGGAATAGGGGAGATGGCTGGGGCGCGCGGGAAGCGAGTTGATGATGTCGGCGAGTCGGTAAAAGAGTCAAAGACATGTGCGCGCACTGCGATTCGATGTGGGAGGGAAATGATCGTGACCGTGGCAGCGAGGGCGGCAGTCCGGATACACAGGTTCAATACATCTTGCCACCTGTGTCCGACCATCCCAGAGTCTTCGTGGTCCAGGACTGCTCACGAAGCAAAGATTCAGAGTTGCTGCATTCGACTTGCAGTTTTTCTTCAGCGTTGAACAAGGGTTGGCATGGTTCTTTCGGGAGCGCATATGTCTTGTGTCGAGGTTCCGAGGTAGCTTGAAGGTGCAGCGCAAGCGTGAGAACAAACGACCAGAAGAATTGACATGAGAGTGAGAAAACACGGATGGCCGGGCCACTGCACCAATGGTCCGTCCGGCGCTTCTCCTCTTCCTCTTCCGCCAAACTTACTTCAGGCCCATCCCTCAAATTTCCCTCTGACGCAACCCACACTCTTGCGTGCCTTGCCTACTTGTTCCGTTGAGTGCAATTTATATTATATTGATCGGCTGGCCAGCTGGGTCAGTAAAACATTGATTTGATTCCCTTGCAGATTGACGGTCCAGGTTTCACAGGACACAGTGCTCATTCGATTGTGTATACATCAAATCCCACTCGATTTCCGAACCTCCTTTCCTTTACAGTCCCGCTCTCTGACTTGAACTGCTCCAATACCCTCGTCAGCTCACGTTGACCCACGCCGAATCCATTGTTCGCCCAGTCGGCCTCTGTGACCTCGAGAAGAGCGCCGACAGTCTTGAATCTAAGTTTCCTAAGACGATCCACCGTTACCACCGGTGCCGCCTTCGCGCACAACTAATTTATTAGCTCCTCTTAAGACTTACCCGGTCTAGACCAAAATAGGTCTCAAGATGTGAAGGTCTTAAGACACTGATATCTTAAGCTCCTGTACCTACCCCCTATAGTACTGTTGTGGAACACCGCTGCATGACAAGGTCTTAAGTCCCCGAGAACACTTAAGTCTCTCCGACCTCTTAAGTTGTGTGAATGTCTCAAGTTCAACAACAGACATATACATATATTACTACTTCAATCTTGGGACTTGAGTTCCGGCGAGCTTGAGATCTATAAGATTGGGAACAACTTGCGACACTGAACTTCTAAGCAAGGTGTCAGTGTGTTATTCCAAGAAGTCAAACACTATAACGTACCACAACAAGGCCTTCCCATACTGACTACCTTGCAGAATGATAGTGTTGACCAGAAGCAGGTGCGGCGAGCATTAAAGTGCTAACGGCCGGGATAAACAATCCGTGGCGTAGAATCCGGCGGCGGACCGAACGATGTACAGTACGGTACTTCAACAGTAACCAGAGTCCATAGATGTGCCGGTAAGAGCCAAGGACAGCCTGGTGGCATAGTAGGTGGTGGTGGTGGTGGTGTAAGAGCAAGCCGCGAAAGACGAAGTCGAACAATGAGAACAAGAACAATGGCAATGATGCGATCATTTACTTTGAGTGCCCGCCGTGGACAAAAATACCTGTTTTTTTCTAGATACCCCCCTTTTTTGCGAATTTACCCCAAGATCTCTGAGGATCCTTGAAGAAACTCAAGGATCTGATGTTTTTTTAAAATTCCTTTCAGTTTCCTTGACTTTCTTCGAAGAAACATGAAGATTCATTACATATTTTGTCTAAACAGCTTTTTATTCCCATCACAGATCCTCGAAGATCTTGAATTTGGGTTTTTTTTTCAAGGTGAAAAAAAAGTGGTTCAATTCTTCGAAGATCTGTGATCTTTCCTTTCATTTTTTTTTCTCTGTGATTGCTGGGTTGTCTGCCGGTTATAAATTGATAGATTCCTGATCATTAACTTTTGTCCCGTTTGACAATTCCGAACGAAGATTGATGATGGGGTTGATATGGACCCCGGAGACCTTCACCAACACCTTGGAATCTCATCCGTGACTCAGGTGAGTATTGTGTTCAAAGAGTGCGGTAGCTTCGGTGTACTCCCTGCTCGCGTTTCACAGTCGTTGTATAGATTGATGAGTGAGACAGTTCACGTCTGTCGGATAGGGCACCGGTTTTTCGCCGTGGCATGCCGTGGCGTGGCGTGCCGCAGTGGCAGTGCTGGCGTGTCCCGACGTGGCACAGTGAGGCTTTTGTAGGTACTTTTGGGGAGTCCCATGTTATTGAGTAAAATGATTGCCAGGGATGATATAGACACCTCGAAACAGCCAAGATCGGACTTTATCCAACTTATATTCGTGGTTAAGTTTCCAATTCCCATGGTTGATTGGACCTTGAGACACTAGTTGACCACTGTACAGCACTTCATTTTACTTCCCCTAGACGCCTAAGACGCCTAGAGCTCGCATCTGCTACAGCTGTCCTCCAACTTGTGTGTGTCATTGATATCAAAGTTTGAGTTCTTCGCAAGATGTTTGTGTTTTCAAAATTGGTCCACATAAAATGGACCTCGAACTGTCCGTCAGGCCACGGGCTCCATTCGTCTCATACTAGAGTAGGATTAGGTTGTGAGTGAGCGGACTTCAGCGGAGAACTGGCCAGCAGCTAGCCTGCCAGGATAAAGAGGGCAAGCAGCACCTTTTCGAGTCGAATTAATTCCAAGTACGATCGGCATGACTCAGATACGAGACCCAGGGGAAATTTGGGCGTCGGCTTAGTGTAGGCATGGTGAGCAATGAGGATAGTAGCTCCCGCCTTAGTCGAAGGATGGTCCATTGGAAGGAAGCTACGAATTTATCAAAGGTGCGGCTTGCAGTAGAAGTGATGCCGCGGATCAATGAAGATTTGGGGTGGCGTGCGGCAAGATTGCTCCCAGCATCGGACCACAGGGTGGAAATGCTCGGAAGGGACAGGTAAGGGGCTGAGTCTGCAGAAGGCCCACGAATTTTTAAAAGACCACACAGCGGATGTCGGCTTCAGTAGGTTTAGGACCGCTACTCTTCATATGTTTCCTATCATACCTGTTGGCCACTGCCGAGTGAAAGAGAACGAGCGGGATACCAGATATTCCGTAGACGCACTCACGAAGAATTTAGAGCATTGGGAAAATGAGGGCTTTTCAACCGTCTCGAATGCCGAGGCAATACAGGCCACCGTGGGAAAACTGCGAGAACGCATAAGGAGTTCATATGATGTATTTTGGTCACATTTATTGTGCACTGAAGGGTGTAAACCTGTGTTAACAACATAGTTTATGACCCAATTGAAGCCTTGAAGGCCTCCCGAGATCTAAACGACGCTGGGGCATCAGTGATAAGGCATGGTTGGCCAAAATAAGCTGTGGTGAGGTTAATTAGAAGTTGATGAACATACCTGACGACATGAATTCACCTCTGAAGGGGTCTGCGGAGAACCCGGCGTTTGATTTTTTTTCCTGGGTGAAAAGTGTTCTTTTATACCTTGTCCCCCACGCAGCATGACAATGATAGGTTGGCAGAGTGTGTAGTCTGCTATATTGAATTTTGGCCTGATCTAATGCCCTGGACAAAACTCGAAGAGTGTCTTCTGGACGAGCGCGTCGGTATCTTGAGTTGAACATGAAGATCGGTAAGTCTGAGAAGCAATCATATTAGCAGAGTGGTAGGTGTCTCCGCCCATTTAAGGTGTGTATCGCCCATCTATGTCAGAGCCCGACATTGGGAGAGAATTTAGAGTGCTTAACCTCGCGAATTGGTGAAGAATTGGACGAGAAAGAGACGAAATAGTCCCGCGGAGTTAACCAAACTGATTTTCTCACCCTCCGACGGGGATCAACCCGGGCGCAGCTTTTCATCAACTCATCACTTTTGGTTGAAAATCGGTCTCAAGGTGCGTAATGGGTCACATTCCACCACAGAAGCACAAGGGAAGAGTGTTATCAAGTCTGGGCCCTTGTATTTCACATATGGCCAGCTTCCTAGTGTGGCCAGCTTCCCAGCGCGATATAGTACGCACACTCACGGACTTCAGTAGAATTCCAACTGTCCTTTGCGTCGCAGCTCAGGGATCGTAATCTTAAATGCACTACTTAAATTTTATACCGCGTCAGAATCATTTGGTGGAATAATTCAAGATACATATGTCTCTTATCGTGCGAGTTTGTTTGGTTTAGAACATCGTACCCAGCACTAGCACTAGTGCCATAGTCAATCAGTCAGAACATCAATCAAAACCAACAGTGGAAAGTCAGTATACCGTTCTCTGCTGCCGGCACTAATTGGTGAAGATTTCCGCCGGTTATTCCTGCCGTTTGGAGCGGCAGGAATTTCGCCCGTTTCCCAAGACTCTCGCTAATCAAATCATAACTCCACACACATCCATAATAGTCCTACGGCTCGTCAGCCTATCGAGTTCATAGATGACATGCCAAGCTTGTCAACATCTTGCTTTATCATTTCTTCGGAAGGGATTGGCGGTGCGAGGCAATGCGAGGAAGCATACCATTTAATTAATCACAAATTTGGCGGTGTGACGCGAGTAAGACTGTGGCGGAAGTAAAAACGAACCGTGAGAATGTCGTCGGCGATCTCGGCGTTGTTGCTTTCGCGAACGCAGAGAGGCACGACGGGCGCTATAAGACTTCTTCGAGAGACTTACGAGTGAACATTGTCAAACTTAATCCAGGCTGTGATTCGATCTGGAAAAAAAGGTGGTTTTCTTGCGTCTCCGACTTCTTGCTCCCTCTTAGTTCCATATCCATCCATCATTCACTCGGCATACATAACTCGGCCGGAGTAGAAGGGCTTTTTATTTTACAGTGTTTTTCGGGCACCTCGGCCATGTTCAACCCACTGAGAACACCACCTTGTTCCCGTTTTACCTCTTCTTAGTCCATCTTAAATTGAGGTCGGAATCGGGGCGCCCAAAATGAATTCCAACATTTTTAATTACATTCGAGAACAGAACAAGCCCCTTTATTAATACAGACGACGTGCAGCTGAATTGGAAATCTGGGCACAATGCGAAGAGCATTGCCACCCAGGGGGTGCTCATCTACACAGACTCGGCACCAGTGCAGTATCGTGCAGGCCATATTCTTGGTCTAATAATGGCCGTCATACATTCAAATCAGGGAGTCCCTCTCCGCCAAGATTTACCCATCAGTCCCTCGGACTACAGCGACTCCTCTCTTGCATCTCCATACTGATTCACACCTCAAAGTCTAATTGTCTGCTTCCTTCTGAGTTCAACTTACCCGAGAGATGCCGAGCTCAGAAAATCCTGAAGAGATCTCAAGTTAATGCAACGCGCGAAGTAACGCGTGGACGGGTTTTCGTCAAATTCGGTCAATCCAAGTCTGTAGTTTCTGTTGCTTGGGAACAAAACCAGGTTATTTACTAGTAGGCCTAATTTGGGCGAAAATCGAAACTTTGGTGTAATGTTTTGCGCGCGGGAATAGAAGGGCATTCGCTATGCAGTCGAACTTGAGTTTGATCGAACGGGCACCGGTTTTTCGCCGTGGCGTGGCGTGCCGCAGTGGCAGTGCTGGCGTGTCCCGACGTGGCACGGTGAGGCTTTTGTAGGTACTTTTTGGGTGTCCCATATTCTTGGGTGAAGTGACTGCCAGGGATGGCTTTGACTCCTCTAAGCAACAGCAATGCCCAAGATTGGATTTTTCAACTTATATTGGTGGTTAAAATTTTAATTCCCACGGTTGAGTGATCACATTTTTGAATGTTCATGTCGTGTTCATGGATTCATGGGTGCGCTCTTTGTGTTTTAAACATTGTCATCTGTCTCGATTTAACCTAACCTGGTTGGTGATGGCGGACGAAGTAGCTGACTCCACACTTGCGCCGAAGTTGCGCAGAGATGTCGAGTTTTTGGTTTGTGCTCCACCCAAATGTTCGAGTAGCTATTTGTAAAGGTCAGATGTGCGGCGATTCCATCAGCAGGCCGGAAACGTGTCCAGAAACCCAGGGTCATTCCCTCCACATTGTGAAAAACCACGAGCTGAAATTTACAGGTCCACGACGGACTACATACTACGAGGCGCGCGAGCGTGCGGTTGCTACGGCATCACTTGGCACGGCACAATTCAAGTGAGCTGCTGCAAGCCCAACGGGTCTTCAATATTTGAGAGTTTGAAAGTTTTTCAAGAAATGTTCTCAACCGATCATGCAGAGTGGAACCGATGAGCAACTTTAACTCGAGTTGCACAAAAGATACAGTACTCTCGGCCAAGACACCTCGGCTAAGTTGGCTTCACGTATGCAATTCACCCAACCATATCCACAACTTTGGGTCATGTGCAGAGATCTGTAGTTCAAGTTTTATTCGTACTCTGTACTCAATTAATCAACTGTTAACTCGTTAGTTTGTTTTCTGAACACAGTGGAAATATGTGCCGAGTGAGGTTTGTAAGGACCTGTAAGGCTATAGAGCCTGGTGTCTGTATTACTTTGTGGTTGCAGTTCAGTCCTGAAAACAACTGTTATCATTTGCAGTTAGAGAAGGGGCCCCGGGAAAAAGCCGTGGCGCGCCGTGCCGTGGCGTGCCTGCCGTGGCAGTGTTGGCGTGTCCCGGTGTAAGACTGACACAGTCTGTGAGTTGTTCTCAGGTGTCAGGGACACTCTCAGGCTGCATTCAAGGGATTTCTTCCACTACCCCATGGATTTCCGGCATCAAAGTGTAATTGATATTGTATAAGTTAGGTGGCGTTATTGATTATTGACGCGGAGGTATTGATATTGTCGCCTACTCCGTCTTCACAACGGTTATCCTGACTCAGGGCGCCTTGAATCGCGTCGCAGCGGTCTATTCACATTGGTCAACCGCTCAAAGACAGCACTCCACCCACGGCAGGTACTCAAAATTATCTGAATGTTCGTTTGGATTCTCGTTCTCCGGGGGAACTTCACCGTTCTGCGGTATGGCCCAGGATATCAAAGCACTTGTAGATCTCCTGAAAGTACGCTACTGTGTAAGTCGCACAGTGCCAACAATCTTTCCTGTAAGCCTGGAATTTCCGAGTCGGATGCAACCCGAGCAGAGGACCCATACCAGATCTGTTAACCTGCGATTCCGCGGATTGTCAAAGGTACTTCACACACATTCCATTGAGGAAATTCACTGCACTTCGTCAAGCTCATCCATTGAATCGAGGTAAACAGCGTTTGAATAATTTTCCCACGGTTGAAATCCACCGCTCAAGACTTGAAACAGACTTCCGGCCTTGAGTATATCACCTATCATGTCCGTAGTTTGTTTGCGCAGGCCTCGAGAGGTTTTCAATAACCTCGTAGAGAGCCCTGGGTCCTCATCCCGTTGAAGTTTTCGTCCATGATTGTGTTCCAAACTTATCCCGATGTTTAACTAAAACAGGTATTTCAATGCAATGAAAGAGGAGACAACGTACCCCAGACATGCACACGGTGCATGGTGGTGCAAGGATTACGCCACGGCGGTGCACGGCTCATGCCACGGTGGTGCACGGTACGCCACGGCGCAGCACGGCACCGTGTACCTCTGACGTGCCGTGCCGTGCAGTGGCGTGCAGCACCGTGCTGCACCGTGCTGCCTCATACTGGTTGTGAAATCACCTATATTGACTATCACTCATGGAAAACCATCCCTAGGTCATGTTCTTGGCTTGCACGGAGATGTTTGCACATTGTGTCCCCAAAAGAGACCGAATTGTTCCACCAACACTTGTGTTTGTGCTCCCGGGAGTAACGGACAATTTTTGCCTGCCCGGTATGTATGTACATACCTTACGACCAAAAACTGCAAAAGGCCTGTCCCACTTCCTCGACTTTTGTGTGTGCAGAAGCATCGCCGTATTAGGCAACCTGAACTGTTTCTTGCAACATATCTTATGTAGTCAGTCGGTCGGGACAGTTAATACTTTGTGCCACCTCCGACATTCTTGCTTATAGCGACGTACCTGGACTATTTAGGTCTTGTGCTCATAGATGTTGTCGTTTGAGTTCTGAACATAACACTGCTAGTAGTGTCATAACCTCGCATCCACATGATCCAGCCTCGATCTCATATGTGCAACGACAGAGAATTGTTCCCTTTGAGCCCAACACAGGCACTAGATGCAGGCGGAGAGACATGTATTCACGCGTAGGGACACCTCAACATATGCACGCAATACAGCCATCCGAAGTGAATCCTCAACCGTAAAAATATGATAGCCGTAAGGAATAAAAGGATTACCCGCGCCAGCAACTCTGAATGGATCGAGTTAGAGGTTGATTTCACAGAGGCGAAATCTGTGGACCAAGGACAACATACCTAATTTGTGGATGATGATACAGGTGATGAGGATAGGTTGAGGGTTGAGAAGGCAAAACGGCAGTTAGCTGCGATAGCGCATTCTGAACCCGCGGTCAGACAAGTAACAAGTTCGACTCGAAGCGGAAGCCGGGTTCCCAGAGTCAGTTGGAGCTAAGTCGGCCGCGTTAGATGCACACTCTGAAGACCGTGCTTCGAGAGGGACTCACCGAAAAGCACGGAACTAGTATCTCTCGAGGTCCAGCGAATCGTGGGAATTTAAAACCAACCACGAATATAAGTTGAATAAAATGCGGTCTTGGGCATTGCTGTTGTTCTGAAGAGTTGAGTTTATCCCTGGTGGTTATTTTACGCAAGAATATGGGAGTCCCAGAAAGTAACTACAAAAAGCCTACCGTGGCACGTCGGGACACGCCAGCACTGCCACTGCGGCACGCCAAGCCACGGCATGCCACGGCGAAAAACCGGTGCCCTGATCGAACACATCACCAATTTGCCTTGCTCACGGCTGAAATTGGATTCTAGGAGCCTGGTACTCTACAAGCCGGGAGTTGACTACGGAAGAGGGTTACACTCTATCTTTCAAGCTGTTTAGAGTCGTTGAAAACCTTTCTAACAATTCCCACGGCTCAACATCAAACTCACCACCCCATAGCGGTTGGCAATGATTTGTCGAAATGAATACCAATACGCACGCGTTACGAACCTGAAGTGCTCTGGCACCCGCTTTCCCATCCACCCGGTGTTGTGAAAATAATACAATAAGAATACTTACCCGATGATTCAAAGTTTAAAACTGTGAACTTCGACGATGATTGACCCGTCGAACGCGTGGTGACGACGGGTCCAGACATGTCTCAAGATAGGTTCTATGGAGTCTAACTCCATGGCGACGAGATTCGAGGTTTTACGGCTACGTGCAGTGAATTGAATCATTTCTTCATAAGATTACGCCTGTTCGTCTGAAGCTTTTTAAGGTCCGCTGATGGCACCACCATTTCACCGCGGCATCTCTGATTACACAACCAGAAAAGTCCGGCTTTACTATGCCGAGCTGGGCCGGGTGCTCATCCCCCTCGGCACGACTTAACAGCTTTATTTTGGGACCTCAAATTTTGAACCGAAGTGGTGGGGCGCAGAGCGCCCCGCACGCCGCTCTTGTTAAGATTACTTACATACACTGAGGTCTGGTCCTCGGGGTCCCCCAACAAAGGTGATTCCATCAGCTTGCTGTGTTCCTTCAATGTTGAGTTGGTAACTTATACGTGACCAGAAAAAAAAGATGGTGTGCAGGAAAGAAAGTGTTGTCTAAGATCTTCGAGTTTCTTCGAAGAAATGGCCGTTTCCAGGATCTTGAAGGATCCTCGAAGAAACACGAGTTCGGTGGCAGTGTGGCGAAAAAAAAGGTCAGGATCTTCGAAGATCTTCGAGGATTTTCGGTGAGGATCACAGAAACTCACAGATCCTCACAGATCTTCGAAGATCTGGCATAAAAACATGTCACTACAATAAAAAAGTATTTTTGTCCAATTTGGGCCTTCATAATTTACTTAGCGCAAATGCCACCGTGACTTTTTTGTGACACTCTCTCTAGTGATGCTCCGGGCCTGGCTTCAAGCCCGAAGCCCACCAGGCCAGGCCCGTTCAAGCCCAAGCCCGGCCGGGCCCAGGGGCGGGCCTGAGCGGGCTTCGGGCTTGGGCTTCAGATTTTTCAGGCCCAAGCCCAGGGCTCAGGCCCGGGCCTGGGTATCACCTACAAAGGTGAGCTTCCGTTGAATTCAGAGACGAAAATTTGTTGAATTGAGGGCCTACCCTTTGCAAGCGATGCAAAAATGCATTTGGGGTTGAACTCTGGGTTAGAAATGCGTGAAAAGTTCAGCAGAAACCCCAAATTAGAATGGCTGAAAAGGGAAATGTGGTTGAAATGGCTGAAAATGTCGCGAGCAAGTATGTAGATATATTTTAGAGTGTTGAATTAACGTTACCTGCCACATAGACTGAGAAATTATCATCCCCCACAACACTTTCAATCTGCCTCTCAAGCCCGGGCTCAGGCCCGGGCTTGGGCTTGGCTTAGGCTTGGGCGGGCTTGGGCTTGGGCTTGAGAAATCTCAGGCCCAGGCCCACTCAAGCCGGCCCAAGCCCGGGCTTCCAGGCCAAGCCGGGCCCGGAACATCACTAACTCTCTCCTTCCCTTTACCTCGTCCCTCGTCCTCTCTCACAAGCATCGAGCTCTCCCCTCAGCTACCAGGGCCTCAGCTCACAATAGGTCAAACTTCAGCAAGCTGAACGGTCACTCGAATCCGCGATTCCGGCGCGAATTTGCCTCAACGGTCGCAACTGGACTTCGGTGGCAAGTGGAACTCTCAATTCTTCTCTATTCTGGTGCTCATATAATTAACTCTAGTGGTAACTGAGATGTATGGTGTATCGACAAGTGTGTGGTTTTCACTTATCTCTACATGCCACAAAACTGAGTCAAACTTCAGAAAGTGCCAGTGTAGTCGATCAACAGGACTTAAGTCTCTTCGCAACTGATACACTTGAGTTCCATGCGGAACTCGAGTATAAATGTCAAATACTTAAGTTCTTGTGTCCACCAGAAATTGTAATGTCTCACGTTCGCAACTTCTGCGATCTTAAGTTCGCGTCCTGTGCATCTTAAGTTTGACGGTTAAGTTTTGCGCAGAATCTTCAGTTTGCTCGAACTGACAACTTAAGTTCCCGGAACTTAATTAAAGCTCATTAATTCATTGCTGCCATACATGCGAGGGGTGCGGAAGGGGGAAGCGGGACCCGAAACTTAAGTCATTGAGGACTTTAAGACCTACGCCTCTCAAGACTTGTGTTGGTCTAGACCGCCTAAAACTTAAGATAAGCTCCTCCTATTTCATTCGCGCACACGATTGAGTGCTCAAGATGTCTCATCGATTAAGCAGTACTTACCCATAATGATGTCGTAACGCCCGGCGTCCGCCATTGTGATCACAGGTCCCTGGCCTGTCCCGCCGGTTCCTCCGGGCGGGTCGCCGTCTCTGCCACGGGTTCCTATGAAACGGTTGAGTGACCGCTGCACCGAGGGTGTGCGGACCCACCCCTCAAGAGCCTCAAGACTCGGGGGTCGTTGGCTGCCATTGTGAGGCCCTGACCCAGCGACGCCAGCGTGATCACAGGTCTCTCGCCTGTCCCGCCGGTTCCTCCTATGAAACGGTTGAGTGACCGCCGCACCGAGGGTGTGCGGACCCACCCCGCAAGACTCCGGGTTCGTTGGTTGCCGGCGTGCGGTCCTGAACACTGGCATCCCCAACGCTTCCGCCCTGGTCGGCGGCTTCACCACCATTTCCCTCGTTTTCTGTGAAAATTTAGGGCCGCCGCTCCACAGATGGTATACCAGTCTACCGGTAACGGTGTTTTCGGATTGGCTCGGAGGCATGATGTTTTTCTTTGTGGTTTGTGGTTTGTGGGAGAGGCGAAACCGTGAGTGTGCACCATCAGTCTGTTATAGAGGCGCCAATTGGGCGCCAAATTGAAGGTCACAAGTTCCGAAGCGCTTACTCCGTGATAGACTGGCGGTTTTTTTTTTTGGAGCGTGTGTCCTGCCAATGCTGACCCGACGGCCACCGCGCTGTGCAATAGAGTATCACCTTGATGTTTCTCGTCGAATCGTCACCGTGTGAGTCTCCCCTTATACATCGAGCATGTCTAAAACTTCTTTGAATAGAGCAGCCTAACCGACAAGCGCGCGTCGATTCATACCTGGATGATAATCGTCGGTGAAAATATTCAGTGATACAGTGTGGTCACTGAGAGTGTCAACCACCGAGCATTACGCCGTAACGCAACAGTAAATTTGCCCACGGGCGCCAAAGTTTTGAGGAAAGCTGGAGAAGAAAAAAGAGTTCCGGTCTCATTGCCTTCTCTCTTCCCTCCATCCTGGCGGCCGCAGGCGCCTACCAGAGTTTCTGGGCTGACATAGTTGGTCTCCCTTTCCCCGCCATAAGATTGCGGCCTTGGACTTGGAACCAGGCTAGACAGTAAAGTTATTACCCTCGTCGAGGAAATGTGTTCATTGGACGCGACGGCGGTTCCTCCACACCAGGCATGCTTCACGCCATCATGTTGGAGTTCTCAATACCCCGCTAATTTCTCTCGACTTCAACCTCACGCTGTAAACAGCATTCCACCTACTGATCTGGGTCTTCACAGATGACTTGCATTGAAATCTCTTGTGCTTGTCAACGACTTACTTTAGCTGCTGCATCCTGGTCTCCAAGTGGATCTCAACTGAATTCAACCACACTCCCGGATGCATGCCAGTCGAATTTCTGGTGCACCCCTTCGCAAATAAAACCACGTTAATCTGCTATGTACTGTCTCGTCCACGGTGCGTTACTCTCAATTGTTGTTAGAGCTTATGCTGCAGCCCGCTTCGGAGCACCGTTCAACCTTTACTTTTTCAAAACCTGCCCGAGCGTAACATGTATATCTTTGATTCGTCTCATCCCTTGAATTTGACGTGTTTCTGTTTCCAGAGCTTAAACCACCGTCCTGTGCACCCCGTCCACCACACTTCCACCTCACCCATCCCTGGACAGTTGAAGTCAGTTCGTTTTTCACAAAAGATTCATTCCCTTGCAGATTGTCATTCCAGGTTTCACAGGATACAGTGGTGCTCGTGTGATTTTATATAACGAAGTCCGCTCGGTTTCCGAACCTACTTTCCAGTCCCGCTCTTCGCCGCGAGCTGGTTCAAAGCCCACTTTAGCTCCGAAATTTGGCCGAGGCTGAATCCCTCCCTCCCCAACTCAACATCCGTGACCTGGGCGAGGGCTCCGACAGTTTTGAATTTGAATTTCCGAAGACGATCGAGAATATCGTCGTCGAGGTTGAACTGGGCGTAGAAATCCTCAAGGGACATGTCCGCCCCGATCTCGCCAGTATACAGCTTCCGCATGAAATCCGGGCGTTCACCTACGCCCCCGGTACCGCCCACGAGTTTGCCGTATCCACCAGCACCACCGAAGCCGCCTTCGCGCACGCAGTTGAGTGTGCAAGAAAATATCTCATTGATTAGTACTTACCTGTAATGTGGCTATAAAGCCCAAGTTCCTCCGGTGCGATTTGAGGTCCCTGACCATTCCCGCCGATTCCTCCGTCCCTGTCGGCGTCACCGCCAACGCCTCCATGGCCTCCTATGAAACGGCTGAGTGACCGCCTCACCGGGGGTGTGCGGACCTACCCCTCAAGACTCTGGGTTCGTTGGCTGCTGTCGTGAGGCCCTGACCACTGGCATCCCCAACGCTTCCACTCTGGTCGGCGGCGGCTTCACCGCCATTTCCCCACAGACGGTAGTATACCAGTCTACCGATAACGGTGTTTCCGAATTGGCTCAGAGGCATGGTGTTTTTCTTTGCGGTTTGCGATTTATTTCACCGGCGGGGGAGAGGTCAAACCGTGAGTGTGCACCATCGGTCTGTTATAGAGGCGCCAATTGGGCGCCAAATGAAGGTCACAAATTCCGAAGCGCTTCTTATTAAAACTCCGTGACAGATATGTAAATGGACTTAGGATGAGTTACAGTCTCACCGCGCTGCGCAATAGAGTATCACTTTGATGTTTCTCGTCGAATCGTCACCGTGTGAGTCTCCCCTTATACATCGAGCATGTCTATTAAAACTTTTTTAAATAGAGCAGCCTAAGCGACAAGCGCGCGTCGATTCATACCTGGATGATAATTGTCGGTGAAAATATTCGGTGATACAGCGTGGTCACTGAGAGTGTCGACCACCGAGCATTACGCCGTAACGCAACAGTAAATTTTGCCCGCGGGCGCCAAGGAATGCACGCCGACTGAGAATATTTTTCCGCGGAACTTTCCTACCCTGGATGGACACAGTTCGTTCGAGGTATGTAGATTGAATAAGGTGTTGCCATGTTGCTCAGATTGCCGCAGTGCGTCGCCAGAGAGAGCAGAAATTTTGGACAAGTCAGAATTTGAGGGATAAAAATCTTGCAGCATGGCGGGCCGTTAAACACAAGGGGAACTCGGGATTCGAAAGTCGGAAGGGGGGTCAATAAGTTTTTTTCAACCTTGGCTGGACCCCCCTCCCCCCCCTCCTTCTATATAGGGAAGGTGTCTCCCACCCCTAGCGCCGGGCCGCTCTCTCCGGACTTCCTGAACCTTCTTCGAACAACCACTGCCAGTGCATTTTATTGTTTGAGGTATGTGATATGCTCCCTAAGGCTATCTGAAGTGCTCCCAGGGCCTCAATTATACTTGCAGGTTTTGTCTGAACCTACTCCGGGACCGCCGACAACCCACTTTTGGTTGAACTTGACTAGAATTATTATTTCAACACCTCCTGAAGTGAGTGGGAAGCAAAGCTTGAGGTTTCTCACTCATTAGAAGCTCTGCCATGCCTCTCCCAGCCTTTTTCCTGCCTCTCATAACTTATAGGAAGAAGTTTTTTTCGGCCCTCGGCCAGACCCCCTCCCCCTCCCTCCCCACGTCCGATATTTTAATCCCGAGTTCCCCTTGGTTAAACAGTGTTAATTATCAAGGTGAAGAGACGAAGAGAAAGAAGCGGGTGTGGCGATGCAGTGATTGCTCAGTCGTTTTTTATCCTCCTCCCGTTGGGTTTTTGCGGCACCGTTTCCACGACGCGCCCGTGTCCATTTGTAATACCAACCTTTCAAGACTAACACACTCCTCTTCGTCCCTCATTATTCATTGCCACGACTTTGCCAATCTGCCCAATCTACAGCGCAGCCAAAACTAGCCAAAATTCCAGCCCATACCGAGCTCCTCTGCCTCGCATACCCCTGTACCGTCTCCGCGCACCCCTATTCGTTCAATGTTCTGGGTCTCCCTGCGCGTTCTCCGGCTGCTGCGCGCGTCCCTGCGCCGAGCCGACCAAGTTTGCTCGCAGCGCCACCACGTTAGCATTTCACGCCGGAATTCTTATCGTTGGACATGGGCATTAATTGTGTGTTTCGCCTCGTCCTCCCGCTGGCGCGTTTTCCGTTGGTGCAGCCATGCGTCCGCGTTTCGGTGCCATGGCGGGCCGCATAAAGCCGACGAAGGATGTCCATGTACGGACTTAACCAGCAGCACGACGACCCGCTCCCCTTCTCTGCTCCATCCACGCCTGTGCGCCGACTCACACTTGCTCCTTTATGAGCCCGTACCCACCTCGGCGCGTACACCCGCCATGCTTTGCGTCCGCTTCGGCGCCGTTCGCTGCGTCGCATCCGCTCCTCTTCGAGCCAGTGCTCGTCAAGTCTGCCACTGCAAACGGCAAATTCGCCCACGTTTAAGACGCGCCCATCTATCACCCTTCCCGTAGCTGTACAACCGGTGTCATGGCACGCGGGGTGAGACGACACATGTCCCGCTGCACCCCGCCATGTGAGGTGCTGCCCCTGGGCGCGCGACGTGCGTCTCACATTCCCTTATATGTTCTGTGGCGGAAGTCGATCCAATAGAGTCGAGGTTCCGACACACGAGATAAGAGCAAGATCCCAGATAGAGTCGAAGAGTCTTAGAAGCAGAGTTGACTGATGTAAGTCTCGTAAATTCAAAGGGTGCTAGCTAAAGACATATTCTCAAGCTACTTATATACTGAAAGGAATAGGAGTTGAAGATAGGGATGATAAATGAAACCTGTCTGTAGGATCAATCCGGAACCACTGTACGCTACCGCTACATACCCCCTCCAGCCCTTCCAAACATTGGAGGGCTAACCCGATTGCCCCGAGTTGCTCGGCCCGGGAACAGTCTCCGCATCCGCAAATGGCAAGGCCGGTTCGCCGTTTTCATCGACGTCCATAACCACGTCCTCCACCACGGTCACCGCCGTCTGCGCCGGAATCGCAGAAGTCACCGGCGCCGACTGAGTCTCCGCCGGCTTGAAAGCGCCGACGGCACCCCTGCGCGTTTGACGGCAGAGGAGCAGATCAACCAGTGGGCGGCCGATAATATGGCGCTGGCATTGGATAGGTGGAGGACGTGGTTATGGACGTCGATGAAAACGGCGAACCGGCCTTGCCATTTGCGGATGCGGAGACTGTTCCCGGGCCGAGCAACTCGGGGCAATCGGGTTAGCCCTCCAATGTTTGGAAGGGCTGGAGGGGGTATGTAGCGGTAGCGTACAGTGGTTCCGGATTGATCCTACAGACAGGTTTCATTTATCATCCCTATCTTCAACTCCTATTCCTTTCAGTATATAAGTAGCTTGAGAATATGTCTTTAGCTAGCACCCTTTGAATCTACGAGACTTACATCAGTCAACTCTGCTTCTAAGACTCTTCGACTCTATCTGGGATCTTGCTCTTATCTCGTGTGTCGGAACCTCGACTGGCCATCAAACCGAGCTTGCTGGCCAATTTTACAGCCTTCAAGCGCTCGATTTCCACGAAGTCGACACGCGCTGCACGCGCTGCAGGTGAAGGAACTTTCTGTGCATCTGGACAATCTTTAGATAAGTGACCCGGCTTCTCGCAGTTAAAGCATGCCCCTTCTTCCCGAAGGCGCTTCTTCCGCTCTCGGTCTTCCTTCTTCTTTTTGTCCTTCTGCTCCTTAGAGTCGCGGTAATCCTTGTTCTTTTGTTCCTTCGGTTTCTTGTCATTCGGAGGTTTTCCTGATTTAGACTCCTCTGGATGTCCAGAACCTGGCCCTTTCTCTTTGCCCTGCTGCTTTTTGCCTGCCTCCTTGTCCCCCGATTTTTTCACGGCCTTCTTACGTTCCTCTTCAATTAAGAAGTGAACGCGCTCTTCGCGCTCAGCAATCTCCATCGGACGGTCAAGTGATATTGTCTCCGCTTCAAATCCTAGCTTCGTGAATTCAACCCGCAGGTATGAATCACAACGGCGCCAGAATGCGAGAACTATATCTGCATCTGCGATGTTTCCAACGGTATTTGCCAGATCTTGAAGATTCTGCATGAAATCCTTCACCTTACGGCTCCCTTGCTCGCACGCGTCGAATAAGTCACGCTGCTTTGCACGGAAGTCCACAGGGAACATCTCATCGAACAATGCCTTGAAAAATTTGGATAGTGTCCATTTTTTTTTCTTCTTGGCATTCAGAATCTCTTGGTCATACCATTTGTATGCCTTGCCCCCCATGTACTTTCCCGTCATTCCGATGAGCTGTTTCGGTGACAACATCCCCAACTTTCCAAAGTTCCGCACTTCCCGAACCCATTTATTGAATAGGTCGGCCTTTGCTTCACCCTGGTAAACAAACGGTGGGTCTGCTTTCAAGAATCCTTGCTGGAATTTCAATTTCATTAGAGCTTCCTTGTAGCGCCGTTTCGCGCGCCTCTTCGCCGTTCTCGTTGGCTCCGAGTCACTTGAATGCGCACTATCTGGTTCCTCTGGGAAGAAATCCGAGCCAGACTCATCCGAAGACGGTATTTCAGGGAGTTTCCAAGGCAAGTCAGAATCAGAAGATTCTGATTCATCCGAGGACGAAGACGAATCATCACTGGGACCATCCCCCTTCATTGCGCGATGTAATCGGCTCCCCTTTGGGAGTTTTTCCGATGCCTTACGGTAACGCTGGGGTTTCTTTTCCTCAGATTCTTTCCGTTTAGCACGCTTCTCGGCTTTAGATGCCGAACGGTCCCGGTGTTTAACCTTCTCTTTCTTTTTTTTTTTTTTTTTTTTGAGGAGCGTTTGTACTTGGTGGGAGAACGTGAGGGCGTTGGCTTATGCTTCCCGCTGCCCCTTTCTTAGGTACCACCGGTGATGCCGCCCGTCTCTCAGCCTTAGTCTCGCGCTGACGAGCCTTCTTCTCAGCCTGTCTTTGTAAAGCTTCGACACTTGCCCTCAATTCAGCCTCGCGCAGCAGCCTTTCTTCCCGCTCTTTGATGAACGCTGCCTCCCGAGCTAAAAATTCGTCGTGCCAGTTTCTTGCTTCCGCGGCCTCTCTATCTAGCTGTTCCTGGAGACGTCGAGCCATCGCGAGGTCAGCCTTTATCTGGCCCTCCTCCGAATCAGTCTCAGTCTCCGATAGAATTGGCGTCGGCGGCGCTCTACCCGACTTCTCAGCCGGGTCAATCCCCTTACCTTTATGGTACGCAGGGATTCTATTCGCCATTGCCACGGTTGTTGTTTCACTCACGATGCTCTTAGCAACGCTCGGTGTTTCTCTAGGCGAACGCTTACGCCCCCGCTTCGAAGAACCGCGCGACCTATTGTGCCGATGTCCAGATGAGTCCGACTTGTAACCGGAGTCCGAATCAGAATCGTCAGGTCCACCATCGTTCGCCGCGTGAGTTTCCACAAACTGCTTGCGCCTCGCCAGGGTCTCCCTGGTCGGCGTGTCCGCGGCTGCATAAACCTGGTCCATAACACTGCCGATGGGTGTAAAGTTCGGAGTTACTTTCTCAATCTTGATTTTGTACTCCTTAGGCTTCTCCCAAGTGGGAACACTGCCGAGCCCATCTTCAGGCAAGTCATACCAGCTCACCGCATCGTCATCCTTCTCTTCCTTCAGGTCCTTTTCATCTCCAGAATGTTCAAACCATCCAGGGAAAAAATGAGGCACCGATGAGATTGACGACGAGGTAGTATGTACAGAACTACGAGCAGACACCTTGGGCCTTACGAAGCCCTTATCCGCCTGCCGTCCTGAACCACCCGAGTGCTGCGACACCTGCGCAAGACCAGCATCCGAAGGACCGTTGTCCTCGGAGCGATCATCCACAACCATCAAAGCATAGCTACGCGGTGGGACCGGAGATTCGCTAGAATCCCCGGGAGCGTCACTACCCCTTTCGGGGAGTTCGCCGGCGGCCAATGGCCCGCCTGACGGGACGTCCGAGACGCCCCGCGCGCTGCTAGCCCCTTCACGGGCCTGCGCGCTACCACTTTCAGATGAATCAGGTGCCATACCCGCTTCCACCTGAAGTAGACCAAGTGAAGTTAAGTTCGACAGATTATCAGAATCAGCGGACTCACCTCCAGTTGGGGTTTGTTTGAGGTAACTAGTTCCGCTACGCAGAGGAGCCATTACCGTATATTGTTGACGAAAGTAAGGGTGATCAAGCCGTCCGTTCGTCGCCAAGTTTAACGAGAAAAATTTAAGTCAAAAATATGTGGCGGAAGTCGATCCAATAGAGTCGAGGTTCCGACACACGAGATAAGAGCAAAATCCCAGATAGAGTCGAAGAGTCTTAGAAGCAGAGTTGACTGATGTAAGTCGTAGATTCAAAGGGTGCTAGCTAAAGACATATTCTCAAGCTACTTATATACTGAAAGGAATAGGAGTTGAAGATAGGGATGATAAATGAAACCTGTCTGTAGGATCAATCCGGAACCACTGTACGCTACCGCTACATGTTCCTAACACTCACTTTTTCTTTTCTTTTCTAGTGTCTTCCTGCGCGCATTCGTTCTCAGGTACGTAGGCGCTTGCGTTTCCTCCTGATTTCGCTCACACGCTCCCCCATAGCGCGTGAACCCGAATGCCTACTCACCCTCAAGGAAACCCGCCGCGCTGCCGCACCCACACACCACCTCTGTCTCCTACTCACCCACACATCGACACTCATCCGTCACGGCGCAGTGCACATGCGCCATCTCCACGGGCACATGGAGCTCCAGCGCTCTCAATGCGAATATCGACGCTGCTGAAAGGATACGGAGCGGGTGCGTACCCCGAGTAATATTAACACAAACCCCGTGGAGACTGACAACCACGTTAGCCCTATTCGTATGCGGGTGCTCACGGGCTAGATCTAGCGTCCCGCGCCTACCGTGAGCGTCACCAGACGCGCCGGCGCTCGAAGCTTGACCCACGCACACTTCTCCTTCACGCCCCGCTTCGGCCGACCCCAAACGTCTCGCCGTCCATCCACACTGTCCCCCCGTGCGCATACTGTGAATCGAGCAACGTACACAGGGACGAGGCGGAGTGCTCCCCTCACACGCACGCCCACCGCAGCTTCGTGCCCGCCCATCTCCTGTTCCCCGCTCCTTACCCTCTCCGTTCCCGCCGCCTCCTCGTTCCATCTCCCTCCGTTGCCGGCGTCGTTGCCTCGCCCTCGCCTCATCGTCTCCGGCGTCATGTACACCGCCACCCAATGCGCCTCCGCCCTCCCATGCACCGCCGCGCACGCGGCGACACGGCCCTTTCACACGACGCACCCGCACCCGCGCCGCCGAGTCTAGGTCGAGCGCGAACTCAGTACCTCGACTCGAATGCCGCCTGCGCCAGGCACTCAGTGCTGCTCTCGCTACCCAATGCGCGCAGGGTACGGTGCGGCGAGTTTTGAATGTGCGGCTGGCTCGCCTGTGCGTGCGGGAAATGGGAGTGGTGCGCGCTCCGAGTCGAGTCGTGTGCGTGCGGGAAATGATGGTGGTGCGCGCGCCAAGGCGTTCCTGGGCCGGCAATCCCACCCTACACTCTCAGGCTTCGTCCACGCCCTTGTCCCCCATTTCTCGTCCCAATCTTCACCTCCGCCCTCACCACCCGCGCGCGCGGCGACACATTTGGCGTTCGTGCCGCACACGCGCAGCTGGGTCGAGCAGCTACCGGGAACCGTTTGCGCGGACTCGCGCCCACTCGACGCGAACTCGGTGCGCGTGCGGAAACCGCTGCCGTGCGTCGAGTGTTCGTGCACGCGCACAGCTGCCACGCAGTACGTGCCCGGGCGCCCGGGCCGAGGTTCCTGGAGATCCGCGCTGCTGGAGATCCGCGCTGCTGTACATTCGCGTGCCGTATCGCCGCTGCTGTACATTCTCGAGTGGCACCCTCTCTCTCCCACCACGTTCTCCGCACCCATACTCGTACCTATCTACGCCGCATTTCGGTACCTATTTCTTTGAATATACTTTGGCCCGGTTCTCAAAACAATAACACCTCTGGGATTCGGATCTGGCTAGCGCGATGGTTTTGTCGGATTCAAGGATACTTCGAGAAATCAATGAGGGCTGCTTCAAGTACGCGGAGTGTTCGAGCGACGGGAAAGGCGGGGATGGAATACAAGCTGTGAGTCAACTTTGACTTCAATGAAGCAGAGGCGCCTACTTACATTCTGTACCAACTCGACGAGCCAATATTCGATATTCAAAATTAATAATCGCCGGGCTGTTTCATCGGAGGATAAGACTTCGAGCTTCCGGTGATAAATTCAGCTGGGGGCAGGTAATTGAAGGGAAGCCAAATCGACGTTGGCTTCAGTGCTGGTATTTCGCGCCGCAACGGAACTCAGCCTAATGCAATCCACCCCCGGTAAGTATTTGATTTTATTACAATCTTCAATTCACCGCTCTCATGGATGAGCTTTGAAGCGATCGTACACATACAGCGCATCGTCGCGAACCCACAAATACTTTCAAGGCAAATTCCTAGTCCAACTTGAATATAATGCCCGGAATAATCAGCCGTTTATTTCCCACGGGAGGCAAAGGGGCGCTGGAGGCCAGAGTTTTCGATGGCAACATCAACGGTCCGCATGTCCTCGTCATTGAATTCAATCATCTAAAACTCAACTCATCAAAGGCGGCATCGGGGGCGTCGGCGGACGCGGCGAATTGCAGAGCGGTATCAACGGCGCCGGTGAACGCGGATTTTTTGTTGCCGTCCTTGTACGCCGGTAAGATGGGCGAAGCCGTAACCGATATGTCGCTCAAGGATTTCTGCGCCCAATACAAAGTCGGCGAGGACCTTTTCGAGCGTCTTGGGCAGCTGGGATTCACGACTGTGGGATCCCTTTTGGAGGTCAAGGATGCTGAGTTGACGGATAGGGGGTTCAATCTGGGTCATATTTTGGAGCTGAAGAGGGCGTTGAAGCAGTTCGTAGATAGAAATAGAAATAGAAAGTAGGTCTCAAAATGGGTCGGACATGAATGCTGTTGTTGATCGAGGCTTGAGCGTAGTGGTTTTCTGCAGAATCCCCTGTAATTGCACTTCAGAGCAGGCCGATGTTGAGCTCAATTTCTAGGGATGTGGTCCACATTTGGGTATGCAATCGCTGGCAGGCCTTGTGAAAGGGTACGGTATTTTGCGAGAACTGGAGCGCGAAATATGGACTAGGAGTCGGTAGCGGTACAATCCTTGCCTGCGCACTGCTCCAACGCCCTTCTCAGCTCAGAAATTTGGCCTGGTTCAAATCCGTTTTCCTTCAGGTCGACGTCGGTGACCTCGAGTGTCCCCGCAATCTCCCGCTGCCGCGCCAATTCCACCTTGAAACATCATCAACAAATGACTCGCGGAAAATATTTCAGGGCACGGTGCACCTTCAATGGTGGCGGCGAGGTTGGCCACAAAGAGGATATCTTTGGTCCGCATGCATAGTGCTTGGCCGTTGCCACCGCCCCCGCCCCGAACTTTACCTACGCCGCCATTTCCTCCTTTACCGCCTCCTGCAAATAAAATTGTTAGCTCGCAGAATGAGTAAAGAAAGAAGGTTTACCAATCGTAAGCCTGGGTCGGCTGGCTGTCAACATGTTTTTTGACGTCGCTTGCGTTCAACTCTGTATTGTATGACAGGTGTTTTTTCAGGAAAAGTCCTGAGAGGGACAGTTTTAGAATGCAATTGGATTTTTATACATCCTGGCCTTGGGAGAACAATCAAGATTCACGAGCCATCCCTTCCTCTCTGAACCCTTCTCTTCTCACAGCAGACATGCGCTTCCACTGCTCAAGCGCTCACCGCCCACCATCGGTTTACCGGTTCCCTAAAAATAGAGTTCCGATTCGCAGGGCCCGAGTGCGTCCACACGAAGGTTCTGTTGACACTGCCGGAGAAGACTCAAAATAATTTATGTACCATTTTGAAGGATACAACCCCAGTCATTCGTTGATTTACATAACACAATTCCAACAGTATACAGTCCATACAGTTCCAAGCCTACTTTGCAGTTGCGGCCCGCTTACACGCCCTCTTCAGCTCCGAAATATGCCCAAGGTTGAAACCGTGCTCCTCCAATTGACCGTCCTCGATCTCAAAAAGGGCTCCCGCAGTCGTAAATTCCAGTTTGCGGAGACGATCGAGAATATCCTTGCTGAGTTTGTATTTGGTGCCAAAATCCTTGAGGGGCATGTCCATCAGAGCTTCGTCGACCTCCCCGGCCTCCCGGGTGTATAAGGGCTTGGCCACAATATCAGGAGGTTCGCCTTCGCCTCCGACACCGCCCTCGTCACCCCGTCCACCTAGACCGCCGAAGCCCCCTTCCAGCATGCAGTTGAGTATGAAAAATATCTCATCAACAGACTAGACTCACCTACAATGTTAACATCCCAATCCTTGAGGTACTTCGGTGCTAATCGAGGTCCCAGACCATTTCCACCGGCTCCCCCGGGTCCCTTCTTGCCCTCTCCGCCACCACCTCCGTGACCTCCTATAAAACTTTTGAGTGACCGCCGCACCCAACCTGAAGGTGTTCACTTACCACCCAAGACTTTGAGCCCATTGGCTATCATCATGCTTTCTGTATTATTCATGAAGTTGTCTGTATCAGTCCGTACACCTCGTCGAAGTGAAGATGTGTCGGCCATCATGCAGGCTTGGCATGTAAATCTTTTGGGATTTCCAACGCAGTTTGCATGACTCCAGTTCTTGCAAGTAATGCACTTGATAGTGGGTCGTGCTCCTGGGTCTAAAAGAATATTAATCTCTTTCGAAAATCTGATTCAGGATTTCGTACTCACCGGGATCGCCGCATACACACAAAAATTCTTCGTGGTCACTTACCACCTCCTGGCAAATCGGGCAAATTTCCAGTGGGCCTGGAGCATCGCGTGACACAATCGCACTCGCGGCCTTGGAGGTCGCCACGGTGATTTCTTCCCGCACATATCCAGGACAGCGATGCGGGCTCTTTGTATCGGCCCAAGTGAGTCGGTTCACTGGAACAAGTTCAAAGCCGAGGTCCACGGACATTCGACTCGCGACGTCAGACAACGAATTTGTCCCCTGGTCAATATCCCGCCATACGTATTCACGTCTGGTTGTACTGTCAGGGATACTGGACTGATCCGCGTCTGGGGTGCTCCCAGACTCTGCCGGGGGAGGAGACAATTTTTGTCCTGGAACACTGGTCGCGGAGGCCAGCTTTTCGAAGGCCACAGGCTCCCGCTCGATCTCTTGAGCTGAGAACTGTAGCGTGAGAAAGGTCGAACGGGAGCATACAAGCGGCCTACCGTAAATAACATGATTGGCGCTCCTCAAAACCTGTACGACAAATGAGCTAGGTCGTGGGTGAACGGATTCGCACCTTAGCGCACAGGGCGTTGAAAACATCCCACGCAGTCCCGTTCGCAGAATGCTCATCAGAGACTATATCTGTCGACGTCGACTCGGGGTTGACGCTGAGGACAAACCGGTCATCGAGGTCGAGCAAGACATCAAAATTCTAAGTGGACGTTTCAGCGCAGTGTGCTCCTCAACTGTGATGAGTCCTTACCTGCACATTCATGTTTGCAACCGTGAATCCATGCACATCGAGATAACTCAATGCCGCCTAGTAATTGGCCTTCAGTTCGAACCAACTGAAAGATATAAGATGGGAACTAACGGCAAACTGTGCTACCTGGGGAGGGTTAAGCAGGATGGGCAATGGTATATTTTCCACAAACCATGGTGAATGCTAGTCTCAAACTCCTATCACCATCTTCCTTCAAGGCGTAGGCGAGTGGTCCGTCGGCATTTTTCCAGTGCACTGGTAGCGAACCGTTCAGTCTCACATTGGTCGGCGAAACTGCCGCATACCGTTTTCGTACGCTATGAAGTGATGCATCGAGGATGGGATGGAAATTCCTTCCACTTGAAGGACATTTGAGTGCCTGAAATAGGTGAGCCAGATTTCCTTTTGGAGGGTCTCCGCGACGTACATCAGCATTTTTGACATCGCGAGTGTTGCTTCCAATCGCTTTAGATAGCATCAGGTATCTCGTATAGGACGAAGTTGTCTTGCTTTGTACCTCTCGTGCATTTGGATGGGTATTGAACACTTTCACAATGACGGCACGACCTCTCTTAGTCCCCGAATGTAAGAGGTATCCCGGACCACTCCCAATCTCCTGGCGGAGTTTGATATCTCGGCGAGGAATGAGCTATCAAACGGGCAATCGAATCAGGACGCATTCAAGTTATTCTGTGGGTTGTCGCACCTCGATTTCATCTGGCTCATAGTCTCGACCTATGTAGTCCAGTAAGCCGAGGTTTCTGTTCTTGGAGATATCAATACCTTCCAGTCCATCCCTCTCTGAGTCTCCAACGATTGTGGTGTAGTTGTACATACTACCGTTGACATTGTTGCAAACTCCGGCGTTGACAGTGAAGTGTCTTGACTTTGAGAACATATTGGACAGAGATGAACGACAAGCGGCCGGGAGGCACACTGAAGGAGATCCTGGTCACAAGTATACACAGGTTTACACGTCAAGAGGCCAACGGATCTTTATCTGCGCACACAGATCAACTCGCGTGGCAAAGCTGTGCCATCCCCTTTGGGGGACATATCCCCGAAAGGCATCCAGTACGTTTCTGTAAATCCAGTAGTGAGAGGCCAATAAGAGAACATAGTAAATACAACAAATAACTATGTAGCTGTAGTAATTCGAAGAACAAGCTTCCCCAAAGCATTCGAACCAACTCGAATCATTTTGGCCGGTCGAAAACTTTCAGTCGGGGACCCAGCTCAAAGATCTGTGAAACTGAGAAGTAAAATGTCTTTAACTCTGCACCCAGATGAACACAATAGCGCTAGGCAACTAGATTCTGCTGAATCTTTTACCACAAGGTCTTCAATGAAGCTGCTCTACATGAAACAACTTTTTGAATCTTGGATGTCCAGTAGAAACAGCAGAAGTATCACCTCGGCCTGGTACTTGTAGTCTCACAGGAATTCGAGAGTGCAGAAATCGAGACAGGAAAGGACGCTGTTGATCAGATCGGCCGTTGCAAGAGGTCAGTCAAGCATGCTTTGCCAATGTTAACTTGAAGAGTCATCACTGAGAAAAGGGCCTGGGGAGGTCTGGTATATCTCTGTCAAGGCAGGGGCAACAAGCTGATATCAACACTGCATAAAATGTGGATTTCAACTCTGATTTTCCCTATGGTGAAAGCCCACTGCCATCTCTTACCAGGACTAACCATTCAACCAGCCTGTTGAGTGAGTGGTTACTTCCTACAGACGTGGGCAGGGTACCATCAAAATCCACTTGTCCACGCTCAACCTCAACTTCAATTCAACGTGTGAGGATCTCTGAGCAAATTCAACGCGGTGTAGGTTGAACACACTCTCTGATCTAGTCCTCCATTGCGCAAATTTTCCGCCTCTGCCAGTAAATTCCCGACTCGAGCTGTTGATTGTGAGTTGATGGGTGTTTGTGCGCATACAAAACACACCCGTCTATGCGGGCTTGGTGCCGATGGCAGTCCAAGAAGTACTCAGTCCGGTGCCCCGGGGCTTCCGGGGCTTCCAAAATTCAATGGTTCTTTGCAATAAGTGATTTGAATTGACGGTTCAACTTCGGGCTTCTCGGGGATGTTCAATATTTATTGAGCAAAGGTAATTTGAGAGTACGGCCATAAAAACCACATAGCTTGAAATGACACTAGGGGCAAGAACCCAGGCACTTGGAATCCATGTGCGATAAACGAAGGTCCGACGCAGATGGACCGGAAATATTGAAAGGTAATATAAAGACTTAACAATGGTTCTTTAATACACAAAGGATGGACAAAGGCCAGACAAAGGGCAGGGGAGATTTCCCCAGTGCAGGGAATCATGCCCTGGGCTGGTCCTGCCCTATGTCTACCTTTGTCTTGCCTTTGTGTAGTAAAGAACCATTGGCAAGCTGTCACGATATCTCCGGTCCATCTGCGTCGGACCTTCGTTTATCGCACATGGATTCCAAGTGCCTGGGTTCTTGCCCCTAGTGTGAGCCATTCATATAAAACCCTCTTCCTTGTTCCTAGGGTTAAAAAAGTGGAACTGGAGACCGCTGAGTTTTCGTTATTTCTTTGCCCACATAAACACCTTGCATATCAGGTACTACATCAATGGGTCAAACAAGTGCAGCACTTGCAGACTGATGTGTTAGTTTGTTGGAAGCAATATCACAGTAAGTCCACTCATCTCTGCTGGGCACTTCCACAGTGAGTGCCGGAGTCTGGTATGGAGCATTTGTGAGAGTCAATGTCTTGGCCTTTTAACAACAAACACAGTGTTTATATAGGCCTGGCTCACTGCCGGGCTCAGGATTGGGAGGTGGTTATATGCACAGTCATAATTCATTGATACGCTGGTCCACCAAAAGAATCAATATGGTTCAGGTTGAACTATGCCCTTGACTATGCCAGCACCATAGTAAGCCCATAAATATTGTTAGCAGTACTTGTGTTATAGGTTCAAGCATGTATACTCCATATTCGCAATTTGAAGGTTTTGTTTCACACTGAGAAAGATGAAACTGAACTGGTCGGACTCCGATCAGAGGCTGCCGAGCTTATTCACCGCTGAAGTGGCAGTGCTATCACCGCTGAGTGCCGCTGGGTGGCGGTGCAATCACCGCTGAGTGCCGCTGGATGGCGGTGCAATCACCACTCGACTGCCGCTGAACTGCCGCTCAGTTGTGCTGGACCGCCGCTCAATTGCGCCTAAGTGCCGCCAAGGGTACCGCTGAATACCGCCAAGCCGTGATGATGAATGCTCTGTTTTTCGTCTTCCTGCTTTTTATTGAGCGCTACAGTGTGCCTCAAGTACTATCGTCACTATCGTGTGTTGAACTTCGTTGAACCATTCCCTCAGATCTTTCCCAGCTGTGTTGAGAAAAGAAACTACTAATAATTATAGGGACCACGGGGCTAATATATCCTCCTCCTCTTTCAAGATATTACAATGAGGCATATAAATTACTCAAATACTGCTGCAACTACACTACCACTACTGACGGGAGACTTATTCAGGCCTATTTCGTACCAACCGGAGGCTTTTTTGGGCGGCGCACATCAAATCACCGCTGAGTACCGCTTTCGGCAAGGGGGTGCCGGCCCGTGAATGCCAGACCGGACCCTGGTTGGTTGGTTCGGCCGTGAGGTGGATTTTTTTCATTTTCTGAGGTGGAAATTTTGTGAGACTGGAGAGTCACTTCGTTCCCTGGGTCCCTAAACACAGCCAAATTAGCCGCGACTATCTGTGATTAGCGATCTAATCACAGTGATTAACTGTGATAGATAGTCGCGGCTAATCTCCCTTGGTTTAGGGACCCAGGGAACACAGTGAGTGTTTACGGTGAGATTAGAGACCCAGAAACCGAATTTGGGTCCCCACCTCATACATACAGGCTCGGAACGATCGTCGGGGTGATCCTGTGACCTTCCTCTAATGAACTATCTTGAAAAGGACTTCGGGGGACAACCTGGAACCAAATTTTGGGGTACAACTCGTCCCCACTGTTGAGCCTTGCATGAAGTTCAAATATATAAGACCGCTCTGGCATGCATTCCAGAAGAAATATTTTTTTCAACCACCCATTTGCTCCCAAGACTGTTTTGATTGCCTCTTCACATCGTTTATAAGTTCCATCCGCATCGCCTCAGAAAATTTGAAGATTGTGAGTCCCTACAATACTTCTGTTTTCTCGTCACAAGCTGGGATGCAGATCAACTCTTTCTGGTTGTGCGGAAGTATGAGCCATGGGTGGAAAACACAATAACAACATGGGACTGGCTGTTGAGCTCCCTGGAGCATTGAACTAACAACTAAGGTGATTTTGGCTTCACGCAGAGATGTTTTCTGTTGTGTCTGAACAGTCAAGTGAGTTTTCAACCTGTCGGTCACCTCGGACTTGCCTTATTAGGACATCATGTGGTATGACGTGGGTGGTTGGTTCGACAAAATGTGGAAGAAAAAGAAAACCGGCATATGTTCCATCGTTCACAAAATCGCACCCCCTTGGCTTTCGGCCGAAAAGCGGTCTTTTCTCTAGGTGGGCAGCTAGAGCTAGCTAAATAACGAAAATACCCTCATCCCAACTACTTTGAGACTTCATCAGTATTTTTACATCCTCAACTGGAAGGTGTTTACTCACCTGATTTTGTCGGCCTACATGTTGAGCGTCCCGCTATGACACAAACACACAGTGATTTCAGGTAGTGCCCCTTCTGTGGAAGAGCGGTGGAAGCAGAATTGTGTGCACTCATCACATACTCGTATCCTAACCTTGTCACCCTTCAACATGCATTCTTCCTCAACATTTATCAAATGGTCCCGGGATGGATGTTGGTGATCATACAACCTTGGGGTTCATCTTGCCTTTTGTTCCAACCTGCATTAATATTGTAAGTACTTGGTGCTGTCGAGGGTGCAAGGAGGCTGCACAGGTGATCAAGTGTCCAAAGACTGATGGTAGCCATAGCATACATCGGATGTGTGTGTATATAGTACAGACCCTAGCTGTTTGTTAACGGAACCGCACCGGAATACACTTCCTTCCTTCCTCCCAGGCCTCGGGCATCGTGCAGATGGGGTTTCCACATCACTTTGGCATGAAGTACATTTATTTTTCTTTAGTTATTCAGAAGATGGCATGGCTAATTTTTATTAGTTCGCACTGGTAGGTGTTATTCTTTTAGTCAAAGAGAACCGACCAGATCACAACCACAACCCGGCCTGTGCACCCTTCAAGAAATTTTGATGCTTGACCAAAATCTTAGCCCATGTAAGTTTCCCAAACCCGGCAACTCTATACCAGTCCTCCCGCTCCAACGTCACGATGCCCTTGTCACCGGCTCATATCCGAGCTTATCCAGTCCCTGCAGATGCTGCATAATGCTGTGATAGGCACAAAACTTGTTGAGGGAAACATAACAGTGATTGGGCTTGGTAGGAGATGACAGTGCCGATGGGACAGGACTTGGATTGATGGGAGGTGGCTGGATAACAGGTGGCGTGCCATGAGCAAACATGGCGGGCACATGCACTAGCCCAATAAACCCGAAGCTAGCGCCAAGCTATTGTAGAACTGTGGCCCCTAGCCCTGAGCTATCCCGCTATCAACGCACTAGTTGCTCGTCTGTCTCTCCTCTTTACGCTAGCTAGTAATTCTCGTTATCCTGTGCTCTCTGGAAGTCGTCTATTGTCCCGCTAGCCCACACTATGAGGTAATAGACCATAGTAATCCTCCTTAATGTGTATACTCCCCTAGTGTAACACTTGTTCACGCACCTAGTACTAAGTTTGTACTACGGTCAGCAGCCGGAGCTCACTCTGACCCTCCTTTGCACCACCAAACAGAGTCCCAAATAGGAATATTGGGCCTATTAGAAAGCTAGCTTGTTACAACCTGAAGCCTAGTATGCCTTGCATTTAACTAGCGCTAAAAATCGCAAAATGCAGCTAGATGTCAGTACATTGTTGTTGCGCTGTTTCAACGGTGAAGCACACAAGTCAAACCGGTATTCAAATGAAAGGATATTGAAGTTTGAGTCTACAACAACCCTGAAGAATACTTCAATTTTGCCTTTCAATCCAACTCTTCACTTGCTTGACCTCTATCGGGTCTCATTAGGCCTGCTAGACCCTTAGATTTGACCACCGCACAATTTTGACTTTCACAACACAATTTACTGTTGGTTAGTGCACATGTTTGACTTCCGGTGAACAATTGATTGTTTCAAAATGTGCCTGCAATTAGGTGCCTGCAGTTATGATTATATTGTTTTCTGCTACATACTACTTGCTTAACAGTTCCTCAATCTGCAGGGTGTCTGGATGATTGTCACCCAGAACCTGCTTCTATTTTTCCAACAGAAGAACCCAAGTTCTGTTGGCCTCTTGATGCTCTCCCAGGTCTGAGTATGAGTTTGCCAGTTTATCCATAGTCTGCAGGGTGTCTGGATGATTCTCGCCTAGAACCTGTTTCTGTTTCTCCAGCACAACACCTAGGAATTCTTTGGCCTCCTCATGCTGCCCTAAGTTTGAGTATGAGCTGGCCAGGTTATCCATTGTAAGCAGGGTGTCTGGATGATTGTCACCCAGAACCTGTTTCCGTTTCTCCAGCACAATCATCTCGAGTTCTTTGGCTTTTTGATGCTCCCCCAGGTTTGAGTATGAGATAGCCAGGTTACCCATGGCACGCAGGGTGGCTGGATGATTGTCACCTAGAAGCTGTTTCCATTTCTCCACCACAATAATCTTGAGATCTTTTGCCTTTCGATGCTCTCCCAGGCTGGAGTATGAACTGGCTAGGCTACCCATGGTATGCAGAGTGTTTGGATGATTCTCACCCAGAACCTGTTTCTGCTTCTCCAGTACAACACTCTTGAGTTCTTTGGCTTTTTGGTGCTCCCCCAGAGCTGAGTATGAGCTGGCCATGTTGCCCATGGTACGCAGGGTGGCCAGATGATTCACGCCCAGAAGCTGTGTGTGTTTCCCTAGCACAAGAGCCCTGAGTTCTTTGGCCTTTTGATGCTCTCCCAGGTTTGAGTATGAGCTGGCAAGGTTACCCATAGTCCACAGGGTGTCTGCATGATCCTTACCAAGAAGCTGTGTCTGCTTCTCCAGTACAATAACCCTGAGTTCCTTAGCCTTTTGATACTCACCCTGGCCTGAGTATGTTTTAGCCAGGTTACCCATGGTACGTAGGGTGTGTTGATGGTTGTCACCTAGGAACCGTGTTTGTTTCTTCAGCACTTCTTTCATTAGCTCCTCAGCTTCTTTATATTTTCCACCTTCCATAAATGCCAATGCATATTGATACCTGAAAACTGAAGCCACTTCTACAGCCATCTGTACAGCCAATTCGATATGTGGACATAATGATAGAGTCCCCAATTGCATATCCCACCGTGATCGTACTGAAATAGCCATGCCCAGTATGGACCCTATGATGGACATGTATCTTTTTGTGCCTTGGACTGTTGCTTGACTCCAAGCATGTACTAAGGGATGGATGAAAAAGAGCTTCTTCTCTGCATCAAAGCTAATCAATGAATAGGATTGGATCTCATTGGTAGCATTGAAAAACTGCAAAGAGTCCCATTCTCCACTTGGGCCCAGAAAACATGAAAGAAATTCCAGAGGTTCCTGTAGCTCCTCTTTAGATAGACCATTGGAAGGAAACTTGTACTCTGATGCATAGCGAAAGATTTCCTCTGAGATTCCATTATAATGGAGGAATGAACAATGCTGCAGGAACATGGCAGCTGGGGGTGTGAGCCGGTCAAAACTCATTTGCCATGTTGTATACACTGTCCAAGCATAACGGTCATGAGACTGAGCAGGCTTTGCACTAAGTAGTTGTGCTTGGTTCTTTGTATAAAGAGCCAGATAGCCATCCAGATTTCGGGATTTGGATATGAATGCCCCAGCCTGAACAATTGCCAGAGGTAGATAATGCAATGACTAAAGAAGTGTTACCAAATTTTGAATTCTGAGCCAAATTGTCTTACCTTCACAATTTCGGCTGCAACTTGTTCAGTATGGCTTGTGGCCTTCTGCAAAGCACTCTTGAGTAACAATGTCACTGCATCTTCCTCTTCCATGTCCGACACCAGGGAGTCAGATCCAGCATAAACACACATTCCTGGATTCCGAGAGGTGATAATTATATTCCCGTGATTGCACTGAGGAATATAATCATTCAGATTGATGTTTGGGTCATCTGCATTGTCGAAGAAAAGTAGCCATTCCTTAACTTTGCTGGTTAGCCACAGTAAGCCATCTTCTGGAGAATCTCCGAAATCTTTCTGCACAGCTATGTTCTTGAGACTTGTCTCAATTGTTGCAATTCTGCTGGTATCAATGAAAAAGATGTCCGAGAACTTGCTGACATGCAAGTGGATCAACACTCATTTCTCAGTGGGATGATCAAGCTCACCGAGATGATGACTCCTTTATGAATTTCAGTGTGATCTGTGTCTTTCCAGCACCTCCGAGCCCATGTAGCACATAAATGTGTTGGATCCCATTGTCAGAGAAAAAATGATGCATTTTGTTAAGGATCTCCTGTCTGCCACAGAAGATTCTTGATGGAGGAGGACAACGACTGGCAGTTTGCGCTGCCTGGATGTTTTGAAGCCCTGATCCCTGCTCTGTCATGAGTGTGGCATGCAGATTAGGTGCAATCAACTGTGGTGTAGTGATATGCACAATAGGGCCCTGTCCAGCTCCACCTTGGCCACCTTGGAGATGTGCTGGACCCCCAGGACCACCTTGGCCACCTTTGCAAGATGATTAATTCCCTCCACGCCTCAAGATAAGCACTCCCGCACCAGAAATGTGGAGTGATCGAGAATCACCGTCTAAGGAAAACATAGTAGTGTGTCGACCCTGGGGGCCAGCATATTAACCACTGACAACATCTACACAAGAGAGAAACTGACCTGAGAAGTACCACTGCAGTAGTAGAGATTGAAGTGGAGGACGAAGAGACGACACACGTGGGAGACCACATGAACCAGCCCGATATCGATTCCCACGTCGCCTGATTAACATCAACCACCGTGGACGACAAACACTCTGTCTTGCCTCAATCTTTCCTTTAAATTGACCTTCGCGTGTTTTTGATGTCTATAAAGCTGTTTCGGACCTTCTGGGTACTTCAATTCAATCACCGCGCAACTCCGGCTTCAACTGCACAATTCATCGTCACTTTTGAGAGTTGCTTGCTATTTTTTTACGGATGGCTCTACATTCACGTGGTGTCGACTCGGACTCTTCGGTCATTGTCAAGGCCTTGAAAATTCACCTCAGTGGATTCAACAACGTCTATACTATCTTGACATCAAAATTGAACCACTTCACTCGTTGAACGCTCAGTCGAACCTTCGCAGGTTGCCTGAACCTTTCAAACTTGGTTCCGCCCATTCATCAATATAGTCTTAATTTCAGATCCACCATACCCTTCCTTGAGCACCGAATATATGTCAATTTGACTAGAGGTACGTATTCAGCTTGATGTTCAGATCTATGGATTCAACTAGGACCTACCTGACCTCGTTTAATGTTCCTTCAGCCGTCAATAGGTATGTGGGATGCCATTCAATCGTTTCATTCGTCAATTCCTCGAGCAGGTTTTGAGCTCGGGTATCTCGGGGATGCTTTAACCTCGGGTTCACCATCGTGTTCCGGATTGAGGTAAGTTCATTTCATTGTTGCCGTGCTCTAGGTTGTGCCTTAAGCTTTTTTTTTTTTGGTCAGTAGGCTTGATTCTGAGATTGTCAAGTTGACCGGGTTCACCGTTACTTTGGGTCGGACACAGCCTGGTTCAAGGTAAGTGCGGTTCAATTTTGGCTCCATTGAATGTTCAAATTAACCTTTGTTGATTCATAAGTTTGTTCTTTCGTTAAGTTAGTACTTGGCTTCAACCTCAACGCCGCTGCTAAGACTCTGTGTGCCAGTGTACTCAATCAAATACCGGTCAGTCTTCATTTACAGTGTTTCCAGAAAGCCTTGGCTGCGCCGTTTTCATTTCTTTTTCAAAAAGAAATGAACACGTGAGCTTCGGCACCTTCAGATGATCGTGGTTCGAACAACGAAAAAAAGGGCCTGTATTCGAGTAATTCATCGAGGTTTTCACTCTGCACAAAGGTAATACCTGCCAGGAACTGTGACGAGAGGCAGGGAGTTGCTGGGGACTTATTTTGTGGCTGGTTGAAAAGTGGCTTGACTCGGTTGTGGACACGGCCGAGTGTGCTGATGGTCCATCAATTCTTTTCTTTGAGAAAAATGAAAAATGGCGCAGCCAAGGTTTTCTGGAAACACTGTAATTCCTTCATCGAGTTGAATTTCTGACAGGTATCCTGTTCAGCCAATCTATCCACGCCAAACTCACATTCCCGCCGACGAAATCTGATGATTCAAGCGAGTACTGGTGAGTTTTGACTTTGAAAAATTTCCCCTTCTTACAGTAACTTCCGATCCAAATTAAGCGCCGACACATACTTTCTTTCAATCCACTTCATCCACCCACGATTAATTTTTACTGACCTGTTTCATTTCCCCATGGCCAACCGCCGACCTTTCTCGTTGCATCTCGTCTCATCCAATAATTTCCTCCGTCATGGGAAAGCCCTGAATGTCAATCAAAAGTTCCCACCACCCGACGAATTTTTACCCGGATGAAATCGAGTTGAATTGGATTGAGTGAATTCACAGCGGTACGCACCCCGATTTGAATTCATTTTCGTTTCCCCGTCAATCCATGCTGACCGAACATTATTGTTTTCGCAGCTTGATCGCCCTTCTCGCGTCGAGTGCCTAAAGTGCGCACACCTCAAGCCTATACACTCTCGGTAAGCTCCTCGAATCCCTCCGCGCAGCTAGATTGATATTCCGCGCTAACGAAGTCTTCGACAACGAAGATTGAATTAAAATATACACGGACATGCAGCGTGGTGTGGGTACGGACAGGTACGGAGAAGGGGGAGGGGATGGGATAGGACGGGAGGAAAGGTTCGGGGCGAGGACGCATGTAGTATCGACGCCGTTGCATGCGTCCTCATCCGCGCCGTATCGACTCGATACGGCGCGATGAGCGGAATCTCGGCCCGCACGGCGGTAGTCGCACCTGCGTTCGCGTCGAAGGCTGCGAGTGCGCGCAAACGCTGACCGACTCGGCGGCGCGGTGGCGGGCGGCATTGAACGTAAATGGCCGTGTCGCGCGCCGCGGCCCGTGCATGCGAGCGAGGGCGGAGGGAAGGACAAGCGAGAGATGAGGAACGAAATGGGTGAATGAAGTGGGGATGGCCTGCACAGGGACGAACGACTCCGCGCGCGCACCACTCACATTTCCCGCACGCACGGGGATTCTCGCATCGGCCGTACCGTATCCCGCGCGCACATTGCGTAGTGGGACCAACACAGTGTGCCGCGCCGGGCGGTCCTCGACTCCACTCGACGGGGAAGGAAGGATGGGGACGTGAGGAGGGGAACGAGGGACGAAGATCAAGAAGGGTGAGGGCGGGGACAAGGGAGATGGTGACGAGGAAGATGAAGGAGGGTGAGGGGGGACGGTGTTGGTACATGAAGCCCCCCCCCCCCCGTCCGCGACCAGGCACGTAGCGCGACGTCGGGGCGCCAACAGGTTAGTGGGTGAGCGGCAAAATAAGACGGTATGTGGGCGCACGCACGACGTGCCTCGTTCTCATTGTTGTGCGCGTTCCCAGTCTCGGCGGCGTCCGCGGCCCCTTGCTTCATTGAGGGTGAGCGTAGGTAAAAGTCGTGCTGCAAGGGAGTGCGAGTAAGTTATGCTAAAAGGAAAGAGAAAATGCAGGGACACGTACTCACGGATATACCTGCATGAACGCGCGCCAGAAGAGATTACGCAAAAAGGAGTCAGTATGAAAAAGAAGTCACCGAGTATGGGGAGAGACGTACCCCATGATACACGTCACAGAGGAGGGCGTGCTACATGGCGGGACTTGCGTGTGGGGCCGTCGCGCGCACCGTACTGTGCAGCAAGGAAAGATGAAATGGTGAGCGTGCTTGCTTCTTGATGTGCGCGCAACGTAGCACGCCGAGTGGGCACGCGGATGCGGCGTGTGTACACAACAAGTACGCCGCGATGCGAGGGCGGCAAACGACGGGGAAGTGGGGGAAGGGAGAGATGTGCGGCGCGACGTGGATGCAGCACAAGAACGGGTCAGCGTGCACTCATGTATGTGTACGTGTACACAGGGACTCGACGCGCGCAGCAGCAGGCGCGCCGCGCGCGCGTGCCAGTGCGCGCAGATGGCACCCTGGATGCCAGTGCAATCGACTCGGTATCGGTGCGGCCGTGTTGTGGGGCGGTGTACACGACTTGCAGGGCGGACGCAGGGAACGAGGGCGGGAGATCAGACGAGGGGGTGTGGGGGAGAATACGGGAGACGAGACGAGGTGTGCAAGGGGAGATGAGTGGGCACGAAGCTGCGGTGGACGTGCGCGCAATTGCCGCAGGCAGCGCCTCTGGGGAACGAAGGGCTCGCCCACGCCCTCCGCCCTCGTCCCTGTGTACATTGTCCGATTCCAAGTAGGCAGCGAGAGGTGTCCGTCGGCCGAGATCGGGGCGAAGGAGGAGCGCGGATGTGACCTGGAGCGGGGGAGCGGCAGGAACGGGACACGGGTTCTGCTGCCCATGAGCACCCGCGTACGACTACAGTCAATAAGTCTACGTACAGGATCCGGTTCGCGAGGGTCGCTGATTGTGAAAAGAGGGAGGAACGGCCTGTCGCACTCTTGGTTGGGCTCCGTACGTCTACGCCATTCGTCGGCTCAGAAGATTGGACCTTCGAGGAGCTTGAAGGTGATATGATGCCCGACCGCCGCCCCGACGCAACGCGCACGCACGGGTGCACCGGCGCGAAACGTGGCAGTGGGGTACGAGCCAAGACACCCAGCCGGTGTGTGTGTCCAAGGGCGAAGGATCTACGCCTGAGATGTCGATGCGGTGTCCCTGCCGGGGAATTTATACAGAGACCGCAGATCACCGGCCCGGGGCCGTGTCGCTTGATTTGAATTTTGCTGATGTTGTGCTACTGTGCTACATAACGCTCTCCGGCCTAAAACTCAGATTCCGACTGCCAGTACTCCTCTCTGCGGTCCTTCCGGCAAGTTGGCACCCGACTGGAGGGCCGTCACCTTTGCTCATCCAACCTCGCGAACTTGAACAGCAACGAACCAACGACGCCGAGTCATCCTGCGTACATTTCTGATCTGGTCTTAAGGGCCAATGCTGACGCATGGCATGCACGATTCCTATCACTCTCGATTCGTGATCCTGCGTTATTTCATGTGTAGTGCCAGTCAGTGCCAGTAAAATAAGTAAGTACAAGTCCCTGACTTTCCCCATGTATCCACATTACTGCCGCTTAGCACGTAAGCTCCAGCCTTGAACTGCAGATAATTAACGACAGATTCGGCTCGGCCTCGCCGGAGGCTTACCTCTCTCTGTTTATCTACAATTGAACTTGAATTAAATATCTTCAGTCAACCAGTTGGCCAC